>JARVGS010000789.1:9139940-9175034 GCA_031762315.1 Hypsolebias antenori | reverse complement strand
TATTGTTCCATATTTTCCTAACAGAGCACTTCGCTCTCAGACTGCAGGTTTACTTGTGGTTCCTAGAGTTTTCAAAAGCAGAATGGGAGGAAGGTCTTTCAGTTTTCAGGCTCCTCTCTTGTGGAACCAACTTCCAGTTTCCGTCCTTGAAGCTGACACATTGTCCAGTTTTAAGACTGGAATTAAGACTTTACTTTTTGATAAATCCTATAGTTAGGGTTGCCTTGTTATGCTCCATAGACAAATTGACAAACGAGAACACAATGACGTCATTTTCTTAAATGAACTGTTACAAATGAATAGTTTTCATTTGATTCTATGTCTATTTTAACATGTGATTCTCATCCTGCCATTGTGTATCTGTTGCTACCAAACCTAGCCGGCTGAAGCAGATGGACGCTCGTCCTGAGTCTGCTAAAGGTTTCTTCTTCACGAGGCAGTTTTTCCTTTCCTCTGTCGCCGTCATGCTTGCTCAAGATGAGAGTTCTGTGATGGAGTTAAAGTCAAAGCAGTCTGCTCCTCAGATAAATAATGTTTCTGCTCAGTGTCCTGAGATGACTTCTGTTGTGACTTGGCGCTATATATATAAACTGAACTGAATTGGCAATATTTAAACTACAGTATTTTAAAACAGCACTGAATGGAATGAAAGGTTTAAATTCTAGTGTTAGCCAACAAAAGTCTCACTAATGTTAGTTTAAATGAAACTGTTATAGTTTATAACCTCTTTATGGTGGTTATGATGTGTTTTCTGTCATGTTTAAGCAGAATGTTTAAACCAGTTTCATGTGGATTCAGCGTGAACTGCATTTTCTGTGTTGCAGGCACCAAATCCAGGCCAGACATTCAATAGTTCCCCTCCAGGAAACCGGCATGGAGAACCGGATCCAAGTCCTCAAAGCGCCCGTCAATATTCTTCAACTCACCCAGGACAAGAGGGGGCACTTCCCTTCGCCAGGTCTGTCCACATTCAGGAACACGAACTGGATGTAAAACACATAAACTAGTTAGTTTATTGATGTATAACTTTCCAGACACGACTGTCACAGTTTCCATCGCCACCGTGCCAACCTACCCGCCCGTCAAGACAGAGGTGCCGGCCCACGGTTTCTCTGTGACCGTGCCAAACAACTGCAGCGAAACCGACAGCCACGTGGGCGTCTTCGACCGCCATCTCACCCCAAACACAGTCCAGTGCAGCCCCAGCACCCAGGCCCGCACGCCCCCCGACTCCACCTTCTCCGAAAGTTTCAAGGACGGTTCCCAGGAGGTGAGCGTTTCAGTTCGCCCTCTTTCTAAACTCTGCCAATGGTCTCCCTGCAGCCCCCCTTCTTCCTCCTCCTCCTCGCCTTCGTTTTCCTCTCCTCTCCTCTCTCGGATCTCTCCTGTCAAACAATGGGATATTCACCTGATCCCATGGAGCCAGGGGTGGGCTCAGCCTTCCCTGGTTTTATTTGAACATGGTAAAATAGTGGCCAGTGTGTTATTATGCCATTGTCTCACCGACACAATAAAGTGCTGTACTTTTCTCGTACAATAGCCAAAGTCTTTCCTCCCTCCTCTTTTTCTTTTTAATCTGGAGGGGAAGTAATTCAGACAAGAGTGACCCAACAAAACCAAGGCCAGGAGGGGAAAGGTGTGGGGTGCCACAGCCATTTTTATCTCCTAGATGAAGGGGGAAAGTATAAATTATTATAACTTCTCCAAAAAAAAAAAAATAGAAAAAGATGAAGCATACTAGAATCAGATGCACAGGATGATTTCAACGACACGCTTCTTTTGCTCGAATTGTCTGATCTCTTTGTGTGTTACAGATGTTTACCTTCCCGGGAGATCTCCAGTTACGAATGGCCTCCTTGACGCCCGAGGACTACGCTCATTTTGACACCGCGCAGGGGTGAGTCGCACGGTGCCAACTCCCCGCCACGCCACCATTCAGATTTTAACACGGCACAGCTGAAAGGCCTCATTCATGCTGGTCGCAGGGGAGAAACGAGACTCACGTCTATTTGGACGAACAACCCACTGATTGTCGTATCTGGATTCAGCCCGTTAGGCTAACCAAGTTGCTGATTTGATTGTTGCACTATTAGAGTTTGCCCTTTTCTCTGTACTATAGGAGCAATTTTGAGTACTCTCTTGAGGCTTCAAAGTCCCTGCGTCAGAAAACAGGCGACGGGACGATGACGTACCTCAACAAGGGACAGTTTTACCCGATCACTCTCAGGGAAGTGGACAACAAAGGCATTCAACAACCCATCACCAAAGTCAGGGTAAGAGAGGGATCAACAAAACGATCTGAAACAAACCAATAGTAGTCTAACCAGCCGTTTTTATTTTGACAGAGTGTAGTGATGGTGGTGTTTGGAGAAGAAAAGTGCCGGGATGACCAGCTGAAACACTGGAAGTACTGGCACTCCAGACAGCACACGGCTAAACAGAGATGTCTGGACATTGGTAAGACTCACAAGTTCAGTTTAAGGTTTATGGTAAACTCAGCTGAAGTTCAAAACATTTGTCGATGATCTTTGGGAGCACAAAGCAGAAGATTCAGACTTTAGCGTTTTCGTTTTAAAATAAAAACCGGCTTGTTTTCAGACAGGATGTGGCGATTTAGATGAGTGACTACAACAAAATCAGTAAGGATCTTTTAAAAATGTGGATTATTCAAAAACTGTGTCTGAAGTAGGCCTAAAATGTGCTTTGTTTACATTGGAAGTAGTCAGAATGTCAGTTAATTTTAATCAGGCGGATCAAACTTTCTGAGTCAGTGTCTAACATGAAGAGAGGCGTCAGAGGAAAAGGTGTGTTTGATTACTGGACCTCATTTCTGGTTATAAGGATTACTGCAAGTCTGGAACGGCGACAAATCACAGCTTGACTCAAAGAAACCAAATTTAGAGAAAGAATCCTGTTCAGAGCTGCTTTTGAAATGTGCTTTAAATAATTTATCTAAATATCCATGAGAAGTTTTGATTTCCACTAATTTTTTGCTGTCATTTTGCCTCGACTACCTAAACTTTCAGGTCAGTGTAATTAATCCATAAATGGGATTTTTGTTGTTGTGTGTTTCAGCTGACTACAAGGAGAGTTTTAACACCATCGGCAACATTGAGGAGATTTCTTACAATGCCATTTCCTTCACCTGGGACACAAATGAAGAGGCCAAAGTAAGAAAAATTACTTTTTTTTTTTTTTTACAGAAATGACTGTTTCTAACATTTAAAGAAAGGATATTTTCATGTAAATAAACTTCATACATAACCGTGGTTGTTTGATCATCAGGTTTCATCAAAAACGTCAAAACACATAATTATTTTAAACTAGACAAATTGCATTTCCTACGAAAATGCAGTCTGAATGCTTATTGCTGAAGAACCTGCTGAAAAACAGCTGAAATTAGCTAAAAAAAAAAAAACATGCTGAATTTTAGCTGAAAAGGAAGAACAGGCCAAAATTAGCAGAAGAAAGCAGAAAAAAAGTAACACATATTTGCTTAATTAGGTTTTAATAAGCAGAAAGGAACACAGAAATTATGAAACTGACTAAGAAAAGCTAAAATTAGCTGAAAAGACCGAAACAAGCATAAACTACAGTACAAGAAATAAGTGGAACGAGATTAAATGAGTTAATAAAATGTGGAATTAGCTGAAAAAGCTTTAAAAAATAGCATAAAAAGCTAAATAGTAGCTGAAATAAATAAAACTCTCAAAAATAAGCTGAAAGGAACATAACGAGATGAAATTAGCATACCACAAAAAACTTGAATTCATCTGAAAACAGATGAAATTAGCTAAAAAACATGCTAAAGGTGTAGCTGAAAATGTAGAACAAGCTTAAATTGGTAGAATAAAACAGAAGGAACATGTTTGCCCAATTGGGCTGAAAGAAACAAAAATGAGCACAAAAAATAGAAATTATATGACACCACCCCCCCACCCAAGAAAAAAAAAAAAAAAACATCACATGTAGCTGAAAAAGCAGCAAGAAGCTTAAATTACCAAAGTAAGTGGAGAGAGCATATTTTTTTTTGCTGAATCAGACTGAAAAAAGTTTTAAATGAGTGCAAAAAAGGTGGAATTAGCTGAAAAAGCTAATTTGAGCATAAACAGCTAAATAGTGGCTGAAATAGCAGAAAAAGCTGAAACATGCAGAAATAAGATGAAAGAAGCACAAAAATGTAGTTGGCAGAAAAAAAAGCTGAAAGAAACCACTGAAAGTAGCTGCAAAAGGTATACATTTGCACAAGGAAGCTGAAAGATGCTGAACCAGAATACAATGTAAAAGGAGCAGTAATAGATCTAAGTTGCACCAGTAACTAAAGTCGTAGCAAGATTGTCCTGAAAGAGCTGAACGTTCTGATGATTTGTTGAAATAGCACAAAAATTGGGGGAAAGAGAAAGATGCTGAAAACCATACGGAATAATTTAAGGTAACTATAAGAAGAAAAAAGAAAATGGAATAATAAATCTAAACAAGGTCACAATGGTGTGAATGCTCAATAAGCATTCACACTATTAACAGTTTCAGGTGCTCCCATTTAGTCGATCAGTAAATGAAACGTTGTGGATGCTGTGGTGTCAGGTTGAGCCTCCTGTGCTCTGCTCAGACGATCTATTGTGAACTAATGCTTTTACGGTAACTCCACAATCAGGAATGAGGAAACTTAGGAGGAATGAAGACAAGAGTGGCTGAATTAAAATTACTGTTCGACTAATGGGAGGATCCTCTGTTCACTCACTTCTCCAACAGGCCGACAGACACGGAGCTGATGCTCATCTCATAAACCTTACCGTGGCAAACGCTTCACATAAATAAAGTCACGTGCACGTATCTTTTTCTGCACAGTTGAATGTTGACATGAGGCATGTGTTTAAAGGATGTTCATCCTTGTTTGTTTATGACGCCTCCTGTTTAACCTCTCCACCGCACCGTTTTCGTTGTCGAGCGTTGCCTCTGTAACTTGTCAGATTACAAATGAAAATAGAATTATGTGTAGATGGATTATTTATTTTAAATGTGGGGTGTTGGACCTGAGCAACTTTTGGATGATTGTGTGCTTAAGTAAAAATTTAGGGTTTGAGCATCTAGTTGTGGTGAAGTAACATGAGACACACACACGTGTTTGTGTGTGTGTTTGCCTTAAGTTTGCAAACAGCAGCACCGTGTGTGTTTTATAGATTTGTGTTTTGCCTTTATTTGTCTTTAAACTGTCTTCACCTCTAATATACAATTTTTTTTAACATACAGAAAGCAAAACTGTTTATAAAAGCATAAAATATAAAAGCTTTTTCATGATTTTTTTTATTTTTATCAATCTTTTTCAAACTATAAGGAGCTTTAAAGCTTTATAAATGTTAAATACATTCAGAGATGTTTATTTTTTAATAAAATATGAACTATCCGTGCTATCAGCTGCTCACCCTGTGAAATCTTTGTGAAGTGCGGTCAGACCGTCTGTTACGATGACGTCTGTTGTTGATACAGCGAGAACCTGTTTTCAGTGAAAGCATCAGGACAAAGGAACGTAAAAGGAGCATGCTGTTGCTAGAGCAGACCAACAGAGCGCAGCACAAACCACAGACGTGCAACCTGGACTGCTCTGTGGAGCACCTGCTGCAGGAAGGCCTCAAAGTGAAGCCTAGCTCATCAGAATGAAAATAGTTTAAACGTCACTTCAATCTCTTTTTATTTATTTGTTTTGATCGGTGGCGTCTCATGTCGCTCTCTCCACAGATCTTCATCTCCGTCAACTGTCTGAGCACAGACTTCTCCTCTCAGAAGGGGGTGAAGGGGCTCCCTCTGAACCTGCAGATCGACACCTACAGCTACAACAACCGCAGCAACAAACCCATCCACCGCGCCTACTGCCAGATCAAAGTGTTCTGCGACAAGGGAGCGGAGAGGAAGATCCGGGATGAGGAGCGGAAACAGTCCCGCCGGAAAGGGAAGGGGCCCGAGCTGGCCGCCAGTCTGGCTTGTGAGTCACCCGTTAGTTTGAAGTTCATGTGAACTGATCCAGAGTCGTGGTCGCGTTAACTTCGACCATTTCTGGTTTAAACCTGGAAGAAACGACACATCCTGACTGTGAAGTTTGGGTATAACTGCGCTGAAGAAACTGCAACAATAAGATGTCTCTGGGAACTCTCACCTGCTTGTTTTGTCTTCAATATATAGCTGTGCAAAAGTTTTAAACCACCTCTCATCTCTGCTTCTGACGTCAGACTTTCTTGAAATCCTTTAAAGTGGTCTTAATCAGCCATTTGCTGTTTTCTGAAGCTCTCAGAAGGTTTTATTGGGGCTTTTGACACTTCTTTCGTCCAGTTCTTGTACTAGATCATAACAGGACATGCTTCATAACAGGACATGCTTCATATTGAGCATTGTGTATTCAAAACAAAGATTCACAAGTATGATGAGTAGAGTACAACAACGTCTGACAACTTAGAGATGAAATGTAAAATGAGCTCAAGATATTTCAGAATCAGCTTAATTGTCATTGCACAGAAGCACAACAAAATTATATTCCAGTACAGCCCATTTGAAGAAACACAAACAGACAGGGTAGACGGGTTGTCTGAGGCTGCAGCCACACTGAGAGGTGCTTCCTTTTTCGTTACATTAAAAAGGTCAAGGTTTCTTTATTGTCATCCACATCATATGTGGTACGTGTGGTGGAACGAAATTGTGTACACAGGGTCCCAGTTACATCCAACAAAAGTATAAATTGTAAAGTAATACAGTAATAAGAAAAAGCGGAACATGAAGAAAGAGGAGGAACAAAACAATCATATCTAACACTGTGACCCTAACAGGACACAGTGTGAGGCTGCATAAAACCCTATCTCCAAAAAATAAAAATAAAAAAGCAACATACAGGTGACATAAAGACATATGCATGTGGAGTGGGTGAGGGTGGGGGTCCCAGCATAGGTCACCCAAGCGAGCGACACAGCCACTGGCAAATGAGGGAGGCCATGAATATGAATATTTGTCTTGTATTGTACATGACATCCCTTTATATAAACTCTATCTAAAATGACTGCATCAGATCTGTCCAACAAACTTCCCTGCCTCTTCAGTCCACAGTTTATGGTTCAGATCCAGTACATGCTGACTTCACAGCACTAAAAGCAGCCAGCATGCTGTTAGTACTGAGCTAATCGTTTCTCAACACAGTGGTATCAAACCCACTTACAAAAGGGGGCCAAAATTAAAATATTTTTCAAACTAAGGGCCGGTTTCAGAATCTACATTTACTCAAGTTAGATACCAGCATCTTTTCTTGGTTGCAGGTTCCTCAACAAGAGTTTCATTGGTCTCATTTGATGTTTTCTGTTGCATTTTTGACATCATAATCAAAGCTTACTGAAAAAAACAAGTGAAAAAAGTATTTTGCATTTAAAATAACATCTTTGAGGCCAAATAAGATGTTAAGGAGGGCCACATTTGGTCCCCCAGGCATTGAGTTTGACATGCTCTAACACGTTTAAAATCAACCTCAGTTGACCAGTTTCTGTCAAGGTGGGATAAAATACCAAACTGATAATTACTTAACAATTACGCACCTCGGTGAGCAATAAAACCTCAACAAAATACAGAATAATAAGTGTTGGCAGCTTGTTTTGACACAAAATGAATATGCATGTTGTCTTTTAATGGATTTAATTTCTGATCGTGTTGTGACTTGCATCTTGTTTCTTCCTCACAGTTTCAGATGTAAAAGTACCCCTCCTCCAGAAGAGAAACGACGTGACCATCTTCAAGACGATGGCCGACCTTGAGACCCAGCCGGTCCTGTTCATCCCCGACCTTCACTTCTCTAACTTCCAGCGCCACGTGAGTGCCATTCCTCGACCAACGTTCAAGCCAATAAACCTGCCGTTTGTTGCATTTACAAACACGGGCGTGATCGTTTTCTGCCATGTTGTGGCAAAGATGGTGGTCCATAAACCGTTTGTTTTCCAGCTCCCTTCCGCCCATCAGCCAGCTGGGTCGAAGTGACCCGCCTGCATGCTTGTTGGCAGGAACAGCCAGTTCTGGTTTCCAGCTTTGATAGGAGTCCTACATACTGATGGCAGGGTTTCAAACTGCTTACTCACACCATGAGTCATTCAGTGACTCAAAACAAACCAGGAGAAGAAAATAATTCCCGTAGAAGCACCTTTTAAACGATGTGTTCATACGCTCAAGGCAAAGAGACCAGCTGGGGGTGGAAGGGGCGAGAAATGCCGTCTTATTTTGTTTTAATTGATTTTTGGAGACTGTGTGCTGCAGAGAAAGACGGCCAGAAAAAAATATTCAGTTTTTTTTTTTAGAAGGCTGCAGGAAGGAGTTTTGGGTTTTTTATCAGTTTCGAACAGCAGCACGTCCTTTGTGTGTGTTTGGACTCTGAGCTTTGCTTCCAGCAGGCAGGATGGACCGTTCACGCTGTGCATACAGGACAAACACGGCTCACTCGCGTGTGAGGATGTCAACCCAGCATCCACTCCGGTTTTTATTTTATGTGTTTGAAACATGCTTTATTTATAGTGAAAACAACCCCAGAGGAAGAAGGTTTCTTAATAAACTTACATTTTCCTAATGAGCTGTGACTGCCCCCTGCTGGTTACTTTATGAACAGCCTGAAATGGGTCAAAACAACAACTATTTTCTCTCCTGTTGAAGTTTACTTTGCTAACAAGGCTGAGTGGGGTTATTTTTTTGTGATCCCAATGACTCTGAACTTGACTCAGGCTGTGTAATCTGATTCTGATAAGACGGGTTTACTGACTTTGCTCCCAGAATAGAAAATCTTTTATCAGCAGCCGATCGATACACAGAACAAAGGGATCGTTCGTGGCAGGTTTCCAAGAATAAAACATTTTCTTTCATCCTTTTTATATGTAACCTTCTGGTTTTTGTCAAGTACAATACTTAACGATGATGTTTTGATGCGTTTTCATCCAGCTCAGTAAATCTTGAGGAGATCTGCACATTAGACAATAGCAGCAGCTGGTAGTTATGGCACAGTTATTGTGTGTTTTACAGTTTCTTTGTTTTTGGAAAGCAGAAGACTTTATTCTCCTTCCGGCATCCCAAGCTTCGCTCCGTTTTTACAAATTTAAACTTCTTGTTTGCAGCTGGCGGTACAAGTGTCGTGGGTCAACACAGGACAGCTTTTGGACTTCGTTACTTACTTTGCCTTTGACCGAGTTGACTGATTTTTTTTTTTTGCTGCAACCACAAAGTGCTACAACTGCAGTGTTTACACAGTTACCATCATGTTTACGTTGATTCCGATGTTGGGAATCGTTGGTGGGTTTTTATACGTTTTTAAAGCTGTAAAACTGAGTGATCTGCTTCTGTTTTCCATGCAGCCGTTTGCAGCAGAAGAAGGAGAAGACAGGTGAGTTCACTCATCTTTTTTTTAAAGTCTTACTTTACTGTAGTTTTGGGTTTACCTTTGACCAGTTCCCAGCAACTCCATACAAATGTGCATTTTGCTGTTTCTAGGAAAAGCTTGTGCGGGTTTTTTGATACGTGTGGGCTTCAGTTTTATGGCCTAGAAACTGGTTGCTGCAGCCCTTTAATCGGTGTTTTGTGTGTCCCCGCTGCAGCTCAGGGATGAGGAGATTACCCTTCAGCGATGATGAGTTCGGTTCGCCCCCAAACAAGTTGGCGAGAGTGAACGAACCGAAGAAAGGTACTAGACGTGCGTGTTGGTGCAGTGTAAGGGGCGCTGGAGGGAGGCTCTCCTCTGGGGGTTAAATCGGTGTTGTCAAGTGTTTGCACATGCATGTCTGTGTTTGCTGCGGTCAGCCTCTGAAGCGCCCCCTCCCCACCCACCCCTACCATGCACATGTACTCTCAGGGCCATGCGATTATTCCAGGTCTTTCAAAACATGTGTGCACGCACACATGCACGTAAACATGCAGGTATACACACATGCTTGAGGCCTCAAGCGCCTGAACAAATGTCACCGATCGCTCTGTGCACACACACAAGGAAACAAGCTTATGCCCTTTACCCTAAATCCTATTCATAGACATTCAGCAGGCGTTTTCCTTAATAATAACTGTGCACATGCACGTTTTAAAAGTGTAGCTGTTTGTAGGGCATCTTGTTATTTAAAAAAACAAGTGTATAATCGGAAACCTTACTAAATAAATGAGGACTTTCGATTTAAATTGAGCCACAACTTGATCAGCTAAAACCCAAAACTAAAATCTTTATTTGTCAAATATACTTTGGAAATTTTGAATATCAACTAAAAGTTCAGTTGCTTATAATATAATGTATCTGCTTCTAAAAATGCTCCATTGTTGTCTTTGTTGTCAATAAATGGACATTTTCTCCCCTCTTTGGAATTAATTAATCTATTGGGCTGTTTCAAAGGAAAATTCAATCTGTTGGTTTTTGTTGTTGTTTTCACTCAGAATAATACTTTAAACGGGTGACTTATCAAATGTGTTAGTTTTCTCAAAGTTTTCCAACAAATATCAGTTTTTAGTAATAGAAACATCAGGTGAGAGGATAAACCAACCTCATTTTAATCAGAACTGTTCAGATCCAATTGGCAAACTGTTATTTTACATGGAGTTTTACCATTTTATGGATACAACTTGCTTGGTAGTGTAGAAACAAATAATCTTTAGTGCAAATACACTGCTTATCTGAAAATTGAAGCCAGTATGGTCCAGGTTCAAACATCTGGGGGGATTTACATATTTACTTTTCTGTAAACTTGTAAACTTTATTTTCTGGGGAGTTTTTAGTCTTAGTTGCTACATTTTAACTTTCGTCATTATGCACATTTTGGTAATTTTGACCTAATTTTCAAAGGAAAATTGTAAAATCTGGTTAAACTTGTGGTTGGACTACCTTTTGATTATCAAGTTTCCATCATAAGAATATGCTTTTTTTTTTTTTTTTTTACTTGTAACACACAGTGGCACAATAACATTTACAACTGTAAGCAAAAAAAAATATTTAAAGGGCAACTAATAAATCTGAGGCGGGACAGTTGCTATTTTTATCATTTGCATACATTTGTCATAATTTCCTACACAGAGCACAAGTTAAACATAAGTCTACCCATAAATTGTTGCACTGCCAAATGTGCAGAAAAATGTTGTAACTGCATGCATTCAAGCTTTTGTGCGCATAATTAGCTGTTAAATAAAAAGACAGGTGATCTCTGTCTTAAGTCAGATTTATGTTTGGATCCATGCCTTAATTTTGATGTTTGAGCCTCTCGTTTTTCATTTTTCACCACACAGTGCTGCTGTACGTGCGCAAAGAATCAGAGGAGGTGTTTGATGCCCTCATGCTGAAGAATCCCACGCTGCAGGGCCTAATGGAAGCTGTGAGTTCCTCTCAGTTCTCATGTTGCTGATTCACGTTGGTGACTTCAACTTTGCACGCAGCAGCCAGAGGCCGAGCGCTCGCTGTATCGAACTGTGCAGGAAAAGAAAAACGAAGACGTCTTTTTATGTTGTCGTAAAAGAACACGCTGGGGCAACATGTCCAAAAGACAAATATGTTACTGGAGAGGTTTAAACAAATTCAACACACGGGTCATGTACCGCAGGCATGTGAGCCGTTGAGTTTGAAATGTCTTCTGACACAAGAACAACTTGTTCCTGTGCATGTGTGTATGTAAACTTTCTGCTGCGTTCACGAGGTCAAAAAAGCTGAGAGCTCGCTATACTTGTGAGGTCTGACAAAATGTTTGACCCAGAGAGGTTAAAAGTGCTGTTTGTGGGTCAGACGGGTCCTCGGAGTCAGGGTTAGACATTCAGTTGTGATAGTAAGGACTATAGGAAATATGTTATGCCACTGGGAGGCCCCTAAATAGATAAAATAGATAAAAATTAATTCAACCTTTATTTATTCAGGTTAGCCTCATTGAGTCACGAAGACTCATTTACAAGAGACCTGATTTTAACAAAAACCACAGATACAGCCAACAATAAACAAATAATATAAAAGCATTTAAAATGAAAAGTTAATAAAAGAAGTAATACTGTATAAAACTAAAAAAATTTTTTTTTTAAACATGCTACATTATACGATGTAAAATACTAAAAACAGGGACACTGATTTTTGCATTGAACTTAGCAGTCGTTTAAAATCCGAGGGGGATAAAATCCATCTGAGAGGTCAAATCAAGAGCTTCAGATCTTTTTATGCAAGATATTCCAGGAAACGGGAGCAGAGTAGGAGAAGGCCCTTTTGCCAAATTCAGTCCTCACTGAGGGGACGCTGCAGGTAATGACGTCTTGAGAGTGCACGTTGTAGCTGCACTGACAAAGTGACATGTAGGAGGAGATGTATGAAGGCAGCAGACCAAAGGGTGATTTAAATATGAAAATGAACCACTGGGAGAGTCTGCATGAAGTTAATGATGACCGGTTAACCAGTGAGTACAGGGTGCAATGATGGGTACGGTAATTACAGCCAGTTATGAATCTTGACACGCCGGGATAGACAGCGTCCAACATCTGTAAGGTGCTTGTAAGAGCATTCATTCAAATAATGTCACCATAGTCAATGGAGGGTAGGAATGTAGCAGTTACAAGTTGTTTTCTAGCATTCAGAGTTGGACAAGATCGATTTATGAAAAAGAAACCCAGCTGTCAATTTCTTTACCAAGATTTTGACATGAGGCTTAAGAGATGTGCATTGACAAAGATGCCTAAGTATTTGTAAGACCCGACAAACTCAATAGGAACACCATTTGTAGATAAAATAGAAGGAAGGACTGCTGGTACTGACTTCCTGTTTGAAAACAACATCCATTTGGTTTTATCAGCATTTAGCACCATTTTGAAACAGAACAAATCTGACGGGACGATGTCAAATGCAGACTGTAAAAGCTGGAAAACCTTAGCAACTGTTTTAGCTCAACAATAAACAACTGTGTCGTCAGCAGAGAAATGTAAGGATGCATCAGGAATAATCTGGCCTACATTATTTATGTAGAGCATGAAGAGGGTGTGTCCTAAGACGGAGCCTTGTGGTACACCATGGTTGACAGTTAATATAAAGAAATGTAAGAGTGGGGGATAATTTTTTTTATTTTTTTTTTATGTCCGAACCAGATTTCAGAGAAGTATGAGCTGCCTCTGGATAAAGTTGAAAAAGTCTACAAGAAGTGCAAGAAAGGGTGAGAAACTGTCCTTTAAATCCAGATCATTTGAAGTATGTCATGTGGGGAAAATTATGACCAATTAATTTCTTAACAACCTCAGTTTGGAGAAATTGAATTTAATTCCGACTGGATTTTGTTGTTTGGGAAGATTCTGACAACCCATTTGTGTGTGGACAGGATTCTAGTCCACATGGACGACAACATCATCAAACACTACTCCAATGAAGACACCTTTCAGATCAGCATGGAGGAAATTGGTGGCATGTACAAACTAACCCTCACTGAGATCTGAATGGAGGAGCCCTCATTGGCGCTGTCAGGTTTACACTTCTGGATTCACGGCGGACTTGATCTGAAAGTTAAATAACGTGGTCTTTGTGTTGTTTAGTGTCAATAAAGAAAGTCCAAAATTTGGTGAATGAAAGCCGGAGCTTTTAAAAATAAGCTCCAAGCTGGATTGTGGTGTAAATTATACATGTGATTACGTGTACATCTTTTTCTTTTTTTTGTTTTTGTGCATAGGAGTTAACAAGTGAGGAAGTATTTGAATATTAGAATACTTTGTGTTTAGTAAAAATCTGATCTGTAACTCTGATATGAAATTCCTACTTTTATAAATATTGTTCAGGGTTGCAGAGCAGTTGTGGAGCTGCTATACCTCAAAGCTATGCAAGCAGCAGAGTGTCTTTATTCATAGGCTGGACTTTTCTTGTGGAAAAACGGATTTTCTTTTTCTCCAAAAAGCCACAGCACTGATGACCGCAGTCTGCAAAGTTGAATATTTCGCACTCATAAAGATGGCAGTGAATTGCTGATGGAGCCTCGGTGGTTCTTTGTGTTAATACTAAACACTATGGCAGTATTTGGGATGTCACCATATGGTTATAATAGAAAACTGTAAATGTTTTTTAGTCTAGGATGCAAGTTTTACTTAAAAATGCTGTTTTTCCTTAAATCAATATAAATAAGATGCTCTTCTTAAGTATTACATTATTTTTTTCTGAATGCTGATTAAAAAAATGTCAGTTTTAAATCTAGAGCAGTCTGTGCAGGCTGTCCCTGCAGTGCAATAATGATCAAGCTCAGGCACGTTCAGAAAATTATTCTCCTCTATTGCCATAAGATACACTCTGATCTTTTTTTAATGGAAATATTGTTGTAAATATTGACTGGAAAAAGGATCTGTATGAACCCTTTTTTATATCTCAGTACTTAGTGTGTAAATATTTAAAAATATGGAGGTGGGTCTCTGCATAAATAATTAACTTTCTATTATTTCTAATATATCATGTACTTTTATATGAAGTTATTCTAACATTACATGGCAAGGATTTGATGCACAAAGTGCCCAATAAAAGCTCTCCATTGGCAGCCATTTTGTGTACTTCATGCTTTGTTTTCACCAGTTTGACATTTAATATGTTTTATTAAATCAAATGTTTGTCATCAGTTTATGTGTAGCAGAAATAAACTGCAAGAGGAGCAGATTTCTGGGCATGGGCTCAAACGTTGCAGGGAGGAAACATGAATGATTGGACGGCCTGGTGCCAAAAAGCTGCTCTGACGCAAACCAGGCTGAAAACATTGACCCACTTTTTTAATATTTATTTTTCTAACTTAATACAAGGCTAGACGTAGAAAGAAGCAAAAACATGAATGTAGCCTTCAAGATGAACTGAAATGAAGTTTAGTTTGTTTTATTTTTGAGGTAACCTTAGTGTTTAATAGACATAATTTATGTCATTTGTGAGAAAATAAGTGCAAAACAATGTAATTTCCCAGAACAGCTAACAAACATTGATACAAAAGTTGCAACCAGCTAAGATCTTAAAAATACTTTTTTGGCTGATTGATTAAAGGTCCATAGTGATAAAAAAATGTGATTCATAAAATCAAAACTATAAAAAGCAAACATGGATTAAATGGTCATAGTGTTTATTGAACAACCTGCTCCACGTCTTGAGTTACAACCATAAATTATAAATATACTATTTTTTCCTTCTTATTTTTGTTTTATACTTCTTATTAATAAAAATACATACTTGATTATCAATGTGCAATAGTATTTGAGGAATTTAATTTCAGCACAAAAAGTTACTACATAATCAGCCCTATTTGGTTTAACTAAAATATATTCTTTTTGTCTTTTGCTGTTTTACCTTCATTGTTTAAATGGTAAAGCAGTGTGTAAAATAACAGATATAATGAGCTACAGGAGCAGTTCTCACTTGTGTATTTTACATCAGTTTTATGCATTTATTCTTGTGTATTTTGCAGATCTTGCATCTATATGTCGATTAGCTTTAGAGACCACCATAAGCTGTAAGAGTGAGCAAGGAAAGAAGAGGAAAGTTTTATTTAGTTAGAGTTTAACCCACTGGCCACTTCAACGTCACCACGCTGCCATGCCTTCAGGCGTTATCTGCCATCTGCTCCTTTCTTTTTATCCTGATAATTTTTGCAGGAATAAATACACATCAAAGTGCTTTAATGAGCCGTACAGCATTGTGTGACGTTTACTTTTCCTATATTTGAAAGAAGTCATCCGAAGTTACATGGCACATTGGACAGTAAAAGACTTGATGCGAATTTACGCCCCAGTCATTATCAAACTTTGTAAATGAGTTGCCAAGACTTTCATGAGAGATGCTGCATGGACTAAAAGTGATCCACTGATGTCAGAGAGCCAGACAGGAAGTAATACAAAGTGTACCTTTGGACGATAGCATGGAGAACATTAGGTTTCGCACATCGTTTGGCGGTCTCCAGGAAAGCTCCTCTGGGGAGCCCTGAATCCTGCCTCCTGTTTCGCAGGTTTCCAGGACAACAGACGGAGAGCCAGCAGTGCACAAATCAGTCTCTCATAGCAACAGATTAGCTTTAGTATCACCGTCTGACCAATCAGAGGCCACGTGCTTGATGAAAAATCCCTGTTGTTGCTCATTTCTTGTGTGTAGGAGGAGAGAGGGCCGAGTCACGTGCTGTGTGGTGCACAAAGCATCCTTCAGCACCGTGCTGACTTCAGGACATCTTGTACTCAGACTGAATGTATATAGTAAACATCATTTGTGCGCAACAACCCACACGTCCGCTCGTGAACTAATAAGAGTTTTCATTGAAAAATAAAAACAAATACTGATTGTCTGAAACCACATATTTCTTTAAGAAGCAAAATATTTTGGTGTCATGAACTGAAGTGTGGGTCTAAAACTTTACTATTTCCAAGCTTGTCTCTTAATTTTGATGTCACTTGTAGAAAATGATGATTAACAATAAAGATAAACATTAAAACTTGGAATACAGTACATATTTATAGATGCAGATATATGCTTTTTAATTTTTACTTTTTATCATTTTCATACTGTGAGGGCAGCCCCATTTCTAAAAATGTAAATAATTTCATTTACTTCTATTCAACCTCATACTTAATTAAGAAAAATACAAAAAATATATAACTTTGCTTTGATACTAAATAGCTTAAACAACCTCGTTTTTACCGCTGTGTTGCATCACTTTTCCTTTCAACAACAGAGTACAGATCTGAGAAGAGCAAACAGTTTGAAAAGTGAAATGTTTTTCTAGTTTTTAGTTACAAAAGGTAATAAAGGTTTTCAGTCAGTGACATGGCTGAACTGCACGCAGAACCTAAAGTTTTTTTCTGTGGAGATGTGTTTTTGACTCATATAATCTTGACCATCTTAGTAAATCCTGAATGACACTTCATGTTTCTGCCAGTAAATTATAAATAATGCAAATTCTATAACCAATGCAGACATGTTCCTGTTTTTAGTTTTCTGCACTGCCTTATAATTAGCAGTTTATTTCCCCCTGCTACTTTTCCTTTTGCCTGTCCTTTTGGTTGCTATTTTGTTTTGATTTGTAAAAAAAAAAAAAATTACAAAATTAAATTTGTATGCCTATTTTGTGACTGTCCATTGTCATCGTCGTCGTTAAAGAAATCAGGTCTCTCTTGTAAATGAGTCCCCAAGGCTCAATGGGATTAATCTGTCTAAATAAAGGTTGAATGAATGGAAAAAATTATAATTCAAGTTTAATGATACATCCACAAATTAATCAACTAACGTTTTAGTTTCCAGCTGTGGACGCGTGTGCATGTACATTTTCATATTTTGTCAAATAAAGTATAGCCTATATAAAAACATAAAACATTGTCAAGATGTACGTTTCACAAAATTATCTAATATTTTTTAAAAATTAAAGCTAACCTGTGGCTAAATGCTATCTTTAACCTAATATCATACATTTTTAGATACATTTAGTCCATCTTCATTTTTTACTCCTAATATTTATATATTTTCAATATTATTTAATGCAAAGACATGGAACTGGGTTATACAGAGTAAAAAAAAGAAAGTTAATGCTCCACGGCACTTTGAAGTTTTTATATAATCTTTACTGTCTGTGACATTTGACCCAGATGCCAGCTTGCAGCATCGTGATGAACCAACTGACTGATATTGCTTCCTGCACGTTACTGCATGCTCAGAAACTTATCTGGACGGGCTTATCAGTGCAAAGAACAATTTAGAAATATATGAAGCGTTAGCAGCGACGTGCAAAACTCTTTAACTGCAATGCATCGGGACAAAAACGTAAACCCATGGTGAGGAAATCATATTCAAATTCTTGTTTAATTGTAAAACGGGACATAAAATACTCTGAATGTCTAGCTCTAATATTTGATATTAAATGCAATCCCTAGTTTGCTTCATTGTCAGTCATTAAAAATAAATGCATATAAATTTAAGTGTGCTCACTGGGCTTGCTAAAGTAAAATAGCATCTTTTAGTGCCATCCTTCTTATGGTGTCTGACTCTTATCTCCTGTCAGAACTCGGGGGGAGATTAAAGACCCTGATATATTTAACCTCGCTGGCTCAACTCCCCCTGTTTTTGACTCCTGGAGTTCCTGAGCCGGGGGGAGTTGACCGGACAGGGGAGGCGTGTGTGCAGAGGCCCAGATAGGGCCAACGTAACCTTTCCTCCAGATTCCCTAACTAGCTGAAATGAGCTGCCCCACTTATATCACAAACAGGTCGCTGTGCTTGGGCTCGACTGCTTGTCATTCCTGTGAGCTAACTGGTTTTTCCTTGTAACCCGTCTTCTCACAAACAGCTGCAGCGCCACAGCTCGAAGCTCTCGGAGCTCCCCGAGGTCCTGCTGTGAAGTCATACCTGAGCCCGGCCTTCGTTAAGGCCCGGGACAGCACACCTGTTACACTCCCCCCAGCTGCAGGGAAGACAGATGTGAGGGAATCAAGTGTCTTTATGAGCAAATCCAGAAATAAAACACAAAACAAAAGTAATTTTAGGGTGGCTTGGCTAAACTAAGTAAATAGTACACCTTAAACCATTCTCTTGCCCTGCTGTCAAGTTTCCTGAAAATGTTTGACTCGTTATAGCGTTGCACACGTGCACGTATTGATGTAGATGTTAATGTAGGTCACGAACATCAAGTCGTCTGACATGCTTTGGGTATAAATTATGACCAGATCAGCAAAAGCTTCCCAGTTCACAGCTAATCTTAGAGTGTTGTATATAGTCATGGTCAGAAATACAGTAACGTTTTATAGCCATATACTGTATAAACCTTTGCAGTTGATCTGCTCGGCTTGAAGTATTTTATTCCAAGGGTAAATTTGTGCCCAATATTTAGGCCAACAAAAATCAAGTGTAATTGAAAGAAAAATCTTGTTAACAAATTAGAAACAATAATGACAATAAATGTAATTGTAACTGATGTATTTACAATGGTGTCCTTCAAGGCGCATGGTTTTTGTTTGTTTCCTATACTGTATTTGATAAAAACTGTACCAAAAAAAAAAGTAATAGTAGCTATTTTTAGTTGGGTGAAATTATAAAATGCCCTTGTGATAATAACCGTGCAGTTGTTGGCGTGTGTTTACTGAACGAAAAGGGCATAAACATGTTTTTAAAAAAAGAACACAAGAGAGAAACCCGCGCTTTGTCTGCCATAAGCGTTGCATTCACTGACGCGCAAAAAGGTAGGAAAAAAACGAACGTGTTTCATAACACCAGGAAATAACCTTTTCCGTGGCTTCGCGTGATGGACATTTTCGTAACAAAGGGAAGTCATGAGCAGTCAAGCAGCAGAACCTTTTATATTTAGCCAATATGCACATTTATTTTTAATCTAAAATGCTTCTTTACATTTATATTCGCCAACGAAAGCACAACGCCAAAAGCAAAGGGAAAAAGAACACATGAATAAGCAGTTGCAAAAATTTGACAAGTTTAACATAGCATATTTAATAAGAAAAACGATTAGGATATAAATATGTAATACGCGCCTTTTGTAACGCAACGTTGTAGTAGTCGGTTTATTTCCAACGGGTTATCCGTGCCCTCTTTGAACGCAGCATACACTGGCTCGACCTTTCGCCCAGTTCTAACGGCTGTCAGTTCATTGAGTTCACCCTGACACTGCTGACACTAAGGCCACGCCCACCAACAGCCACGCACCCCGCTTCCTCCAACCGCCCATGGAGCACGCAGTGTTCACGCGCTCTCTGCTCTCCCATTGGCTCAAGCCTATCACACACTTGCTCGCGATTGGCTGAATGTTGCCACCCCGAAAGTGCGTGTGTTATGAGTTTTGTTTTTCTTTTTTTTTTTTCTCTCTCTCTCTCGTTTTTTTTTTTTTTTTTTTGTTCCTTTTCTCCTCCCCGTGTTTTACACACACAGCTGAGAGAAAAAGGGAGCCAGTGAGGAAAAAAGAGACGGACTGAACTCTGTCCTACAAGAGGCAGAAGCTCCTGCAGACCGCCGTTTTTTTTTATGCTAACACTGGCTTTGACAACAAAAACCTGACACTGACATGTTGTCCTCTTCATCGAGAAACCTTCATGAGATGGACATATTCCAGGTACGATCATTTAAAACTGCTTTTCATTTAGCCTTTTCTGCTTTCTGCCGCACAATCTCTTGTTTACTGCCTGCTACTGAAGAAGCTAAATTAAACATTTGTATCCAAAGTTTATTAACTCCAAAATTGAGCTAAGCTAGTCATTAATTTGTGTTGAGTTAAGTTTAAAATGTATGTTTTAAATATAAAATTATTACCAATGCTTTTGATTAATTTAGTTAGATTTTTTTCATGTTCATTTGTGTCAAAAATGTTCTGTAAAGTTGTAAGAAGACTACTTCCTGATGCAGACCCGCTTTATGGGGATTTCACATGGCTGCTGTGGCAGCACGTCACCGTTTGGGTCTATATTTGGGAAGGGGAGGTGTTCTGGCTCTGGGCCAGAGGGAGTACAAGACGTGCTGGGGTGTAGCCACCAACACCTCCCTCTCTCTGGTATCATGATGCAGTTCAGCCCGGAAACTCCAGTGACTGGACAGCCAGAGCTAGATTTTTTAGGGACTAGCTGTCAGCGTGTCTGAGTGAGGTGAAACATCATTATTTTGTTTCTTTGTTCCTCTTAGGCAGGACGTATGGAAAATTGTGGTTCTTACGTGAAGAGAAGAAGACATGACAGTGAACAGTCGGTCTCTAGTGGAACCAGCAGCTGTTCGCCCGCTCTGGAGTACACCGATCTGGAGGCAGCTGAAGCTCTGGTGTGTATGAGCTCTTGGGGACAGACTGTCTTCCTCGGTGGCAACAAGCCCAGGCCCCTCACCCCGGCTTCTGACTCCTGCGACTCTCTCCTCCCACTGGAGCTCCCAGAACCCCCGAAGGACTTTGTGTCCCTCTCCTCTCTGGTAAGATATTATCAGACGGCTGGATGACAATGGGCTGTAAAGATCCAGGGATTACTCGCTGAGCGCACCAGAAAGGTCTAGGGTTGCTTGAGCCACCTGCGTTGAGTTTATGACATGTGGGCAGACGCTGCAGCAAGAAACTCTTTGAAACTGTTAGGTAACCTTCATGTAGAGCACTTTTTGCATGTGCGGGGTCATAAAAATCACTGTTTATAGCTCTGAGTGTCCATTAATCATGTGTGCACCTGCTTACTATCTGGGATACTTATCTCTGCACAGTCATTTTATTGCAGTGATCCTGGGATACACTTTAATTCTTCCACCATTTCTTTGCAGTGCATGACTCCCCCGCACAGTCCCAGCTTTGTTGAGACCTTATCAGGCACCACGGTCCAGTCGAGCCCCGGCTTGGCCGCGTCCACACAACACTCTGGATCTAAGCTCCATCAACCCAACCTGGCACCCTCCGCTGACAAGACCCCCTCCCTTCCTGCTCCATCACAGCCCTGCAGAGCCATGGCGACCAGTGTCATTCGCCACACCGCAGACAGAAACCTCTGCCAACACTACATTCCAGCGGCCGTCGGTTCAGAGAAAGCCATATACGCAAAAGCGGGTGGAATCGTCTGCAAGCAGCGGCAGCAGGAATGTTTTGCGAACGCGGTGCAGATGGCCACACCTCTGTCTCTTGCTGATTGTCTTGTGCCTTCAGAACCAGAGCCCTCACACAGTCCCTCAAAACCCTGTTTGGACAGTGTCTCCACCTCCACTTTTGTCAACACACAGCTACAAAACAGCCCACCCACTGCCACGACGCCCACAACCCTGTCCCCTCCTCCTGTGACCAGCCCTCAAATCATCTGCCAGATGTTCCCCGTCTGCAGCCAATCGGGTATAATCTCAGCTTTCATCCCCAGTGCAGTTCAGGCCTCCAGCACTGGAATTAGGACTGCTTCCACACCCATTCTCCCGCAGCCTGCAGCTAACGCACCCCCTGTCCAGCAGTCCCTGATTGTGGGCTCAGCAGTGCCCCAGGGGACTGTAATGCTGGTCCTCCCCCAGTCCTCTGTGTCTCAGGCACCTCACTGCCCTCAGACTGTCATGACTCTGGGCAACACCAAGCTGCTACCTCTGGCCCCTGCTCCTGTGTACATGCCGGCGGGGTCTAACAGCAGCGCAGCAGTAACAAAAATGGACTTTTCCCGCAGGAGGAACTATGTCTGCAACTTTCCAGGCTGCAGAAAGACTT
Source organism: Hypsolebias antenori (assembly GCA_031762315.1). Classification (NCBI taxonomy): domain Eukaryota; kingdom Metazoa; phylum Chordata; class Actinopteri; order Cyprinodontiformes; family Rivulidae; genus Hypsolebias; species Hypsolebias antenori. The sequence goes on along the minus strand of JARVGS010000789.1, from coordinate 9,152,905 downwards.
ACTTCAAGAGCTCGCATCTCAAGGCTCACCTGCGGACACACACAGGTGAGTGTCTCCTGGATACAGAGGTGTTTGGCAGTATTTCTCCTGAGGATGTGACTGCTGCATCCTGTTTGCCTAATCTGATTGTCTCCGTCTTGTTTTTCTCGATGATCAGACTCTGAGCTCATCGTTTTGTGTCATCAATGACGAGTCACGTTCTTATGACAGTCTGAGTCATTTCTCCTTCTTTGTTTGCTTCCCTCCCTCAGGCGAGAAGCCCTTCAGCTGCAGCTGGGAAGGATGTGACAAGAGGTTCGCCCGCTCTGACGAGCTCTCCCGGCACCGCCGAACGCACACCGGCGAGAAGAAGTTTGTCTGTCCCGTGTGCGACAGGCGATTCATGCGCAGCGATCATCTAACCAAACATGCCCGCCGTCACATGACCACAAAAAAGATTCCTACCTGGCAGGCGGACGTTCGCAACCTGAGCAAAATGGCTGCTGGTAAAACTCCTCCCTCTAAGCCCGCCATTGCCACCCTGAGCGTGTTGGTACCTGCTGGCTCCAAGTAAACGATGAACAAATGCCATCTTATTCACTCCCAAATTACCAGAGGGACGAAGGGAGCAGCCAAGCACAAAAAACTGCTCCTCTTTACTCATTGGGATAAAAAAACAACAAAATAAGCACTGGACTTTTCCTGCTCTACTGCTCATTTGTATGTGTATTTTCCCTAAAAGATTCTTAGTTTACTTTTTTATTATTCATAATTTGTCTTGCCAAAGCCTTGTAAGAAGTTGGTCTTTGACATTTCCTTTCTTTGCCTCTCCTGCGAGACATTTTCCTTGGTATAATACGTGAATGTATTTGTTTTAGTATGAAAAGGCATTTATTTGTCTTATTTGGGGGAAAACGTTGACACATTGTAAATATGAACACTAATCAGCAGTACTATGATTATGCCTTGATTGTATCTCCTCGCATACCTTTTCATATTATTTAATATCATGTTTGTAATAAAAAAAAGATGTTTAAATGAGCACTTGTTTGTGACACTGCTCGTATCTGATTCTGGGAAGAGTGGGATCCGTGTGTACCGTAGTCAGCAGCCTTTTCCCGGCAGAATGAGACAGAAAAGCTGTGAGTGGTATCAGCCCACGTCCGCTGTGCGTCACACAAACTCCTCCTCTGCCTTTTTTGGTCACTTCAAACTCACGATTCTTTAAAACATTCTTACTAAGCTGTGGGCAACTTCCTGTGAGGTCAATAAAAAAATCTCTCCCCCCCCTCTGTTATAAAAGCTGATAATCTGAAAACACTGTTTCGTGGCCAAATAGGTTGATGAGTCAGGAGTGACAGGCAGAATGTTTAATTCACTGAAGTCCCACAACTCCAGTAAACTGAATTAAATATTTTAGCTAACAATTCCTCCTGTAGTTTGTAGATTACATAAAAAGATGCAAATTTCCTAAGAGTGTTTTTAATTATTCTCACTTCAGCTATCAACCCTGTGAGTAAAGTATGTTTTTAGAAATGATAAACAGCGGCCTCGTGACGCTCTTTCAGTCAGACAGAAGGACGCGTGAACTGTTGGGGGCGCGACCAATCAGAACCCGCGAACCCCGCTTTTCCGCTACACTGACCAATCAATGCGCTTCGTTGCACACCCACCTACCAGTTTTACTGACCAATCAGCGCTCGCTTCTGCACACCCGCCCACCTGCCTTACTGACCGACTTCGTCGCTGGCCATGCGCCACCGAAGCTGTGGACTACAGCGACGTCTACTGGTCAAAGTATGTAATACATGCATGTTGTAGAAACAGCCTCAAAAATACTTTAGGGAACATTTAATACTTTTAATCAACCACAATATTTAATGGTATTATTATTAGGACACTTCATTTAGTTGAGCGCAAGAGCTTTTAAATGCCTATTTAATGTATTTGCAAACAAATAATACAAAAGCTAAAAAAAAAATAAAAAATTCTCAGCATACACATTCAAACAGATAGTACAGCTACAGTTTAGTTGACGGAAAAATTAATTATTTTGAAAAAATATTCCATCCATCTTAATTCTGAGGACTAAACATGAATCGGTGATTGGATTTTTGTGAGATACTAGGGGATAAAAAACAGTTAGCATTTTTAAAGTAGTAATCCTATGGCTCGTTTGGAGCACTTTTTGACTTCAGCTAAATTCAAATATGAAGCGAGCTCAGAAAAACCCTGTGTTGTGTTTTGACACTTTTAGAATTCACTAAATGTCTAAATTTGGTGAAACAGTAGCCCCCCTCTCCCCCAAGAACAATTAGCTAGATTATGCTGCATGGTGTAGATTCTCAGTCATCCAGGACATGATAAAATAAAATAAAATAAAAAAACGTTCAATACAGAAACAAGTGGACTTTATTTGTTACAGAAGAGCGAAACGTCTTCTGTAACAAATAAAGTCCAGTTGTGTCTGTTTCTGAACTTTTTTTTAATTAGTTAGATTTTTTTTTCATTTAAGCCATCCATTTAATAAATAATGTAACATTTTAGAACTTCTAATTATTGAGACTCTCTATTCAAAAACACTAAAATCCTTGAACAGCATTATGACTGGAGCTGAAAACTTTGGATATCACCACTCCTACCGTGAGTTTGTCTTAAAAGTATGACTTTTACATGCAGCAGAGCTTGTTATGTGATATTTTACCACTTACTTAAGCAAAAAACATGACGACTTTCTGCTCTTTTCAAAATTTAATAAACTCAACAAACACAAGAACAACAAATCTTTTATAGTTGTGCTAATGACTTAAAACTTCAGGTAATAATTAAACACATCTGTTGTTCAAGCTGAAATATGAAAATCAGTTTTATTAATACAGATTTTGTTGTGCATTTGACTGAAGCAGCTGAAAAGGCTTGACAACAAGTCAAAGCTGACTAGCGGCTCCTCACTGTGACAACCCGTCAGTCCAGCTCGTATATCAGCTTGTTTTGGAAGGTGAACCCTGCAGACGTGGAATGGTCACTGATCACCGTCTCGTTTCCATTTGCGTCAATCTCCCTCAGTGTCACTGCTGGTGGCTTCTTGTCACACTCTGGGGTCTGGAAGACTTGCTCTTCTGGCACTTCACCTGCATCCTCCTCCTGTTTCAAAGAGACAACGCTGAGATCTCTACTGCTGGATGTGTTTGTCACATCTGTGAGAAACATGGCAGACTTCATGCCTCCTTCAGAAATACTCACGTCCCTGACATTGGTCTGGTTTATGTTTGTTGTCGTTGTGGAGGTGGACTCTGATGTTAATGCTCCTTTTGCTTCCCCGTCCACTTCAGGAACTAATTCATCAGAGGTTGAAATGTGTTGACATTCGGCTTTGGATGAAGTCTCGGTTCTCTTATCAACAGCTGTGATGTCCTCCTCAGCAGAAAAGTTCATTTTCAGAGTGAGATCATCGCCCATGAAGCTGTCACACATGTCTTCATCTCTGTTTTGTTTGTTCTGCAGCCGTCCAATTTCATCCTTCACCTCCCTCTTCTCTTCAAGTAGCTCATATTGTGAAAGTTGCTCCTCACTTCTTTGGCCTTTTCTTTCTGGTGTTTTACAGTTTTCCTCCTGTTCACCACTTCTATATTGTTGTTCACTGGTTTCAAACGCCTGCTTCTCCATCCTTAGTCCCTTTTCTTTTGCCTCGTCCTCTTTTTTGCTCTCCAGTTCTTCTGCTTGCACCTCACTTGTCTCCTCCCCGACACCCTGGGAATCATTCACAGGTGTAACAGGGTCAAAGCAGGAAAACGCTTCACGGGGTGGTTGGACAGGCAGCGTGACCGTGAGCTGTCTGCGTTGTTTGTTGAACTTGGCCTCTCCGTTGTCTTCATCTACAGGGTAGGATAAAGGCAGCTCCAGTCTGTAGGCCGGACGTTTGGACTCCAGCCGCAGAACTTTCTCTTTTACTTCCAGGCTGGTGTCTCCGATTGCCTTCAGGAGCGGCAGGTCAATAGTGATCACTATTTCTTTGGGTCTGGGGCTTTGTGCAGAGTCTCTAGAACACCTGAAGTCCTGTAAATCAATGACCGATCTGTATTTTACCGTGTAGTTTGGCTTTGTTGGCTCTTGGGCTTTTTGTGGTTGGATCTTGAAGCTGCTGTTCGTTTTAAGAGGTGACTCTGAAAGCTTTGTCTGTGGTTTACCTGGATACGGGAAGGCGAAGGGAATTGCCTCCTCAGGGGGCCCTTTAGCTTCGTACCCAGGTATAGGTTTTCTGATTACACATGGCTGAGGGGTACCCTTGTATTTGGTTTTGATTTCTCTCACATTTTTTTTGTCCAGAATCACCTTAAAGGTTTTCTGGATTTCATCAATGGCCGAGTGGTGCACCATATCCATAAAGCTCTTGTTCTGAGACGCTATGTGCAGCGTGTCAGGGTGAAAAACGACGTCATAGATCACACATTTGTGACCTTTTGGCGTTGTGTTTTGCATCTCAGGTCCAAGAAAGAGAGGCAGAGACCAACACTGCCCCCTGCGGCCATCATTCAACACAGCACCCTTAAAATCAGGCTTCCCGACTTTCTCTTCGCTGCAGATGTTGATGAAGCATTTCTGCTTTCCGGCTGCGCTCGTTTTGATGACCCGGAACGGCGTCGGGTGGATGAACTCGACGCAGTTTCCTCTTTCTTGCTCCAAGAGTTTGATTTCCTCTTCGTACTTTTTCCTGTTCGCGGGGTCGGTTATTTCCTGGACGTAGTCGCGCAACATCTCTCTGAATTTACCGTCCCTGAAAGCGTTGGTAAATCTGTCGATTTCATCCGTTGTCAGTTGGAGCTCGCGAAGCTTATCTCCGACCTCCTCCATGCTGGTGTTTGTTTGAGGAGGGAACGAGTTGAATTAGTTGCTGACCTAAACGTTCAGAAAATACTTCAAATTCAAAGACATTAACTGATGAAGTACATGAAACGGGGGGGAAAAAAAATAGGCTATTTACCTAAAGTTTAGCTGGTCAAGAAACTTGAAGCGAAGAAATCGGAAGTTCGCTTTGTTGACGTAACTATGGAAACGCGCCGGAGAGCTCGACGGTGCGCCAATAAAATTCTTCCCCCGAAAATTTTATTTGAATTTACACCAAGGCGCATAAACTACTATAAATTATATAAATATATAAATTATTAAATGCTACACACTTGACAACTACGTTACGCCGTATTTATTAAAATAAAAATATACGGAAAAGTGTTTAGATGGGACTCACAATTTTGGGGGAGTAACATTAAATACAACAAATTAAAATTATTATTAAAAAGAAAAAAAAAATGCAAAAGAACAGGATTTTTTGTCGTGGACTCCCGAAAAAAAAAAAAAAACATTAAAAGTCTGCGTTTGAGTACAACATAAGCATATAGGCTGGTTTAAATTATTTGTGTTCACTGTAACTGCCTGAGTTTGTTACTTGTGTTGGGAAAAAATAAATAAAACAAATCTCACAAACCACTGAATGGGTTTGAACGAAACTCAAAAAGTACTGATTGGATGTACATCTACAACTGATTAACTTTGGAGTGAACCCATCTCCAGTTCATCACGATGAGCAAACAAATGATCGTAGTTGTAAATTATTGTTGCAGATTGTAAACTACAATTTCACATTTTTTTGTCTTACCCTAGCTTAATATCCACTTTGATTTTCTGTATGCAGTCTCATAAAAAACAAATGTTTTGTTGCCTTTTTTTTCATACTAAAACAGTATTTTGTGTAGTTGTATCCCCAAACTGATTTGAAGGTTAACTGAAAAAAAAAACCTTAAAAGGACTCAGAAGAATTATAATTCATAGTGTAAGACGAATTCAAAGGGTTGCATATATTTGTCACCATCTAGGCCCCTGACAGATTGAAATAGATATGATTTGAGAGTTTACATTTACCTTTTCCTCCTCAGTTTTCATGTTTTCACAGAGGGGATGTTGTTGCAACACTGTGGTGGAGTCCTACACAACTCCACCGTGTTGTCTGGAACACCAAAATCAAGGAGACAATCAATCAAATTTGTTAACAGCTTGAAAGCAATCAAAACTGCTGAAGACTTCTGCATCCTGGCTGGCTCAGGCAGAAACACAATTTGCCTGTAGCTATTATACTAAAAATGTTAATAAACTACTAAACGAATGACAATGAAGACTTTTATTTTTTTATGCATTTATAAAAATTTAAGCTCTTTAACGCAGTAATAACCAAATCCTCTTAGCTTCGGCTCATAGACGCCGAGGCACTGTGCTCGGGAAAGTTGTTTCTGTATTCCCCTGCCGGAAAGAAGAAGCTCATTAGGAGAACTTGCAGTCTGTTCTAAAAAAACAACAACCAAAAAAACAAACAAACAAGATAATATGTAAAACTCAGCAGCAGCACAGAACTTTTGTGTCACTCCAATTAGTCAGTGCTACTCTGGTGCAAATGGAGCAGGTCCTACGTTGAGTTTAGTGTACAAATAGCTGCTTCAAGCACTTTAAAAGCAAAGTTTAACCAAAGCCATTATCTCCAGTCATTTAAAGACACCGCCATGAAAACAAATGGTAACTAACACAAGCAACCTTCTTTTTCATTCTCTAAATGTCGTTTCCTGCAACGTCTTGCAACACAACCAACACCAGCTGCCACAGCGTTTTCCAAATGTTCTAATGGATTTGGGTCGAAAACGTCTGCTTTCTCATCTTATGCCTCGCTGGAGAGAGTTATCTAAAAATTCGGAGTAGCAGGAGAGGGAGCAGAAATATTGTTGCACAGGCGCGTCTGTGCCCCCCATGCCGTCCACCAATACAACCGTGTGAGAGACCTGGTGCAGGTTCATGCGCACCGCTGTCTTGATGTAGAAGTTGATACAGATACAGCCACACTCGCACATTTTGGCTACTTCAAGGTCTCGACACAGGTGGGCAGGAATGAGGTGAGGGCCATATGGAATCCTGGGAGGGAAATAAAAATACAATAAGTTCATTAGGTTGTCCGCTGTGAGAGCTTAGAAACAACGGTGATGGTAACCGTGACAATGTTGGAGTTAAAATCTAACCTGAGCTCAGCCACAGCTCTGGAGGCGATTTCTTGTAGAGGAAGGGGAAAAGTAAGCTGCAGTGTGTGGTCCAGAGGATTGGGGTGCACAAACGGATTTCCAAACAGGTCCAGGTTTTCAAGACTCAGCTTACGAAAGCCACAAGGCAGAACAGTGAGCTGGTTATGTGCGGCAAACAGGAACCTCAACTTTGTGAGGCGGCCAACGTGGAACGGCAAACAAACAAGCTTGTTGTTGTCCAGCTTGAGGTGGACTAGATCTGTGAGTCGACAAAACTGGATGGGGAGTGACTGCAGTCGATTCTGACTGAGGTCCAGCACCTGGAGTGTCCGCTGCAGAGTGGACAGGCAGAGGGCTTCACTGAAGGCCTCCAGGTGGTTATTGTGAAGGATGAGCTCAGAGAGACAACTGAGGTCGCCGATGGTGGCAGGGAGTTTCTTGATGTGGTTGTTGCTAAGATCCAGCCTGCGCAGAGCTACAAAAACAAAAAGCAAAGAATAAAACCACCAACAGCAGTAACTCCACCAGACAGTCAAGCTCAACTACACAGTGGTGACAGGATTGAGAACAAAACGATGGTCTAAACAGCAAGTGTTAGAAAGTATCACAGTTTTAGCGCGTCAACAACCGACTCAACTCAGTGTACCTTTGAGGGACAGCATGCGCATGTCCACTCGTGACAGTCTACAGTACGAGACCTGCAGCTGCTCCAGAGTGTAAGGAAAGCTGGAGGTGAGGGGGTAATCCTTCTTGGACATGATGGCGAGCTTCTTCTTTGGCTGCTCTACATCTCTGGCCCGAACAGGAGTGAGCGTGGACAGAGGAAGGCTGTTTGTGTCACCGCCTCGGTCCGCCAGCCGAGCTGCTGCAAGGAAGCTCTTCAAGCTATTTGCATCGGCCTACAAAGACATAAAGTTACAGGCGTGTGGACAGGCTGGGCCTGGTGATACAAAAAGCAGACGCACACAATCTCCTGTGGATGAGTGCGTTTGACCGAATTCCTGGAAATACCCAACCTGAATTCATTGGCCTAGATATCCTGACACTGTTCTTTTCAGTGAACAAGATATGAGGTTGAGATAAAAACTGTGAGCACAAGGGAAAAACATTTTATCTTTAAGTGTTTGATAATATTGTGGCCCGATGAAGTAATTGTAGTGTGGTTAATATAATCCTTAAAGTTCAAAAACCTTTATTTTTTCAGACTGTCAGGTTTTTTTTTTTTAAGTATGGCAACAGATAAAACAAAAGAAAGCTTTTCAACAAGAAAAAAAGTCAGTTTTGGTGTCTGTGGTACATAAATGAGCATGTGAACACTCTTTGACGTGAATTTAAATACTTTTTTCAACTTGTCAGTAACAATATGCATGATGACGTACCTTGCTCAAACAAATGTCAACAGCTGGTTCCTTTAGCCTTACGGTTGCCTTGCCGTCTTCCACAAACCAAGTAAAAAACTTTTCGATGTTGTCCTTCAGCTGAAAGATAAATTAGTAAACATTCATTCAACCTTTATTTAGGCGGGTTAATCCCATTGAGCCTCAAGGACTCATTTAGTCAGAGATTCTTTATTGTCATTCGCACCACATGTGGTAGTACATGTGATGAAACGAGATTATGTGCACAGGGTCCCAGTTACATCCAACAACATGTTACAAGAGAGACCTGGTTTCAACAAAGAATGATGACAACAATGGACAATCATAAGAGAGGCAACATAAGCAGTGTGTGTGTGGGGGATAATAATTTCACAACTGAAGGCTAGGCAGACATGAAGGAACATTTAATCAAGACTGATTCATTCCTTGAACAAGTCTTGACAGATGTAAAAGAGACTTTTGGTCAACAAACAGGTTTAAAGACCTTTTATATTAGAGCTACAGGGTTCTTGTGAGCCCTTGGTGGATGATCTTCAAATTAAAAATCTTTATCACCAGTCATCATTCCAAGCTGATGCACTAAAGACAATAAATAATGAAAACACGTGTGATTTGACTCAACAAGTGAAATGACACCATGACCTAGATCACGTATTGTTTTCATGCTCAAACACTGTCGGGATCATTTTAAAGAGGTGCCACTGAATAAAACACTTAACTTTCAAAATAAAACTTTAATATACAGAATATAGAACAAACATGTATTACGGATTAAGTAAGAATATCACATTTTAAAGGTACTTTTACGAGGCTTGATAAATAATTATCTTGTGGGCCAGAAACATTTGTAACAAGGGTCATTTCTGGCCCAGGGGCCTGAAGTTTGACGTATACAATTTGGATCAGCTTACTATTTAAACTGTCTAAAGACTCATTTTCAGGCATTATGACTCTTTTTTTTCCTGTATTAGCCCTTGATTTGAAAATAAAATGTGAAATGCTATTTAGTAAGATGACCCAAAATTAAAACTCAAAGCACTCAGATGTAAATAAAAGTTAAATAACGAGGACACGGAGTGCTGTGCCATTAATAACAGCTCCAAATAGTTTGACAGCTCAAACACACCTTGTATTTGGATCCTGTCCTGTCTTTGGCCGTGCAGATCATCATGTAAATATGGCTGTGTTGGCTGGACTTGTCCATGTGCTTCCCGATGGAAACCAGCGCTCGCACCCCCTTACCCCGACCTCTCATCCCATACGTGGGCAGCAAGTGACTCACGACCTCCACACAGCACTGCAGCTTCATCACAAACGGGCTTAATGCCGAGTCGAAGCGAACGGGGGGTTTAAAAACAGTTCAGAGCAAAACATCCGCGAAAAAGTTGCGTATTAGCACGAAGAAAACAAATCCATTATCAATGTCAACAACCGAGAAAACGTCACTGCAGAGCGGAAACGGCATCTGAATGCTCGATAAAATAAACTACACACTACAGGAAGAGCTAAACGCCAGTGGACACGAGCATTTTAGATGAAAAAACGTAAAAATGTCCAATGTCTAGTCCTTCGATGATTTTCAGGGACACTTGCTAGCTGCTAGCTTATTCCCGCGCGCTTAGGAAGTGACGTCATATGGACGCTGGGTACGTGACATACGCTCAGGCAAAGAAAAACATCCGGGTACTTTGCCTCTGCGGAGCGCTCTGGCCAATCTGGAATGATGATAACAATACAGTATAATAATAATATAATAAACAACAATTATAATAAAGGTGAACAAAACATACAAATAGAGAGTTAGTTTTGACTTTACACGTTTTCGGTTTGTTTATCATCAATCTGATTTATTTTTTAAATACACGGGAAAACAACTCCTTTAAATCATATAGATACGAGTCATTTGCTCAATCTGTTTGTCTGCAACACAAATGAAAAAAAAAAAAAAAATCCATCCATCCAAAAATGAATAATTGAAAATAAACATTTGACAACATTTCGTGTTTTATCCAGTTTATTTTGAGAAGTGAGCACAATTCCCATACGTATATTTTAAGGGTTAGAAAAAAAAAAAACAACCCAAGTTTCTATTAATGAGCGTACAAACTGAAAAGTGAAGAAAAGAAATTAAGCATTCATGATAAATTAAAAAAATTGGGAACATACTAATTATTTATTAAAGGTGGGTGTTTAAAAATATTTCCACTGGTTCTGGTCATTCCTAGATTAACATGAAAGCTCAAGGTTCATATTTCTTCATCAACAAGTAAATAACTTAACAACAGGAATATTTCCTCCTCTGAGTAAAGATGTCATCTTTTACATGAGTTCTTTCCAGGCAACATTATTTTCTTTTAAGTCCATGTTCTTCAGCTGCATTCCTTGTCTGCCCCTGGAATGACAACTTCGACAAAATGCAAAGTTGGACCTCTTGCTTCTGTAGCACTTGGTTGTAGGTGCTGTCCACGTTTTCTTTTGGCTGCAGCTCCCTCCAGGTCATGCAGTGCTAGCACTCCACCCTGAATGTTGAGTGGGCCAGAGATGCAGATGTAGCTTGCATGGTAAACCATGGAGTGCCCTCCTATCCCAGAAAGACCCCACAGGTAAGTGAGGGGCAGAGTGAGCATGAGTGCCGAAAGCAGCAGACAATGAGACTTTCTGCACACAAAGACCAAACAAATGTCTGGAGTCTGGACTGGATGCAGCTGCAGAGAGAAGCAAAGCAGAGTAAAGAACAGAAAGCAATAAGTGCTGGTGGGTCTTGGCATGCAGCAAACTACTGCAGTTAAACTACGAGCTGCAGAACTTTTCCACAGCAGAGCACAAAGTAAGTCCTACCACAGGAAGCTGAGTGGATTTTATTAACCACACAGTTCCCCTGTTGGATTCTGGATCACAATAAACATTACTGAGGTGTTTTCATATGTCTTTATTTAATATTAAAAAAAAAATCTGCAAAAGGACAAATACCTGGAAAGTAAGAAATGTTCAAACTTATTTAGCAAAATTCTATCACCAGGCAAATGCCTTCAAAAGATTATTAGGATAACATTTTAAAAACCTACACACACGATTAAAAAACATATTTATTAAGGACTTGTTAAATGTCCTTGTTAAATAAATCTATATGAGCTTCCTTTTTGCTTGTGACAAGTTTGATTTTCTGTATATATTTTACACAAATCTGCACAATCTGTGCATGTTTTTGAAAACTGGTGATTTTTTTTCTTCTTCTCATTAATCTGGGCCTGAGTGAACAAACAGTTACTGGCAGAATGAATCAAATTGTTCAGCATGCAAAAAAAAAAAAAAAAAAAAAATCAACATTAAACTTACTTACCCATGGGCACTTTTTTTTTTTTTTTTTTTTTTTTTTTTTTTTTACTGTATTTTGTTTTAAGTGGAAATAAAAAATAATAAATTTCTGCTGTGTCCAGTCAGGTGAGTCCAGCTCCAGTCCTCATGCATCTCTTTTCACTTGCTTGACCGCAGGTATTTCTCCGTTTGCTCCTTTTGTTTGGGCCTTCCGCCTCATAACGGGGTCTGGCCCGGAGCCCACCGGCTGCTGCTGCTGCAAGCGTGCGTCCCGCACAGCTCCCGGCTGCTTGCGGGGTTCCGCCGGAAGTTCACCGCAGCAAAGACAGCAGAGGTTGACCATGATGATGCAGGCAGGCGTGGTCGACAAAATGATGTATCAATTAAACAATCCCCTGCATCATGTTAGCCGTAAAGACGTGGAAGAACACCGGATGCGCTAGAGAGGTAACTTCCGGTTACGGTAAAAATATTTCACAATAAGAGTCTTTGTTTACTAATTATTATTATTATATCATCACCAAACTTACTTTATTGTGACTGACAAAAACAAGTGTTTAAAATTAAAACGTGTAAAAAAAAATTCCAGCTTTGGTTTGAGCAGAGTTGAAGAAGGTGGGTTGGCGATTGAAAGGTTGCCGGTTCAACTCTCCGGACCGACAACATCAAAAATGTGGGAGGTAAAGGAGAAGCACCCACGCCTGCCTCCACCCTCATTTGCACTACTCTGGGCTTTGAGCAAGGCCCTTAACCCACAATCTTCTCCCCCGGGTGCCCTAGATGCAGCTCTCTGCTCCACACAGAGGGCTGTGGTAGCTCAGTGGTCTGTGGTTGCATCATTAAAGGCATCAGACATAAAAATAATTGCCAAAACTTTGTGCGAGTTAGTTCACTGGCAACCCCTGAAGAAGGGAGCAGCCGAAAGAAGGGGAAAAAAAAAACATTGAGTTTGCAAACTGTGTGGGTCAGTTTGTGGTGTCCTCCATTAAAGATTACACAAACCAAGAACGCCAACCTGCCATCTTTTACATGTTCTCATGTGAACTTTATTTATTTATCCACAGAGTTGATGTGATCAGTGAAATATTGGACTTCCTCAGATTTAATTTTAACCCAGGTGTCATCAACATACCTGAACCAGCGTTGTCCCTGAAAAGACATCAAGGCTCTCTTTTCTACCTCCTCCATGTACAGGTTGGCAACAATAGGAGAAACTGGAGACCCCATAGCACACCCA
>JARVGS010000789.1:9112043-9130981 GCA_031762315.1 Hypsolebias antenori | reverse complement strand
TTTGACTTTCAGCTATGTTATGTTTCACATCATGTTTAATGCTGACGTAATCATTATCATCATCAACATTTAAGAAAAAAAAAGAACAATATGAACAGTTTATCACAAAGAGAATAGTTTCATTCCCCCTCCTACCACATGTGGGGGTTTGAGAGCCCTGATGAACTCGCTGGTCTGCTGGTAGTCCGTGTGGGCAGAGAAGGAGATGTAGTCCACCGACATCTTCAGCTGCAGTTTCTGTCCTGACATTGTGGTGATCTCCTCTGGTTCAGACATAATGTGCTGCAAAGCAATAAATAAACTCAGTGGGGACAGAAACAATCTATGAACACACTAACTATTAATGAAATCATTTTAATTTATGAAAACAAACATATAGATTTCTAACAGATGTCATATTAGACTGTATGAAATCTAAAGTAATTAAGTGTTGTTTTGTAATTGAAAAACATTATTGAGTTGGTTTTTAATCTCCTGACACATTCTGACCTTAGCCAGCGTTCCCTCCACACAGTACCCAGCGATGATGACGCCGTTCCTCTTATCCGTGCACCAGCTCTCAAACAGCTCCCGGGAGAGTCCACTCTGCATCATTCCCGGAGAAGCCATCACCACACTGGGGCCGATGTCATCAAAGTGGTCCATGCTCTGAAAAGTACAGGCAGTAATGTGAGGTCACAAGTTCTTTTAAAGCTTTAAGGTCCAGAGAAGCAATGTGGGGTGTCTGTAGAACTGTCTACCTTTAGATTGCTGATGTGCTTGAAGACAAACGGGTTGTTGATGTTGATGGCCTTGCGGATCTTGTCGTTCATGGCATTCACATAAGTCTGATACACAGCCATGCACTTCTTGGCCAGAGATGAAGCATAGTAGATTGGGATGTCATGGAGCTCTGGGTGATTCTGCCAGTACTCATCTAGATCATGGGGTTGAAGTGGAAAAAAAAGTCAAATTTTATTGTAACTACCTACACCATAACTGATGCAGTGTTAGAAAAATGGAAGAGTCAGGTGATTTTTAACCTAAGATGAGCAACAATTCCTGAGCCCGTCCCAACGCGAACACAGGAATCAAACAGCGACCCTCTCTGTTTACGATGTCATGAACCGTGTTGCAGAAGCGAGCCTCACGCTCCTCCCTCTTCTCATGGATGTGTGTGCCGTACGTTGACTCCTGCAGACATAAACACATCTGTCATGCAAGAACTTAAATATCCAACATGAAATATGAGCATCATATATTTTAATTTGAGGCATACTATGATTAAGATGTCAGGTTTGACACTTGGGATCTCAGCTGCCATCAGATGTCTGTCCTCTTGCCTGGAGAAGTCTCCTGTGTACAGCAGCTTGGGGAGGGAAAACTTGTAAGTACATTTTGTTCCATTCCATCGACAAACAACCCAACAACAAAACTACAGATTTTCAAAAATTGTTTACTTTAACTCCAGCTATTTCGATCATGAACATGGCCGCCCCAAGCACGTGACCAGCATGGTAGCACCAAAACTTGACCCCGGCCACCTCCTTAACCTCGTGGAAGTTGATGGTTTCAATCTTGTCCATGCTTTCCTCCAGGTCAGTCTCAGTGTACAGCATGTCATCTGCAGAAATGTTGCTGCAAGTACAATAACAAAACAGGCTGTATACAACTTATCAGTACTAATTTATTAAGAAAGTTATTTTTTTAATAAGATTGGCTCCTCTGCTCTTACCTAACCTTGACGTAGTCCGATAATAACCAGCGGTAAATAGCCTTAGTGGCATGAGTCATGAAGGTCCGTCCTTTGAAGCTTGTTTTTTGGAGGAACCAGGGTAGAGCTCCACAGTGATCCAAGTGGAAACTGACGAGACGTGTAACGAAATCAAATAAATTATTTTAGAATACGAAAATCACACTCAGAGATCTGGGTGACACAGGTGCTCAAATATTTTCAGAGCATGAGACTCACTGGCTGATGAGCAGCAGGTCTATCTCAGCTGGATCAATCAAATCTATATAAGGGAGAGCGTCCATTCCCTCTAAACCTGGATGGATGCCACAGTCCAGCTGCCAAATACAAACATACCTTATTTATTAATCTATATCTTCATGAGATGATCGCAGAAGAGAATTAACAAAGAAAAGCTGATTTGCTTAAAGAGCTTGTCGATGTTAGTAGCTTTCATTCCTGCAAGGGCTTTTACTTTATGTTATTTCTTAATGCACACTTTGACATGAATGATAAAAGGCATATTAAAAGTGTGCCATTTTTTTTGCCCGTTTTTCACTTAAAGCAAGAAGCCTTTTTACATTTTAACCAAGTCAATCAAAATAATACAGAAACGAGCTGAAGAATCCCATAGCTATTCATATTGATTGATCTGTGCATGAAAGCACGTTTTGTATCACAAGATTTTATATTTTTAATTACATGATATTTACGTATTTATTTACTTACTATATACTTCATCTTTGTAGCTCAACACTTAATTTACGGTATATACTCTGTACATTTCTCCCATTTTATTTCATGGATAATGAAATTTATGTAATTTTAGAATTTAGATAAATACACATTTATATAAATTATAATTTAGAAATTTTTAGGCCAGAGTACAAAACTGAAATTTTTTGTACCATCACAGAACATTATTGTGGCCTGTTGCAAATATCAGAGAAATCATTAGTCCTAAAAAAAAAATCATATTTACCATTATCTTTCTTCCTTTGAACTCTAGGATAATGCATGATCTCCCCACCTCCTGACCAGCACCACTGCGACATAAGAAAAAATATGCATATAAAAAAACGATAATTCGTGTATTTGTGATGTTAGGAAGCAGCTATTATCTAAATTGAAAAAAATAAATAAATAAAATAAAACTCACAGAGGTCTAATTAAGAGCTGGTCACTTTCCTCAGCAGGGATAAACACATCTACTTTGCGTTTTGTAGCCATATCTTCTAATTTTTACAGGTTAAATACGTGAAAACAGACACATCGACGCTGCAATCATTAATCATGCATAAATGTTTTCTGAATGAACAAGTGTGGACGGGTTTTCTGTCCCTCTAGAAACAGGCACTGTTAAAGTCAGTTCCGCTAATC
This sequence comes from Hypsolebias antenori, assembly GCA_031762315.1. Lineage (NCBI taxonomy): Eukaryota > Metazoa > Chordata > Actinopteri > Cyprinodontiformes > Rivulidae > Hypsolebias > Hypsolebias antenori. Next base: position 9,127,890 of record JARVGS010000789.1, on the reverse strand, counting down.
CTGAACTAACGCCGTCATTTACATATCTTATTATTTTTTCTTTTTATTGTAATGAGTTGTGTAACAACTTAATAATTTACACGCATGACAAGCTGTTCGTTGCGACCTTAATTAAATAATGTATTTATTTATTTGCGAGTGTTTTGCTGCGTCCCCTTTAAGAGCGTCTGGGTGTAGGCTCAAAGCAGGGAGACTGAAGTGTCAACGTTTTTAAAGCGACGAAGAAGAACTTCATAATAGACATTAAAACGGTTACGGTACGAACAAGTGTGCTGTCTGGCTTAGTAAATATTAGTGGTTTTATTTTGCTTCACTAATGGCATTTGAAAATTGTTTTTTTAACTTAGAAAATATAAAAGCGGCGTGGGGGTGGGGGGACTCTAAAGACAATCCAGCGGTTGAGTCGTAGCCTGAATATTATCGACGAAGCCAAAATAAAAATGTAATGAAAAATAGTTTTAGTTGAGCATGTAAATGAGCTACCAGTATTTTTTATGTCATGGAGTGTTATGTGATTTAGTTTTAACTCCAACTCATTCACAAACATCTGTAGGGATGCTAACCGTCATTTTATAGAGTCGCCGGTGTTCAGAATAAATCGGTTCCCCGTTTATCTGGTGCCCTCGTTTTTTACGTACAGTATGATTACTCAGTATTAAATGAGGTGTTTATTGCACATTTGTGTTAAAACAAATCAACGGGCCACTAAAAACATTAGATAACACTTAACAAACCAAAACATTTTGGAAACTTTATAACGTTTTAACTGAGGTCTTATTCTATATCAACTTTTCAATTAACTCCAGGTAACAAAAACGTATGAGTCGCTGTGCAGATGAGATAGAAACACATCTATTATTGAAGGTGTAGTTCTACAATTAATTATTAATTGCTTGTGTTGAGACTTGAGAAGGCTGCTCCATTGTGTGTTTTAACACTTTTGTGTTGGGATCATCCAGGTTTGTAGGCCTCGGGGGTCTGGATGCGGTCGTCATGGTGAAGGATGTTCCGGAAAGTCAAGAAGCGCCACAGCAGCAGCAGCTCGCAGAGCAGCGAGATCAGCACCAAGAGCAAGGTACAAAAACACAAAATACCACAAGAGCTCTTGCCCATCATAATTCTTTATTTATTTTTTTGTTTAGTCTGTTGATTCCAGCTTGGGAGGACTCTCCAGATCCAGCACTGTCGCCAGCCTCGATTCAGATTCCAACAAGAGCTCGGGTTAGACTATATGCTGTTAAAGGCCTCTGAACTTTAATGTCGCCACGCCCTTCTCTTCTTTAACAGAGCGTGTGGTTCTAAACAGGAAACAGCACGTCGGAGACATGCGCTGAGTTTCGGGTCAAATACGTGGGATCCATTGAGAACTTAGAATTTGAGATTAGCAAGACCCTGCAGGAACCTCTGGACCTCATCGACTACATTGATGCTGCTCAGGTAAGACACTGACTGCTTTCCTTGTTCACTAGTCCTACAGCAATCACATACGGGGACGAGTGATGAGTCACAATAAGGACATTTTTCCACATCTTATTTTCATATTCTCCATCTGAAACGCTTCAAAATGACACGTAAGTCTGCAGAGAAAAATGGTCCATTTCCAAAGAAATAAGGGTTTTAGGACAAAGGATTATTTCTAAACACATGCTTGTTATAAAACCACAATATCAAGGTAGATTAGGAAGACTATATGCTATTTTTAGCACAGAGATTGCTAGATCTTGTCTTAATGGACTAATGTTTATGCAAAAATCAATATTTTCATTTACTTTACACAGCTGCCTGTGCTCATTCCACCTCATTTTACCAGCTCAGGTTTCAATAAATTAAAGGAGATATAAAGGAGAATATTAAATATGTACCTTAATTTCACAGCAAGGCGGAGAACTGCCGTTTGTTCCTGGAGATGAAGAGATGGTTCTGGGAGTGTCCAAGTATGGGGTCAAAGTTGCCTCGGTGGATCAGAGTGTGAGTAGCAAAACAAATAAAACTCCAACGTGTCTTGAAGAGCAAAATAGTTTATAATTATACATACTGATGTAAAAAGATGCAGTCAATCAAGTTCAAATGAACCAGTTTTCCCAGTACATACTGTATTTAATGTGAACTGCTGCCACTTGAAAAGACGATCCTGTTTGTAATGGTTTCGTCTGGACAGGACGTGCTGCACCGGCACCCTCTGTATTTGATTGTGCGTATGCTGTGTTACGACGACGGGCTGGGCGCAGGGAAGACCCTCTTGGCTCTGAAAACCACAGACACAAAGCAAAAGGAGTGCAGCATCTGGGTGTACCAGTGCAGCAGCTCAGTGAGTGCCGAATCAAGGCCTTTCAAAAATATTAAAGCTAAAAACTGGGCTCACATCCACAGTGACCTTACCCAAGTCCTCCATGTGTCTGAACAGGAGCAGGCTCAGTCCATCTGCAGGATGCTGTCTACTTCTTTTGACTGCGCTCTGTCGTCAGACAAGTCCTGAAGACCAGATGCCACTTCAAATCCAATATGGAGGAGGGGAAACAAATGCAAAATCAACAAGAAACCTGGAGGAAAACCATCGCGGCCACTGCCTTCTGATTGCAACTCTTATTGATTATGGCTCTTTACTGGAGGGGCAGAGGGCTACACTGATCAGCTTCAGCGTTAAACATTTTGCAGGTCAGGAATTTAAGGAAAGCCTTTATGTAAACCCAGAGGTTTACATGTTCTAAAAACTGCTGGGATTTCTGGTGAATCTTATTCCAAGCTTTCCTGGCACATTGGATGATTCGTGTTATTTCCATCCCCAGTTTGTGTTTTTATTGTTGTGTCTGATCAGTGTAACCTCCCATCGTTCTCGAGAGCACAGCCACTGTGAGATTCTTGTGTAGTTTCCCCTTGTCCTAATAGTTTCAAGATAAAGCAAGAAAAAAAGTTCAATTGTAGCAACACAGCTTTAGTAATTTACCTCCAGTTAAAATAATGTAATGTACACTGTGGTACGGTACAGCATGGTACTCAGAATCGACTAAAGCAATTTAGTCGCCTTTTCCAAACGTGGAAATCTTTTATTGTGAGTTGTTGTGATTTGAAGACAGTATTGGTACAAAAACAGTCTTTTCTGACTGGAAGGAATGTTAAACACCTTATTCTTAATTTGTACGTTTTAAAAATTTGTTGCAATTACTCAGTGATTTTCTTGGTACCAAATATATTTTATTGCAATGGTTAAATCTTTAAAATAATTATTTTCACAGAAAAGAACTTGGGATGAGACATTGTTTACAGTTTCACTTTTGTTTGGTCCTGTAGAAAATGTGTGAAAACTTGAAACATGGATGATTTGGTACAACACAGTAGTGTTTTATATATATATTTTTGAACGTCTCATCTATAAAGTTGTGCCTTGCATTTAATAAATGGACTGCATTTATACACCGTTGACCATTTCATATTAAAGCATCTCATTTGGGGAGTTACATTCTTCCCACTCACAGTATTTACTGGTTGAACCTGCTGATATTCTCTTATATTTAAACTCACATCCTGATGGATGACTCAGTTTGGGGTCTTCCTCAACGATCTGCTCAAAATAAATACCATTATTTAAACTTAAAACATTCTCCAACAGAGGGAGCTCTTGATGCATCAGAGACTCCATCACAGCTGTAAATAAAAAACACAAAATTCAAACATAGTTTCACATTTTATTCTTCCAGTTTCACTTGCACAAGTTAAAAGTCGATGCGATGCTTTTCAGGCGGTCAGCGACGATGAATTGAGTTCGTATTCCAAGTTCTGTGGAGAAGATTGTCTGCGTTTTCAGTTTGCAGCACGCACAGGTCCAGCTGAGGTCGGTTGCTCGTCGACAGTGCATTTAAAGACATTTACTGCTCAGTCAAGTACCCACACATGTAAGCAAATCTATTTACAGGAATGGATGATTAATCTTCAGTTTTCCAGTGAGTTAATGGGATGGAGAGAGCACTGCCTCGCTTCCTGTCATTCACACATCCATGGAAGGCTCTGATTTCAGGTTATAAACGTCTAAATATTAACATGAACACTAAAGAAGTTGCTCTGCAACCAAAAGGCTGTTTTATATTTATATTAAAAGCATCTTTCTACGTCACAGAACCAGAGATGAGCTGCAGGTTGTGTGGTGTCAGAAACTTAATTTAGTTTGAAACCAGCAGCCTGTGGGAGTGCGAGTTTCATCAGAAGCATAAAGGAGCAAAACAAGTGGCAGCTGCAATAACTCACTTTGTCCAAGTTTCACACGATCCCGTTAGTTTAACTTAATTTGCAGCTCGTCATGTGCAAACGACACGTTCCTTCTAACAAACACCTGATTCCTTCAGAAAGCAGACAAAGACGCACCATTTACTGGCTCAGTGTTTGACCTAGAAAAGAGGAGGGAGGACTGAAGCCGTGCTGCCGAGTGTGATCCACAAAAGCCAAACAGATGCAGGCAGGAGGGGTGGAGGAACAAAAAGAGACTGAATTCATAACACGCATTAAAAGACATGGTTCCTCTACCAGCTGTGATGAGCTGAAGGTGTTAACGCGCAGCAGCTTCGTCTGAGTTGGTGCGTATGTCTGAGGGTTAACTTTAGCACCATTAGAAAATCCTCCACACAGGAGGGCTGCTACACATCGGACAGGCTGCTTCTAGAAAGCAGACGTTTAAAAACCACTCATGCACAGATGTGGAATGTACGAATGTTCACATTCAGAGCGGTTAGTAAGACAACACATCGTTGCAGTCTCAGATGAACAGAAAAGGTTTACGAACACTGAACATGTGACCTTCATTCTGATGGATTAAGATGAGAAAAGTGCATTTATTGCCAAAGATCTCTCACTACAATCATTATTTTGTTAAAGAGTCCACTTTAAGAACTACAAACTGCCCCTCGAGGCTTGCTGCAGTTGTTGCCATGAGAACGAGACAGCGTCTGGACGAAGTGACGACACTGCCGTGAAGAGGATAAATAAAGGAGACGACTGCAGGTGGTTAACAGATGAGCTAAAGAGGAGCGCTACATCCACTTCCTGGGCTCCCAAACGGTCCTTTCAGTCGGCGACGAAGTGAACAAAAGTGACAGGAAACGCTCCCCTTCTCATCGGATCGCCTTCAATGTGGCCCAGCTGTGAAGAGGAACCCCAGAAGGAAAGTTAGAGAACGGAGGCCGCTTTGGGACAAAATCTAAACACTAAAACACTGCTTTCATCTAGTTTACATCTAAACTTTCATCCTTAAACTTTACATTTTTAAGGATGTAAACAATCTTTGAACAAAATGCTGTTCTCACCAGGTGATTCAATACTGATTCTTTGAATCATCAAGTGTTTAAATTTGCAGTTTTTATTGATTTATTGGTACCAGATTAAAAAAAAAAAAAAGACCAGATTTCCAAAAGGAACTGTATTAATGATTTTAGTCCCCCTTAACTTCCTCAACTACTGTAGTAAACATTACAGGATTCATTTATTTACAGACTTGGATGCATTAATCAACAATATAATCTAGTTTGATGCAAAAGAACCAAGCCATCAAAAAGGCAAATGGTTTAAGTCTTTTAATTTTGGTGTTTGATGTATTATTTAGAGGATTCATCAGTTTTATTTTTGCTAAATGCTTTCCCCTCAGTGAGCTTCTCGGGTCAGTGAGTGCTGACTGATGATGTGCTGGACTGAGACTGAGAGCTGTGTCTGAACCTGCTGGATCCTCCTGACAACATTATTCTGCCTCCCAGGTTATTCTGTGAATGTTTATGAAGCATTCACACTATTGTGATCCATTTTACTTCCATAGATTTTCAGCATCTTTCTCATTCCACAACTTTTGTGCTGTTTCAACAAATTATAAATCAAAACATTTTCCGTAGCTGCTACGACTTTTGGTATTGGTGCAACTTTAGCTTTTTTAACTATTTAGCATTTTCTGCAATTTTTTTCACATAGAAAATGAATTGAGCTCATTTTACATCAGATCTTTAGATGTGTTTACAGCCTTTTACTGCTCCTTTGACATTTTGTTCTGCTTTAGCTTCTTTCAGCTTCCTTGTGCAAATTTAAACTTTTTTCCAGCTGCTTTCAGCTGTTTTGTGCTCCATTCAAATTCTTTCTGCTAAGTACAACATTTTTGTGCTTATTCTAACTTCTTTCTGCTAATTACAGCTTATTTATGCAAGTTCCAGCTTTTTCTATTTCAGCTACTATTTAACTGTTTTATGCTAATTTTAGCTTTTTCAGCTAATTTCACATTTATTTTGCACTCATTTAAGACTTTTTTCAGCATATTTTAGCAAAAATGTGCTCTCTCCACTTCCTTCTGCTAATTTATGCTTTTTTCTGCTATGTTTGCTGCTTTCAGTTGTTGTTGCTAATTTTGGCTGTTTTCAGATAAATTCAATTTTTGTGCTTAGTTCTGCTTCTTTCAACCTAACTGGGCAAACATGTTCTTTCTGCTTCTAATTTAAGCTTGTTCTAACTTTTCAGCTAGCTTTTTAGCATTCTTTAGTTAATTTCTGCTATTTTCAGATAAATTCCAGATTTCTGTGGTAATTCCTGCTACTTTCAGCCTAATTAACGTGTTTATGCTCATTTCAACTTATGCTCCCTTCAGCCTATTTCTGCTAGTTGCAGCTTTTTCCACTATTTCAGCTACTTTTTACCTGTTTTTATGTTAATTTTTTAAAACTCATTTCACCTCCTTCCACTTGGTAATTTAAGCTTCTTTCTACCTTTTCAGATACTTTTCAACATTTTTTTTTGTTTTGCCTTTTTTAGCTAATTTCCTAATTTTGTGTCAATTTCTGCTTATTTAACCCTAATTCAGCAAACGTGTTATTTTTGCTTTCTTCTGCTAACTTAGGCTTGTTCTTCTACTTCAGTTACATTTCAGCTGTTTTTCAGCAAGTTCTTCTGCAATAAGTACCACATTTTCACAGGAAATACAATTTCTCTAGTTTAAATACGGTAGATATTGACTTTAAAAAAATAATACGGTAGATGCATCTTCTGATCCGTCTGAGGTGACTGAACAAAACCTAAAATCTAATTCAACACGGAAACGTTGGTACAAAGTGCACCGGAACAGATGTCTTTTTGCTGTTCATACTTGGAGTACTCCATTTTCTTTTACTACACAACTAATTAAAACAAAGTTAATGTTTAAATGTTGCCTTTAAAAAGTGTCCTTTTGTAAACTTAATGCCATTTGGAGATCAGTGCATTTTCTAATCTCTGGGAAATTTTGGTTAAAAAGCATTTACTTTTTTCAAGCCACTGCAGATGATCCAGTTCAGGCTGTCTGACGTTTGACAGCTACAAAGTCAGTTCTCTCACACAGAGAGCATTTTATCACCGTCCTATCAAAATTGACAAATATTCTGGATTTTATGAAACAGAATTGAATCAAACTGAGAGAAACATCCATCCCTACAACATCTAACGGTGCAAAGATGGTAACACAGAGCTACGTCACAGACATCTATTATTATATTCAACAGGACGTTCTTTTTCATGTTACCTTGACTGATCAATCGTTTAAGTCATTTTAATTGTCGTCTACACCTGAAAATGAAAAACTGGGACATGTTTCTCCTTGGCAACATTTGAACAGGGCTACAACTAAACATGACGAGCCACAAAATAAAGAAACGCTGAACAAAAATATAAACACAACACTTGTTTCTGCTCCCATTTTTCATGAGCTGAACTCAAAGATCTAAGACTTTTTCTTTGAATACAAAAGACCTTTTTCTCTCCAGTGTTGTTCACAAATGTGTGTAAATCTGTTAGTGAGCACTTGTTCTTTAGCAAGATAATACATCCATCTCACAGGTGTGATATACTGTATCAAGATGTTGATTAGACAGAATGATTATTGCACAGGTAAGCCTTAGGCTGACCACAACAAAAGGCCACTCTAAAATGTGCAGTTTGATCAACAGCACAGTGACACAGATGTTGCAGGTTTTGAGGGTGTGTAGTTTACATGCTGACTGCAGGAATGTTTGTGTTCAGAGAATGTGGCAGTACAACCAACTGGCCTCACAACCCCCGTGTTTGTTTTCTATAAGATACACCTGCCCATACCATAACCCCACCTCCACCATGGGTCACTCGACTCACAGCGTTGACATCAACAAACTGCTCACCCACACGTCATATGTCGTCCATCCATCCTGCACAGTGAAAACCAGGATTCATCCGTGAAGAGAACCTCTCCAACGTGCCGTACTCCATCGAATGAGAGCATTTGCCCCCTCAAGTCAGTTACGATGATGAACTGCAGTCAGGAGACTCCAGTGAGGACGACGAGCATGTAGATGAACTTCTCTGAGACGGTTTCTGAGAGTTTGTGCAGAAATTCTTTGGTTATGTTGCAGTAGCTGTCCAGGTGGCTGGTCTCAGAAGATCTTGGAGGTGAAGATGCAGGATGTGGAGGTTCTGGTCTGGTGTGGTTACACATGGTCTGTGGTTGTGGGACCTGTTGGATGTACTGACCAATTCTCTGAAGTGCCTTTGGACACAGCTTATGGTAGAGAAATGAACGTTCAGTTCACAGACAACAGCTCTGGTGGACATTCCTGCAGTCTGCATGCAAACTGCATGCTCCCTCACAACTTGAGACATCTGTGTCATTGTGCTGTAATAAAACTGCACATTTTAGAGTGGCCTTTTGTTGTGGTCAGCCTAAGGCTCAGCTGTGCGATAATCATTCTGTCTAATCAGCATCTTGATATGCCACACCTGTGAGAGGGATTAGAAAGAATAAGTGCTCACTAACAGATTTACACACATTTGTAACAATATTTGAGAGAAAAACAGATCTTTGAGTTCAGCTCATGAAAAATGGGAACAAACAAAAAAGCGGGAAAGGAAGAAACAGGAGGCAGGATAAAAACAGGAGAACAGGAGGTAGAATGACTGCCCCCCCTCACCCTGATTGGCAGCTACATAGACATGTGAATTATTTAGACAATGCTTTGTGCTTTAATCTGAAAACTGATGCTAGCAGCCATTAAACTAATCAAATAGTGCAGCTGGAGCGATACTGACCCACCACTCCTGGTCCTCCTCTCCGTCCACCACGATCACCTCGCCCTCAGAAAACGTCAGCTCGTCGGGGTTGTCGGCTATGCAGTTGTAAATGGCTTTAACCCGCTTTGGTCTCTGCTTCTGAGGCAACAAACACAAAAACATCAGATCAAGTCGGCCCAGAATTAGGGCGATATTAAACACTTTAAAGTAAAAAGAAACAAGTTTTCTCTCAAAGTTTTTATTTTTTTCCTGAGCTGAAAACATGATGTGCACGGTAACGTTTGTGCAACTCTTCTTTATCATCTCTTATGATGTAAGCAGTGTTTTTCACAGAGCTCAAAGTAAATTCTAACATTTACTTAAAGCTGTACAAAGCCAACAAATTATTAAATTAATTTTTATTTGTCTACTCTAGTCATTTTTTTAAAAAAAACCTAAGACTTGTGAACTCCTTCACCATCCATTAACATTGTTTTTCTAAAAGTTTTAAGAGTCATCTGCTCTGTTAAAGGTCTGGAATGATCTGCACCCGTGTTTCAACAGTTTGATTTTGTTGGACCCCAGTGCAGCTTTTGACACGGATGTCTACGTTCAGACCTTCTCTGGGACCAGGTTATGATTCAGGTCCATGAGTAGATCACTTCCTGTTTATCAGACAGATCTCTGTTAACCATGGAGTTCCTCAACAATCCATCTTGGACTCATGCAGGTAATTTCTCATTAGCAATATTAAATTGTACTTGAATTTAAAGTGGAACAGCACAAGTGTAAAGTTTCCAGAACAAATCTATCTATTCCAAAACGCAATGTTCTTCAAATCTAATTTTACAACCATGTTTGTACGTTGAAACGAGCTCTCTTCTCAGAAACTGAACTAAACTGATTAACACAAAAACATTTAAAAAATGAAACAAAGTAAACGAGTGAGCTCGGTTCAGTTTGGACTGAAAGAAGAATGAGATGCTCACTGGGAAGGCCTTTCTGGGAACAGGGGCCGGAGGCAGAGAGTGACCCGTGGAGTTCTGGGGGCATCCTGGCACTTCCTTAGCTGGAACAGGAAACAGGAAACTACATCACAACCGGAGGAAACAGCCAACTCCACCGGTCAAGCGACAAATGGGCAACTTTCTTTGCGCCGAAGCAGCTAAAACATGTGTTCACTCACCTTCTCTTTCTGTGGGTTCTGTTCGATTCAGGAAACTTCGGCTGAAGCTCTTATCATTTCTGAATAATAATAAAAACAAATAATTAACAAACCCGTCACTGGAGTAACAGTAGCTCTGAGGCTTACAGCTGTCCCTTTACTAATTTATTTCAGCACTTTCATAAATAATTAGATCGACCAGCTGGAAACAACGCTCTGACTGGGACATTTTAAAGACGCAAGTGTTTTTAAAGCATAAAGAATGGCTGACATTTACCATACTTTTCAACGTACAAGTCACACTGCCCTATAGGTCGCATCAGTCCAAATGTGTCTAATAAAGTGGAAAAATCTATAAATACGTTGCTTTGCCGTATAAGTTTTATCTATTATGCGTTACTGCTGACAACCCAGAAATGTGGGCCGGTGTTGTGCCAAAAATCGATTGGCTGCCAAATGGCGCTGTGAGAGCGTGCACAGGAGGACTTTAACAATAATTTAACAAGATTAACACTTAAAAACAATTATTTGTTTGCTCAAAATTATATCAAAGGTGTGTCTCAGTTGAACTTTTCCTTAATAAATGCACTTTGACGGACAAATCATTTGTATTTCAAAAGCTGATTCGCGGCTGCGGGAGTTTGCATGGGAGGACTTGCTGTGCATTTCTTCTAAATTTAACAAGATAACCACCTAAAAACAATTATTGGTTTGCTTGACATTATAGCAAAGGTGAGTCTCAGTTGAACTTTTCCTTAATAAATGCACTTTAATGGTCAAATCAGCTTCATTTCGTCAGGGCGGCGCAGCAAAATGAAGCTGATTTGATGGTTGATCCAGGCATGATTCTGGAGCAGAACCAAGGTGGCATCTATGACAAGCCGACTGTGTCATTAATAGCCACTTTTACTTATTACATGACGCAATGGCATGCCATACCACTTGAGTGCCATCTAGCGACTGAAAATGCTAGTGTTCAATATTTTCAGTCAGAATGAATGAAAACGATCATATCTAAGATAAAAATTGGTTTATAAATATGGGGAATAATCCACAAATACATTGCTTTGGCGTATAAGTTGCAGGGTATGCAAATTATGCAAAAAAACTGCAACGTATAGGCTGAAAAATACAGTACCTCTACAGATAGCTATGAATAAATACAGCTGAAGGAGGTGCACATGCAGATGTTTTATGTTCTTACCCAGGTGGAGATTTGGGCGGTGCTGACCTGGTCCCTAACAAAACCTGACCAGATTTGGACTGTATGTTCACGGCATCCATCTTTGTTAGAGGAGGACCTGGAACACATTTTAATACAAGTCACTCCTTTTTGTAACTTCTGTTGTCATGAACAACTGAGCTGACTGATTTTTGGATGGAAGTGCTGCACATTTAAACAACCTGAAGATGACAATACGTTTTAATACTGTTTCAAAGTTTCAAGACAGATTCCATGATAAAATCCAAAGTTGGAAAAAAACAAAACAAAAAACAAACAAAACAAAAAAAAACATAACAAAAGGAGATTGTTTTGTAAAATATTTTTAGGACATAAAATTATTACTTGTTAAACTGAAAGTATCTTAGTTATGATTTTCTCAAATGTTTTTCTTTAAATTGTTTAACCCACTGTTATCAAAAGTTTAAGGCAGATTCTGATCATCGTGTCCATAAAAAAAAGACCAGAATTGTATGTTTTAGTGTAGATAGCCAAAATAAGAAAGGGTTACTGTTATTATGAAACTGATTTAGGGTTTGCAAACATCTGCAGAATATAAAATTATTTTAAACAACAAAAGAGATTACTCTTTTACTCTCATTCTCATTGGGATTAAATTAGAAGATTAAGCCGACTTGGACGTCTGCCTGTTTTTAAACAAAAATAGATCTACTGGATCCATGAAGGAAAACAATATATTCTGCACACAGTACTTCAGTTTGAAAGGCAACATTAATTTAGCCAAATTATTGAACTAAACTGGTCTTACCTGCAGTTGATGTGAGCCTCATGGGGGGCACAGGTGGGTGCATGTTGGGAGGATCTGAGGAGGATCGCTGTCGGCAGGTCAGATCTAAAGAAGCTGGTTTCCAGCTGGTGGTGGAGGACTGGTTGATCCCTCCCAGCCCTGATAACTGGGCTAAAACAAATAAAATAAACAGAAATGATTGTTGTGACCGTACACACATGGGTAAAAACTACTGTGACTTCAATTAGCAGCACATCTGGCTGTTTTAAGGCACCACATCTGTCTCCACGGTGAACAAAAGGTCAAAATGTCACATAGATCTGAGTTAAACGTTCCTTGAGGGCGTCTGCTATAAATAAACCTTCTTCAATACAAATGCAGGTCAGGCAGGTTATCTGGGCTGCAATAAACTTTTGTTTTTTTGTCCAGTCATAAAAAGTGAACTGTTCATAAGTCTGGTCTTACCCAGGTTCCTCGGGGGCAGTGGAGGAGCAGAGGTGGTGGCCGGCTGAGGCGAGCTGCTGTTCAGGATGGTGCCGTAAGTCTCGTTGTTGACCAGGTTGGGCATGTGGAGGCGTTGCTTGTCCTTACCGAGGCCGACGGCGTCCCGGCTGGACTGCAAGTGGGAGTTACTGCCGGGGGTGTAACAGCTGACTGGGCGATCATCTCTCCGGTGGGGGCTCGGCTGGAAGGAGGGTGGGGAGGTCAGAGGTTGGAATTAAATATTGGAAAAACATGCATCGATGTGAAGATCTTAAGCACGTTTTATTTCGCAATCGATCTTTCTGCTTAATGTGTCAAATTATTCAGGAATAAAGAATCTGAAGATGAAGGAGGGGATGAAAGCTAAAACCCCACAAATGAGATTAGGAGTTGAATAGACTAGTCAACTAGTCGATTCTAGGACATCTCGCCAGTTTTAAGATTTCATGTCGACTAGTCGCAGTCAGTGATTGTGTCACGTGATCAGCTGGGCCGCTGGCTACAAAGCGAATTCTTCCAAGCAGTCGGAAGGTGATGAGCAGACAAAGTCTTCCCAGACAGGTAAAAATTCACCAACAGTGTGCAAGTATTTCACTAAAGATGATGCTGTTTTTAGTTGTTTTTTTTTTTTATCCACTTAATAAAATAAAAATCAAAACAGGGACTCCACCACCGCCACCACGGTGGTTTATTTTATTTAGTGGATTAAATAAAATAAAACTAACTTTTGCAGCTTAGTAATAGCTTTGTTTTCCTGTGACTTTATTTGCAGTATGATAAGGAGCATAAATATACGCTCCTGATATTTTGTTGCAAATAAGAAATGACTTTTTTTTTTTAAGCATCTTGAGTTCCTATGACGTCATCAGCTAGTCAACCTGGACTATTATCATGTTAATGTCGACTTTAAAAAACTATGTAGTCATTCAACCACTAAATGAGATGAATAAACCCGTGCTACACTGTGCACTCTGCACCTAATTTGAAGAAGCGCTAAAGCTGATCTGCACATTATTTTACAGAGTACATTCCTATTTATTATAGACAACACGTTCAACTGTCAGGTTAAAACTGCAGTATTCACCTTGGTGAAAGTCTATCTTAATTCATTTTGAAATTTTAACACGACAGAAACAACGCTCAAGTTTATCATACAGCAAAAAACCCTTGTGTGATGCTCTACACATCGGTTTGTGTCTCAGCTTCCACACGATGTAAACGTTCTTTTACATTTTCTTTGCTTACGAGTTCTGCTGAGTTTTTCACTTTATTTTAGATGAAAACTTCACCTTCTCGTCCAGATCTTCGTCGCTCTCATCCAGGTCTTCATGCTGCAGGCGCCATTCGTACTCAACGTGGACGTGGGCGTTGAATTTTCCTCCCAGCGCTTGGTTCAGCTGTAAACACAAACAACTCAAACGACTGACGTCTCTTACGGATCAGTGAAGTAACGCTCTGGCCAGACTAAAGCTTCAGCTCACCAGCTCTTCACACTGTACGTGTCTGAGCCTCCGAGCGATATCCAGCGGCGTCTCTCCGGCCTCATTAGCTTGAAAGGAAAACAACCGGAACGTACAATCACTGCTTTATTCACAAACCACATGAGGACAAACACACACACATTTTCTCTTTTTTTTCCACAGTAACATGAGCAAATGTGTAATTAAGCAGTTTCCCACAGCCAGCAGCACTGAATCTGTTATCTAGCTGTTTTAGTTTATTTTAGAGCAGAGCACAAACAGGAATGTTGTGAGGATAAAAAAATAAAAGTAAAAACAACAGAGCAAGGTTTTTAAGAGCTACAAGTCTGGGAACTAAACCTAAAAAGCTCAGAGAAACGAACGTTTGGGAGCCTGAGAGTGACACTATGAGGTAAAAATATGTGAGACAGTGATGGTGGAGATAGTCACTATTAAAGTAAAACTTTAACATCACTGTGAAAATATACATTTTTGTGTAGTTTGGTTGTTTAACCTGCAATAAAAAAAAAAACTTAAATCTGCACTTAAATAATTTTAATGTAATTTTAAAACACACTACAGAGAATTTTACTGTGGAAATGATAGAGAACATATCTTAAAACAATATGATATAGGCATTAATAAAGCATTTAACAAATAAAAGTAAAACTTCCTGATAAATATTAACAATGAGAAAAAAAAATATATATATGACACCATTAAAAAAAATTCCTCTGGCTCTCGCTCAAGATGGACGCCTCTGCTCTCCCTCCCCCTGTTCTCCTCTTCCTCCTGCTTTTGCTCTCCATGTGTCTCTGAGCTCCTGGTACACATCTCCCAAATGAAAAATACTATTATGGATCTGATGAGCTGGAATTTCAACAAAATCGACAAAATCTTTTCAACAAAACAACAGGGTCCTGGAGAACCCTCTTGTCCGGCTGAGAGTCACTCTGCGGGGTACGTCAGAGATCCATGGGGAGTTTTGCAGCTGATGTGTCTCTCAGTTCTGTCTCAGGAGGACACTGAAGACGTTTACATATTTAGATTGATAACAGGATTTCTGCTCTTTGGCATCAGCGGGGCTCTGTTTTATCGACTTTTGAAGAAGACATCGGCAGCAGTTTTGGCTATGACAAAGCTTCCGAGTCAGTATCAAGGTTTGGTTTGTGCTACGAGTAGGGATGTAACAGTACACGTGGGTGCACCAAACAGTTTCGGTACGGCACGTTCGGTTCGGTCCACCTGCGTATCGTTTCAGTTATTTTTCACTCATTAAATTTTATTAACGGGAGTATATATGCGCCACGGAACTAAAGTTCCTAGGCGTGTTTGAAACGACGTCATCCGAACGTGAACGTCTTCTACAAGCAAGAAGCAGCTTGTTGCAAACACTGATAACACAGCAGCATTTAAACAACCTTCATCAGGTAATTCAGATCATTTCAGAACAATAACACAAACTGTAGGAGTTTTTAAAGCTCTGGATCTACGTCTGAATGTTGTTGCTGCGCCGGCTTTAAAGTTACTGAGTCCTGCTACAACATCCATCACGTCAAGACTTCAGTCAAAAAGTTCAGCACTTTATGAAAAAGTTAAAACTTACGGATGTTGTCAACAAGCCCTGGAGCAGATTAAAGCCCTGATGATGATGATGATGACCGAGAGATTCAACCACCTCAAAAGAACTATTCATGAAGAGGTATTGTTCTTTTATTATTATTATCTAATTAACTTTTTTTAATTTAAAGTTATAATCT
>JARVGS010000789.1:9098008-9109088 GCA_031762315.1 Hypsolebias antenori | reverse complement strand
AAGTTAGAAAAAACATAAAAATGTTGCAGTTAGCAGACAGAATCTTGAAGGAGCACAAAACAGCTGAAAAAAAAATCCAGCTGAAAGTAGCTGAAAAAAAGTTTAATTTTGCAGAAGGAAGCTGAAAGAAGCTGAACCAGAACAAAATGTGAAAGGAGCAGTCAAAGGTTGTAAACAGATCTAAAGATTTGAAGGACGTAAAATGAGCACAGTTCATTTCCGAGGAGAAAAAAATAGGCAGAAAATGCTAAATATTTGCACCAATACCAACAGTCATATCATAGCAGGATTGTTCTGAAAAAGCTGAACATTTTGATATATGATTTGTTGAAATAGCACAAAAGTTGTGGAACGAGAAAGATGCTGAAACACGTACAGAAGAAAAATGGACCACAATTGTGTGAATGTTTCATAAACATCCACACAAGTGTAAACAGGAAAACAACCTCTGTACGGTAATTTTAAAGTTAAAGCTCCTCACAGTTTCGTCACTCTAATCCATGATTTATGGGATATTTCTGCAAATATGAAAACTGACTGCAACCAGAGAATTGTGAATTATCCCAGTTTGATTATGTCCTTGAGTCAGGAGATCTGAATTATTAATGCCACTGTGCCATCATGCGGAAAATGTGCGCAGCGGCTCTTTCAATTCAGCCGTATAATAATAACGATGTTTCAGCACATCTTCAGGATGTGAACATTTACTCCATGAAGGGAATTCTTTTTGGAATCAAAGGAGAAAAATACCCAGAAATCTGGAAAGTTGTTTCTAATTCTCAACATAAACATAGTTCGTTTAAAAAGGTGTGGCTCGTGATGTTTTCAACACTGATCTGGCATTCTAATGTTCGATTCTGTCCTCCAGAGGACACTACAAGAGTATCCAACAACTCTAAGGATTGTCAGGATTAGAACACTGTTCATTACAGCAGTCTGCATGATGAAACAAAGTCTGTTTCTGCACAGATATCTGATCAGGCTGAGCAAACACTTTCCACCATTTCAATAGTTTGAATGTAATAATCCAGCGTCAGCGTGGTTTCCCAAATTCTGAAGTTTAAAATATTTTGTGAGGGGATGCTTTGCCACTCACTGGGGGCTCCGCAGTCGCAGCACACGTCGTTTCCTGTCATCCTCTTGACTTCCCCCAGGATGGCCTTGGTCAGCTCCTGCACAATGTTGTTCTCGCCGACACGATGGTCCCCTTTAAATGCCTGATTTAACGCCTCCTCCTTGCTGTTCTGCAGCACCGAGATCCAACTGGATGACAGCAAATGACCAAGAAGAATGGATAAATTAAGTTGGTGCATACTGGGAGAGGGGGTGGAAGGACGGATTTGAACAAAATGTTAGTTTATGAGGTAAAGAGGAGGTCAGAAGACCAAATGTGTGAGACAGGAAGTGTTCAGAAAGTAGTTGAGGTGGAATACAGGATGCACTAAGGCAGAGGAAGGAAGGAATAGGCACATACATCTGACAGTCCTGGTCATCTTCAGCCTGGAAGTGATATGTTCTGTCATCTAAAACAAAAAAAGAAAGTCATAATTTTCAGTTACTAATTCATTAGATTTGATTTCATTCAAATGGCTTTTGATTAGAAGTTTAAATCCTTTTCGGGTTATCATAATTACCCAATACTTGTAGAATATGTGTTTCTAGGCTTATATAGTCATGCTCAAGATGTCACTTAAGCAGTGGTTCCCAACCCTGGTCCTTGAGGAACACCATCCTGTATGTTTTAGTTGTTTCCCTGCTTTGGCACACCTGAATTTAATGAATGGGTGCCTAACAGGCTCTGGCAGAACTTGAGGCTGTAATAAAATCACTGACTCAGGTGTGTTGGAGCAGGGAAACAACTAAAACATGCAGGATGGCGTTCCTCAAGGACAATGGTTGGGAACCACTGACTTAAATGCCTACTTATAGATGAGATTATTACAAAGTGAAGCTGTAAAAGCACATCTTTTAAATCTGTTACTATTATAACTGAAGTGAAACTCGCACTGCATTTGGACAAATTAAAACGTACGTGAGATGAGGTCAAAGCTCCGCTTCTCCTCAGGATTGTGTTTCACTTGGCAGGTTAGCAGGTTGAGTTTAGCTGGAGGTCGGTTTGCCTGACAGAGACAAAAGCCAGGACGGGACGCAGGATTAAAAATATAAAAATAATAATGGCCAAGCGAGGAAGAATGCCGTGTTTCATGGTATGCGACTACTGTTGGAGCCAAATAAAACATCTGATAAGCAGCTCCGAGTGAGACGTCTGGTTACATCTTATGGGAACAAGAAGGGTTAAGTTAGATCACACAGCATGGAGCTGGTTAGCTTACTGTGCCGTGTGAGATGGTGAGGTATCCGTTTTTTGCCGTGCATTTCCTCTTCTGCCACACTTTTCTCAGCCTGCCACACACAATATATATACAGTACATTATATATACAGTATACCATATTCACTTTTATACAGTGATGGGATAGTCAAAGTAGAAACATTTGATAAAATATTTACTAATTTGACAACTAAGAGTGGCATTTAAATTGCCTATTCAATAACAAATAGATGGAAAAAGGTTGCAGTTTCATGCCACACTCACAGATGAATAAATTAAATGAGAATAAAATAGGCTGTAGCAGCAGCCTTCTTTAATTGCTCCACACTAAAAGCACATTTTCAACATATTAGACTCGTTGTGTGAAGCTGCATCTTACAAACTCACCCGTCACTCTTCTTAAACAGGAAGCCGCTCCGCTCGGTGCCGTGCTCCTTGTTGCCCTGCGGCTGATGCAGACTGTACGTTGTGCTCTGACGCACCTGGGGATCCTGGGAAAACACGCCCCAGCAGGAATAACTAACTACGCAGAGGAAAGAGCTTACAAAGCAGCAGCTGCTGATTAGCTTTGCAAACAAGCATGCAGTCAAGAGGAAGCTGCAGGAGTTCAAGTACTCTGGTTGTTTAAACTAGAAAAGGTATGAGTTTTATAGTGTGAACACTTATGAAGCGTTTTGTGATCCATTTTTCTTCAGTTTCTTCAGCATCTTTCTAGTTCCACAATTTTTATGCCATTTCAACAAATAACTGTTCAGCTCTTTCAGTACAATCCTGCTATGACTTTTGGTATTGGTGCAACTTTAGCATTTTTGAAATATTTAGCCTTTTCTTACATTTTTTTCCCCTCATCGGAAATGAACTGAGCTCATTTTACATCCTTCACATCTTTAGATCTGTTTACGTTTTACTGCTCCGTTCACATTTTGTTCTGGTTCAGCTTCTTTCAGCTTCCTTGTGCAAATAAATTAAAACTTTTTTAGCTACTTTCAGCTGTTTGTTCAGCTGTTTTGTGTTCTTCAGATTCTTTCTGCCAACTGAAACATTTTTGTGCTTCTTCTGACTTTTTGCTTGTTATGCTCCTTTCAGCTTATTTATGCAATTTTCAGCTTTTCTGCTTTTTCAGCTACTATTTAGCTGTTTTTATGCTTTAGTTATTTATTTTATTTTATCTTTTTTGGCTATTCCACATTTTTGCACCCATTTCCATTTATTTCAGCCTAATTCAGCCACTCACTTCTGGTCATTTCAACTTCTTGCTGCTTTTTTAGCTACTTTTCAGCTGTTTTTGTTTATTTCAGCTTATTTCAGATAATTTCCACTATTTTGTGCTCATTTATGCTGCTTTCAGTCTAACTGGGCCAACATGTTCTGCTTTCTTCTGCCAATTTAAGCTTGTTCTAAATTTTTAGTCACCCTTTTAGCGGTTTTCAGATAAATTTGTTTTTCATGGTAATTTCTGCTACTTTCAGCCTAAGTAACTTCTTTCTGCTAATTTCAGCTGTTATTCTCCTTTCAGCTTTTTCTGCTAGTTTCAGCTTTTTCTGCTAATATTTAGCTGTTTTGATGCTTTTTTGGGCTTTTTCAGGTACCGGTAATTCCACTTAAAAAAAAAAAAAAAAAAATGTCAGCTTTTCCCGCCTCCTTCTGGCAGTTAAAGTTTTTTTCTGCCTTTTCAGCTACTTTTCAGCTTTTTTGTTGTTGTTGCTAATTTCAGCCTTTTTTTTTAGCTCATTGCCCAATTTTTCTGCTCATTTAAATCTATTTCAGCAAATATGTGTCCTTTCTGATTTCTTCTGCTAAATTAGGATTGTTCTTCCATTTTAGCTACATTTCAGAATGCATTTTGGCTAATTTCAGATTTTTTTGCAACAAGATCTTCTGCAATAAGCCATCACACTGCATTTTCACAGGAAATGCAATTTCTTAAGTTTGAAATTGATTTTTTTTAAAGAAAAAGTTATTTCAGTTTTATGTTATTGTGCCTTTTGTTAATAAAATAAAATTAACTATAAGCTGACGCTTTGTAAACAACCAGCTGAAGCAAAAAGTTTGTAGTTTTCCTAATTTTCTTCGTTCTAAAGGTTTTAAATCCTCTTTGATTTTTGAACTTACTTTCACATTTTCATCCTTTCCTGTTCAGCTGTTGGACAGACAGCACAATGTTGGTCTGCAGAGTTTACAAGCATTTAATTGAATCCTTCTTGTGACTGTGAAATATTTCTCATGGCACGAGCTGCAACACGTGGCTGAAGCACGACTGAAGCGCCTCGATGTTTAGCAGTTGGGGGGGACGTTCCTTTAATCACACACCAGAGCCTTCTTTCTACAAACACATCTTTGCTGCAGCAATGCTTCCGGTTTTTGTCAGTTCCTGGTTTCCAAACGGCAAAGCTTAAACAGATGTTCAATTATAAATGATCAACACCAAATTCTGGGTCAGTTTTCCAGTTAATTCTCTCAGCAGTTCTGAGGTTTCTGAGCTAACTAGACCTCCTACAATCATGACAGATGTCACGTCCTTCTTGGTTTAAAAACCTTCAAAGAGTTACCTAAACACAGAAGAAAGCCTCTCCTTTCAGAAGCGAGGTTGGAATAGGATTCAATTAGCATTAAAGTTCACATCTTTTCTCCTTTCCTGAAGCTAACTACATAAAACAAATAATAAATCGTAATTTCAAGCTTTAAATCTCTCATCCAAGTTGTCCAAAAGCCTAAATGTGTGCATGTTCTGTTTCATCACAGACTTTGTGGAGTTTACTTTAATAGTTTCTCCTAATTATAAAAAAAATAAGTCTGGCTGCATAAACTTCTGGATCCAATTATTTTAAATACGTATTGATGACTGCAGCATTACAGCAGCTTTATCAATAAATAACTCAGAAACAGAACTTGGGGCTTTTTTTAAACATTAAAAAAGAAACAACCAACAAGATTGTCGTATAAAAGCTAGATACGAACAAACTAAATAACCAAAGCACTACAACATGACAAAGCTATAAAAACAAAAGTATATATAAAAGAAAATGAAGATTTATCCCAGAACTTTAAAACAACACAAGAAAACAGCAAAATATCTCCACTTACTTTCCGCGGCTTTTTTACAAAACACGAAGGCAGCAAAAAGAAAAATGACACATTTAATTTGTTTTAGAAAAAACACCAACTCATACACAAAATATTAGAAATAAGAAACAGAGTACGATTCTCTTTTTACAAAGAGAATAAAAAGGTGCTGTAAAAATCCTATCCTTACTGACTGGATTAAAAGTTATAACCTGCTGAATGATCAGAGTTTTACCTCCTTCTGCTCCACCTGAAGAGCCGACTTGAGGACGTCTCTTAATTGAGTCAGCTGCTTCCTCTCCTCGTCCTGCACCTGCTTGATCTGATAACAGGAAAAGAATGAGAATGGTTAAAGTAATGCACAAACCAAAGCAACCGTTTTGACCCTGTCTTTATCTTTACCGTGTGCAGATCTGTGGCCAGCTTTTCTATAGAAGGCTTCAGGTTATCCACAGCTTTTAGTCCATCTTGGAAGAAACTGAACAGGAAGCATTAACATCTACTAAAACTTAAACTTGGTCTATAATATGAATTAGTAGCGTGCACAATGAAAAGCACACTTTTCACATGAGATAAGGCCACTAAATGGATACTGTATTGTCTTACTTGCACTGTGCATGGAAGTACTTGATGAGGTTCTGCAGCAGATCCACTCCTTTTTTGATTTTAATCTCGTTAACTTTGAGGAGATACTGTAAACAGAGAGGATCAGAGCAGAGGGGTCAGGCAGGGTTCAGTCAGGGGTGATAGCAGCTGAACATCTCACATCTATTGCTTTCATCCTGTAAGAGTTCAAACAGGAGAAATGTTTTTGTTTTAAGTAAAGCTTCGTTTTCAAAGTAAAATGTCGAAAAGATAATGCAAATGTGCAATCAACATTTGACTTGTTTAGTTATTTTGCGTTCAAATTGTCTGTGTTTGTTTTTCCGACCTCGCACATCTGCAGCTGGAAGACTCTTCTCTCCTTCTCCATCTCTTCAGCGATTTCCGCACCGCTGATTTCCGTCCGAATCATGCCGTGCTGCCTCGCGTGCTCCTTCTTCTCCTTCTCGATCTTGGTCCTGACGGATCAGAACACCACAGAGTTCAGAGCGCGCAAGAACAATCATTCCAAACAATCAAAAGGTGAGATAAAGTATGCACAAAAAAAAAAAAAAAAAAAAAAATCAGCCCTAAGACCTCCTCCTCTTTGCCATTTAATCCTTAAAAAATGTTTTTTCTTATGACCCCACAGAAACACAAACATTACACAAAAGTTCTAAATCTGCTTTTTTATTCAAAAAGACATTCTACATTCAGGACATTTTTTTAAATTATAAAAATTAAATTCAAAGCAGCATATTTTGATTTTTTTTTTTTTTTGGCACAATTCTGCCCAGAAAAACAGTGAAATGCTGAAGTTATCTCCAACTCATCCTCTTAAGAACATTTTAAAAGGTTTGACTTTATAAATGCCAAACAGATAAATAAACCTTACTGTATGGTTTCTTGTTATTAAAAGGAATTTTAACAGTTTAAAAAGGATCAAAAATGTCTTTGTATAATATCTAAATATTTTTACACACTAACAAATTGTTTAACTGAGACTTTAAGGCTGATTTTTTACACAAAGTCTCTACCAGACAAGGAAACACACAGCACAAAGAGAAGGGTTCATTCCATGCAGCAACTTGTTTTTTTTTTTTCATATGCTGTATTTTCCAACAGCATATATTTCTCTGCAATAACAGCGCTTCAGTTTGTTTCCGCATTTAACTAAACTAATTAATAAAACAAAGCTCAGATTTTTGCTAAGAAATTGGGAAACTGAAGTTTTGAAAAAATGTTTGCAAGCAAAAAAAAAAAAAGAAAAAAAAAAGAACATATTGGAACCATTTACTGGCAGGACAATGACAAGATAAGCTAATTAATATTTGCACGTTTGCAAATATTAAGTCTTCAGGAACATCATGATCACACCAAAACGCAAAAAGGAAAAAGACGTGATGTTCGCCATGAAACTATTCAGCTCAGTCCTCCACAGGAAAATAATTTTGTGATTTTAGAGTTCAGTCTTTGTGCAGAATTAACTAAAAATAAATAAATTCAAGAGTCAATCTGTGAGTTTAGAAGGTGGTGATCAATAAAAGCTGTTTCTTTTGGACCAAACATCTCCCAGCTTCTCCTGCTGCCCTAGGGTCAAAATATCTAACTCAGTGGTTAGACTGAGGTCTCATTAGTCATTTTGACCCTAGGGCAGCAGGAGGGTTGATCAAACATCCATGAAATAGAATATGTTTCAGCATATTTTTTTAAATATTCTTTCATTAATCGGCGTACATTTATGAAAAATGAACAAACAAAAATAAATGTTACCTTTGGTGCTTTTATTTGTAACTAACTTTTTAACCAAAATATTAAAGTCAATTCAAATTAAATAAAAATACTAAACGTGCAGTAGTCTTCAGGTTCTTACAGATTTAATCTGCTGGTTTCGGGTCCAGATTTGGACACGCGGGTCACTTCTAGATTTCCTTTCATGGCTGTGACTTTGGTTCACCTCTCTTGTAGAAATCTAAGCTTTTAGCTTGAGCTCTATTTGCATACTTTCTCATATCTAGCTGATCTTTTAGCCATTTCAACACAAAACTTCACTCATAATGAAGCTACCACCACCATGTTTGACTTGATGGTTTTAATGAGATGAATCCAGAAGAAAGTTTCCTTCAAACAAGCTTTGAGCAGCTGTTAATTAATGGTTCAAAAGATTAATGGTCAGCAGCACGATGGCTCGGTGGTTAGCGCTGTAGCCTCACAGCAAGAAGGTCCTGGGTGCAATCCCTAGTTGGACCTGGGGTCTTTCTATGTGGAGTTTGTATGTTCTTCTTGTGCTTGTGTGGGTTTTCTCTGGGTACTCCAGTTTCCTCCCACAGACCAAAAACATGCATGTTAGACTGATTCAGGCCCAGGCCTCCCTTGCAAAAGAGATCTCAATGGGATTTGCCTGGTTAAATAAAGGTTAATAAATAAATTCAACCATTGTTAATAAATCCAGAAGAATGTGCTTTTTTTTGCAAACTCCATGTGGCTTATTAAGTGAGATTTAAATGATTAAAAAGAAAAAAAAAACTTATTGACTGATGTTTTCTATTTTATGTTTTTTTTTGGGGGGGGGGGGGATTTTATTGGCGTGTATCAAGAAGAAAACTCGGCTAATCATCAACTTTTAAACCTCAAATAGACATAACTTCCTAAATGTGTCCATTAAATTGTAGAAGCATTAATGGGAGCGTTGTCCCAAAGTTCAACAAAGAGTAATAAATCTAGAAAAATGGAAAACTAAACCAATTTGATATAAAAGCACACAAAAGCATCAGTGTTTGCTTCATAACTTTAGAGAGTTGTTCATAAGCTGCAGCATAGGATGGTAATTATAAAGGACAACAAAGTTTACAGTCACAACAGTCTGGATTAGTGTATTTAATATTCACACATAAATTACATGTTGGGTTTGGAATAGTTGGTGATTTATTCAATGACCTTGTTGCAAAAACAAATATCTTTGTTTACATCACTGAGACTCCTAAAAATCCTACAGGTTTTGACCAGCGTGAACGTGTCCAACTTGATTTTATAGACGTTTGGTCTTTGTCAGCACAGAAATATTCGACCCTGAAAGCGTTCCAGCACCATCAGTGCCGCCGCTAACGGAAAGGCACATGTTAGCCAGGCTGTTTGGCTGCAGGCCACACTAAAAGATGTTTGAAGACGGAGTTGAGATTCAGAAACTGATGCACCAAGAAACGATTGGACTCCTGTCCCTTTCTTTGTGACTTCACATTTAAACTCAACGTGAAATATCCGATTGAACATGGAGACTGAAAGATGAATCACTTCTTGAATGCACAGCATTCGACATGAGGCGATGTCCAATGAAGAACTGAAAAAACATCTGATGCTAAGTAGCTCTCAAATTAGGGAATCAAAATCCAAAGCCAAATCAAGACTAACTCAGTAAATCTCAGGACAAAGCTCATATTGCTTTATCTAAGTGGTTCGAGGGAAGAGGCATTACCCTTTTAGTAAAGAATGTCCTTTGCAGCTTGGAAAACATATAAAAGTGCTATAAAAACTTCTGCTCTCTTCATGCATCATGCATGTAGTGAAACCGGAGTCTCAGTAGTGAGGTGGGAAGGCGACAGTTATTCATATGATCAGGGAAGTGTTGACACAGTCACAGGGGGAGATTAGACAAGGGAGCACAGTTAGTGAAGAAAGACAAAAACAAGACATTTATGTTGCTTTAAAATACCAAAACACTCATTTAAACAGTCACGTAGGATAATCAAACTTATTGATGACTCGTTTTTACATTTATTGACAATTGTATAAAATCTGAATTCTTTAAATAAAACAGGTTTAGATGAATAAAATTTCTTACACTTTGGTTTCATAGTCCTTCCAGGCTTTGTCGAAGGGCTTTTTTAGATCCTGCAAAAACAGAACAAACACGAAAGCAAAAATTACAATCGACAGACAGGAATGTGTTGCTGCAATGGTCATTTAATTAAACACAAAAATGACAAAATTGGAGTAATTATTTGCAGCAGAAATCTACAAATTAGAAGACTCAATCATGAGATGGCATTACTTTGTTTTTGCTGTTTGAATTAGTGTTTAAGTATCTTATTTTTCCACTAACAAGGAATGCACAAAAGACTGGAGTTCAAATTTTCCCATTGGTAATTATCATTCCATCATATTTCAGTGGTAACAAATAACTTTAGTTACAAGAAAAAGCTTTTTTTTTTTTAATCCATTCACATTTATAACCTAACGTATGGTCATAACCAGGGGTCTGAAACCTGCGGCTCTGGAGCCACATGTGGCTCTCTGGTCCCTCTGCAGCAGCTCTTTCAAACTTTGACCAAAACATACATAAAACTGAGTTTTATAGGACGTTATACAACAAAAAATGACTAGTTTTTGAAGCTTTCCTGTCATTTCCTTTGTAAATATGTGGATACTATAACTAATACACAGAGTAAATTATACTCACTTTAACTTTATGCTTTATTTCCTCTAAGTAGAATATTCAATTTCTCTACAATAATAATAATAATAATTAAAAAAAAATCACATATGCCTGTACAGTTCATTATTTTAGTTCAAAAGAAAATTGGCAATTGGACTTGCAACCTGGATATGGGCACCAGTGACCCCCTGCAACCTGAAAAGGAAGAAGCGAGTAAAGCTGATGGATGGATGGATGGATGGAATACAGTCTTTTCTTTTGTCTCAGAATGTAAAATATCAATAAATGTTAATCACTGAATGTTTTAGTTTTATAATGTCATGCCTACTGGCCAGAACTAGAAAGCCTACGGCCATCTTGGATTTTAACACACAAGTTTTTTTTGGCTGCTCCCTTCTTCAGGGGTCACCACAGCAAGCGAAACGTGCAAGAAAGATTTGGCCATTTGTTTTATGCCAGATGCCCTTCCTGATGCAAGCTGGGCTCGAACCCGCAACCTCATGAGGGAGGGAGGGAGGGAGGGCTCGAACCCGCAACCTCATGAGGGAGGGAGGGAGGGCTTGAACCCGCAACCTCATGAGGGAGGGAGGGAGGGCGCGAACCCGCAACCTCAGGAGGGAGGGAGGGAGTGAGGGAGGAAGGAAGGAAGGAAGGGCGGACGGGAGGAAGGAAG
>JARVGS010000789.1:9043544-9068642 GCA_031762315.1 Hypsolebias antenori | reverse complement strand
ACACACACACATACTAAAATAAACTACTACTTACTACTAATACTTACTACTACTAACCACTACTCACCACCACCACCACTACTAATACTAGTACTGCTGTATCCCTACTTCACAGTTTTTCACTTATCATGGGGCGTGGTACCCAACACCCGTGAAAAACGAGGGAATACTGTAATTAGGAATCAACATTATTGACAAAAAATCCAAATCGACCTAGATAATTGCAATTAACACTACTTTTATGTTATTCAACTTGAATAAATCATAAAAACAAAACAGACTGCATCTATGTTAAATAATGAATCAAAAATACACTTGATATCAGGCAATAAACTAGACAAACATAATTTTTGACCAAAGATGTCAATGCTTTTCCAATAATTTCAAAATTGTTGGGAAAAAAAAAACGTTATTGCAGTGAGTTCATTCCTAAAAAAAATTTCAGCTGAAGTGTGACTCAGAAATATAATAAATTACTTCTCAAAATAAAACAAACGATGAACCTTAAAATTAACTGGCAAGAGAAACATTTTCTGCACCTTAAATCCAAAGATTTAAAAAAAAAAGAGGCTAGTAAAGAGCTGGATTCTATGGGAGGTGGTTTTAACCTTCCTGCAGCGTGTGAAGAAGAAAAACATTCCTGGATGATTGCACGCTGCAGTGACTGACAGACAAGTCCGAGATCCAGCCTCATTGTTCTCTCCAACCAACTATCTGCTGATGACAGCATGTCTGAGCTGCAAGGTTCTTTCCCGCTTCTCAACATACACATGTCCAGTTCAAACAAAGAGGCAATCCAAGCAGATAATATTACTATCACTACACACACGTGGTTCTGCTTGTGTCTTCTTTATATCTCGTCTTAAAAGCTCCTCACCCTGTAAGCACCCGTTGTGACAGACAGAATCTGCCACACACTGTGAAGAAAATCTGTTTATGATGTGATTATCCAATGTATTGGCTGCTAATGTTGGTACAGTATCTGTGATGGTGGATTGTAACCCATTTCTAATTGAAGGAATCAGATGCTACATAATCTGAGCCAACTTCAGTCCACAATGGGAAAAAAAAAACAACTAAACTAAACAGTTGTATACACCTATAACAAAAATGAAGAAAGATTTGTTTTTAAGAAGAAAATCAAAATTTGAACCTAAAGTCTCATCACTAATGTGGTTGAGTCTGTGCGAAACAGCAACAACTTAAACATCCATTAAGTTGGAACAAGACAAAACAAGTCCTTTACAGGGGTGTCCAGTTCTGGACCTGGAGGGTCACTATCCTGCATGTTTTACTTGTTTCCCTGCTCCAACACACCTAAATCAATGGTTGAAATACCCCTGTGTTATGCAGAAGCTCGTTAGATGCCCATTGATTGGGATCAGGTGTGTTAGAGCAGAGAAATGTTTAAAATATGCAGGGAAGTGGCCCTCGAGGACCAGGACTGTGCACCTAGGCCTGTCACAATAACACATTTTTCTCGGTGATTAATTACCTCAGAAATTATTGTGATAAACAATAATTTTTGAAATTTGACAATAATTAGTCATTATTGTCAAATTTAAGAAGAAATGTTGGTTAATTTGTTTTGAGCGTAGTACCGGTTGTCGACCACCGGATGGCAGTATAAGACTGTTTGCACAAAAGGATGGATAGTGAGGGAGTGAGCAGCGTGCCTCTTTAAGAAAAATGGGAGGGAGGCCCCTTGACGTGACATGGGTTGTCTTTCTTTGGTTCTCAAAATGGCAGACGCTCTGTGTGGTTTGAGCTCTTTAGCATAGCATTTTTCACTCACCGCTTTTAATAAAATAATCAGTAAACAAGTTCTCTGTTTCTTTTTGCAGAGAAAAAACAACTTTTTACATGAAGGCACGGGTTTCAACCGTGAATTTTGGAGCTTTGACAAGATGGAAGTTTTTTCCCCGAGGTTGGCCTGTTAGCTTAGCTTGTAGCTTAGCTTCTCAGCTTAGCTGCTCTAACAATCCAAAAAAAGTGATTTTGGATGGTTAAAACAGATTTTAAAGAGCAGAGAGAAAGGGAGGAGTCAGTGAAGAGCACCGGAGTTTAGCCTTTTGTCATCCAGTGTCTTCAGTAGAAAGAGAGAGACAAGAAGCAACGATAAAGCCAATAAATTAAAATGAGGTTGATAATTTTCATTTATCATGCAATTAATTTATTGTTTATTGCAACAGGCACCTCTGCTTTAGAAACTGACCTTCTAAGCTCTAAAGTGTAGCAAGACTTGGGGCTGGGCAATGAAACAATCCAAAAGTACACTGCCGTCACATAAATATATTCACATTTTGGGGACATTAGACAGTTTTGGTCAGTCCATCGACAGAATGGGCAGCCTATCCCTCTGAACAAATAAACACTACAGCAGTCAGGGTGTCTACAGTTTAGGTCAGTTTTAAATACACACCCACTTATTACAGCAAAACATTGTTTATGCCACTGGTGTGTGTGAAAACTTTGTAAAATATACACATATATGATATACTGTACAATGAGCAGATTGAAGAAGTACAACAGCAGGGAAAATAATGAGTCTATTTTCCTTCCGCACAAGCGAGCTGAGGGAGGAACAAATATTGCATCCTGAAAACTGTTTTTTCTCTCTCTTTAGACTGTCCAAATGTGATAAACAATGAATTCATGATGACTTTCATAGAGATGCCTGCAATAAATTACTGATATTATTCTGTCTGTGGAGCAAAACAGCTTTACTGTATTTCAGATATTTTTGGGGTACAAACTCAAATTCTGGCTGTAGATCCGATACGTTGCCTCCTAGAATTTCTCGAGCTGTTCGATTTACTCACGTTGATGCACAGTTGGTGCACCTCAATTCAGTTTGGGCCAGACGGTGCAGCACATGGAAAGGCACCGGTTTTTACCTTGCACAATGAAACATCCAGTTCAAACTTTCAAGCATCATATAGAAAAAGGCTTTCACTATAATGCAACCCATTTCTGCTAAAATATTCACATGCGGAGATCTTTTCTTAAAACTAACCACAGCAGGTAGAAAATATATCTGAAAATACACTATGAAGTGTTTCATTCACTTTTCTCCATGCTGAGTGTGAAAAGTCAATATTTAGACAGAAATGGGCCCTGGAGCTGACTGGTCATGGTTTGCAGGGTTTCTCTGTTTTCTCAAACAGCTGACATGTGAGTAGTTGGTTTGTCCCAAGGCGATGTGGAAAAGTCAGCATTGAAATTCACAGTTCATATGGACCACAGAGCAAAGGGGGACATTTTTACTTGACTGAAAGTTACAGAAACATTTCATCCACCTTGAAGTCTCGTGGTATGTTAGCGCCTGCACACTTGCTGCTTTTACAGCTCCTCCGCGAGCTCCACAAAGAGCACGGCTGGAGCGATGCCTTGGCTTCCAGCTGCCAGAAATCACACTGAGGTGACAGCATCAACTGCAGTGCTCTAAGTGTTTGAGAAAATGAGCTTTCATGTTGACTGCTGGGGCATTTGCAGTGCCATCCAAATTTTACAAGTCGAATTCTGGGCAAAACTTTTGTTTCCGTTTGGTTTTCCCAGACAGCTGTGGTGCCATACTTACGTCTTTAAACCTGCGTTTAAATTTGACTTAATTAATGAAAGTTATAAACTAGCTAGAGGCTGATAAAAAGCATGCTCGACTGCAAAGGCTGGGAAAGAAAAAACAAATGTGCAGCGTTTCAAGAGGACAAAAAGAGCCTTTGAATTTACCTTGCACTATCACTGAATCCAGATGTTTTGTCATGTGCAAGTGCTGCCAGGAGCAAAATACCCAACAAATGCACCACAGTTTTGTGGAGTATGATCATTTCTGAAAGGGAAAACAGTTGAATGACCAGTTTTTCTCCTTGAAAATACTGAAACAAAGCCCTAAAAATATCAGAAAGCATCCAAAAGATGTTTGTTTTGTACGAGGATCTCTGATCTTGGATGGGAACTTCAGCCATCAAAGCTGATTCTTCAAAAAACCTCTAATATAACTATCTGTTTTGACAATTATTGCTCTTGGCATTAATAAAAAGATTAAATTCCAAGATGACGAGGAGGAAAATGCCATGGCACGGCTGTCAGATTCGACCTTTATGAGTCACATGCAATGAGGTTTTTATTCCCCCGAGAGTCTCCGAGGAGTTTCCTCATCACATAAGCAGTCTGGGTCAATTCTCTGAGTGAAAGTGACAGCCGGACAGCACAGCTGTGCGACTTCATCCACCCTAAACAAACCCTGACCTGAGCAGGATGGAGCGACAAGGACCACAAATCAATGGAGTTCATTAATGAAGAGGCTGGGTCTGCCAGGCAGCAAAAGCCTTCAACATGAGCTTTCTAAGACAATTTGGACCAGCACAATTCGATAGATGAGCTTCAGGTTCTCATCTTCCCCTACTGGTCTTGAAAGTCCATCTCATTAACATCTGGGAAGGACAGAGAGACCTTTCCCTCTGGTGATGTGTTTGATGGGAAAGCCCACTAGACCCAACAAAAAACAAGAAGCTACACAAAAAGCAGCTCTGACTTTTCCAATTGGCGCACAATGAGCTTAATATAGTACAACTGTACTATTACGATGTTGTATAGTCTGAAGAAAACCAGCTGGGATCTGACTGTGACCCTTGACCCCCATGGATCTATGGGGAGAGCTGCAACACAATAATGAGGCCTGGCTGGCGCCTAAGCCTGGATGATGATATTACTCATTCAAAATAACCCTAAAAAAAGTCAAGACCATTAGACTGAAGATTTAAAAGAAAAAGGACAGGTGTTTCAATAGACTTTGTCTTTGGTGTATTAACTACAGCGCAGTAGCGTAAAGCTGAGAGAGAGATGAGCAAGGATGAAGGAAGACAAGGTATTTCTAGAAATCCCTTTTTACTTAAAGGAAGCAATAAGCTTCTTAAGCTGTAAACTGAAAACTGAAGGATTTGGGCTGCTCACGTTAAAACCCATGTGTTTTTAACAGCTCACAGATACCTCAAAGTGCCACTGAAGCCTTTACTATCTGAATGCTTGTTAAAATACTTTTCCAAATGTTCCACATGGAGGGGGTCCAGATGTTGTCCCTGAATGGATCACAACCTTTAGTGCCAACACTACAACCACTCCTTTGGCTGGGAACCACTGAACTGTCAACACAAGCTAACACAATCACACATGTGAAATGGTTACAAGGGCCCATTTGGCATCAGATGTTAACACATTCACTCATAAATTACTGAACTTTAAATAAGTCATTTCAACATAAGTGTCAACAGCAGGACACATTTTTGTTGTTGTTTTGGAGAAATTGGTTATGCAAAGTTAGATCAGTGTATGGAAATGTGATGAGATGTAATCTTGGGTTAACAGAAGATGCACTTCAGGTTACAGTGTGGATCCAAAATAACCTGCAAGCAACTGATGACAAGAATAAAGATGAAAGGCTAAAGATCACCTCCCGCTTTACACATGCTCACCAATTTAGATTAGACACTGCTCTGACTGCACTTTGCACAAATGATCAACAAAGGTGCATCAGGCTTTACTTTACAAACCTTTGCATACTTTAAATAACATTTTCCACCAACAGAATCTAGATATTCACCCAGTCTAGTACAAATGCATAGCTTGTAGTAGTGACGGACCTCTGCTGGATGAATGAGGAGCAGATGGAAGAATAATGACACCCCACATCTAGAACAGTAGAGAAAACTGACATGGCTATAAATAACGGTCATTCATCGAGGCAAAATGAGCCAACCGAGCAGAGAATGACAGATGGTTGAGTACATTACCCATGCAACAGATTTCATCTCGACCAAATTATCACATCATCATGAACATCAACTTATTGGGCTGCAACTCAGTGGTCAGTGCTGCAGTTTTGAAATCCCGAGGCTGCAGGTTCAAGTCCAGATTGCGTCAGAAAGGGTATGTGGCATAAAACAACTGCCAAATCTTTCAAGAGAATTTGCTCAAAGTGGTGAACCCTGATGAGGTTGACTTACAAGTGTTCTACTTTTTAGGGTGAATGTGCCTTTCACCAAGTTACAATGTTGTATTTTGAAGTTTTAATCAAGCCATGAAAAGTACTTAATATTTAATTGCATTAGTTTTGTACTTAAGCCTGAATCAGTTAATCATCAACATTAATCAACATTAAAGCGCATGGGGTTTGCATGCATTTTAGTAGAATAACTGGCAAGTTTCAGTAACTGGGTTAAAATTACAGATGCACAATATTGGATTTTTGGCCGATATCCAATATGACAATAATATTAAAACTAATTTGGCTGATAACCAATACAAATATTGAATATTTTCCCTAGACCTACTTACAGAGACTACATAGCTTTCTCTGCTGTGAAATTGAAATACTACATTATTCTGCATGGTCTTTGTCAATTTGGCCTGCTACCAGATGCCAAAAAGGGGCTGAAAATGATGCAACACTTCAACTTGGATCATGTTGAATGTCAGATTTATTCATGGCATTTACTCTCTCCAACACAATGACAACACATGAACGGTGCAAATTTGTTACAACTCCACAAATCTAAACTCAACCTTATCACAAGCAACGAGTGAAAAGTGCATAATTAGTGCGTTAATAGATGTACTTGACAGTTTCTTAAATTAAAAAATTACTTAAAACAGAAGCCTTTTATATTGGTGAGTTATTTTGATGAAATGGCCAATATTTAACTTCATCGCTAATACCTGTATCGCCCGATTCCGTGCTGATATCATGCATCCCTAGTTTAAAAAAATAAATAAATCTATCCAACTAACAAGTTTTATCTCAAACAAGCCATAAGCAGAGAAGACATCTTTACAAAGACCAGTAATTAAAACAAAGGTCAGCTCAATCGTCAGGAGACAAGACCTCCTGGAATTAAGAGTTTTTTACAAAAACAAACTCAAGCTAACTACATTGTGTTAAAAAAATAACTCATTAAACACTAGCAAATGATAAGAGGCATTACCTGTATATGAAGAAAAGTTCTAGGATTTAATCAAGTGTATCATATGTTGCAGTCAAAGTGATTTAACTTCCCAACAAAAGCTCCTATTTCTGAGAAGTGTGCATGGAGGAAAGTCAGCAGAAGTTGTTTTACATGAGTATAAAGGAAGTGTGTGTGTGTGTGGGGG
Organism: Hypsolebias antenori; assembly: GCA_031762315.1. Lineage (NCBI taxonomy): Eukaryota > Metazoa > Chordata > Actinopteri > Cyprinodontiformes > Rivulidae > Hypsolebias > Hypsolebias antenori. The sequence goes on along the minus strand of JARVGS010000789.1, from coordinate 9,061,496 downwards.
GGGGGGGACACAAAGCTCAATATCCTCTTACTGGATGAACAGGTTTTTATGGCTGTGGTTTGTGCCAGTGAAAACCAACAGGCACACACATGCTCACAAATTGCCTGAATGGTCTCTCCTGATAGCAGGCAATTCAAAACTACTACAGTAGTTCAATTAAGCTCACGTCAGACGCAATTAAGTTTAGAGGAAAATAACAGCACAACATTGCCGACCCATTAACGTTAACACTCAGACGGATGCACTTCTTCTATTTTAATGTGTTTAAAGGCTTCCCATAAACTAATAAAATGTTAGTTTAGTGATTAATTTAGTGCAAATATCTAAATAAAATTAACAGAATTGTGTCTCATTTATCTCAACTAAACTTGGAGACATAAATCCTAGTTGCGGACATTTGATGCTCGTGTGTGTAAATGGTTTAACACCCAAAAGACATTTGTCTTATTAGGTTCCTGCTCTGTTCTTGTTGGTAACAGGATTAAAGAGGAGATTTGTCCCAAACAAACCATCTGGAACAGCAGATTTCCACACCAATAAACACACCCCTCTACGCTAATGATTAAGCCTCCTTTGTCAACAAGTTCCAGCACACAAACAGTGGACATGTCTCAACAGAGGACATCAGCGACAGGACGTAGCATCTAAATCTACAGCAAAACACTCACTGAAAAAGTTCAAAATGCGTAATTTCATGCAAATGGATTCACAGTCCAACGACGAAATGTTTGATTCATGCCTAACGATGTTGGATGTTGACACTAAAAGTAGATTGTGTGAAATAAAATGTCAATTCACAATTGCTCGAGTGCAACAGAGAAAGTGTTCTCTGAAATTATACACCAAGTGTCTGTCCTCAGCTGTCAAGTGGAGTGTGAAAACCAAGGCTAAAATGAATAAAAACAGAATAAGGGCCATCTGTTTTATTTAACGCAAGCAACAAACTGTTGACATTTTTGTTTAAATTTCTGTTATAAAATGGATAAAACCACATTTAAAATTTTGAAAACTGTGTGGTAATGGCAAAGCTTCTGAAATGGATGATAATGGTGTTGGTGTGCCTTTAGGGACCATCCTTTTGCTTTTCAGTCTCTTTATTAATGACTTTCCTGAAGGTCGCCAGCCTAATATCAAGTTCAAGTACAGTATCTTTATTGTCATTCGCATCACATGTCATACATGAGGTGGAATGAAAGTGTGTATCCAAAGTCCCAATTACACCCAATAATAGAAAAAATATAAAGTATAAAAAGTTAAAGTATATAAGGTACACTACGTTATACGCTAAACAATACGCTGAAAGATCAAAGATATACGCTAAACACTAATACAGTAATGTAAAATAACATGGTACGTAAATTAATCAGCAGCCCGAACATGAGTCTGTAAGCAGATAGGTATGAATGAATACATCAGATCAGCAGCATATAAACTGTCACATTTATGCAGACGATGCTGTTGTATGTATATACAGTACTGTACAGTATATGAAAAAACAAGCAGCAAGCTGTAGAAGAACTAAGTTGAAGTGCTGCTTAATGTCTCAGACTGGTTATGAGACTCTGAGATCCAGGCTCACATGTTTTATTGTAACAGGTAAAAGACTAATAATATTTCAATATGTGTTATTAGGCCTGTCACGATAACAAATTTTGCTGGGCGATTAATTGTCTCAGAAATTATTGCGATAAATGATAATATTGTTTGGAATTTGACAATAATTAGTAATTATTGTCAAACAAAAGTTTTTTCTCCCGTTGGCCTGTTAGCTTAGCTCATAGCTTAGCTTCTCAGCTTAGCTGCTTTTAATGATCAAAAAAGTGATTTTGGATGATTAAAATGTATTTTAAAGAGAAAAGAGAAAGGGAGGGGTCAGTGAAGAGCACCGGAGTTGAGTTTTTTGTCATCCAATGTCTTCTGTAGAAAGAGAGACACAAAGAAACAATAAAGCCGATAAATGAAAATTAAGTTGATCATTTTAATTTATCCTGCAATTAACTGATTTATTGTTTATTGCGACAGGCCTATGTGTTATCATAGATTCAAAACTTAATAAAACACATGTTTAAAGGGCTGTGCATATAATTAAATCAAACCAAATGTGATTCAGTTTATCCATTTAACCATGACACTCCAGAGATTACAGACGAGCTGTTATGGCTAAATGTGGCACATTCACACAATACTGTATGTTGAGGTGCTCATTGATTGTTGTGCAATGTTAAACGAATACATTTAAATCTAAATAACATGCGAGCCCGTGTTTGAAATTCCAGGCAAGCCTGTAGACAAAAAGGGGAAGCGTTCTCCGTCCACCGCAGTGTTTAATTAGTCAAGCAGAGCAAACGTGTGCAAAGTCTAGTTGTCCCAACAATAAGGCCTTGTGCTCCCTCAGCAGCCTGAGCGTGGGGAGGTCAATGCGAAACAACAACACGGCTCTAAAACAAAAGCTGCACAAGCCGACAAATCACGGCAGCCTTAAAGAGAATAAAATCCACCACACCTCGTATTAGCTTAGTCCAACCATAAAAACACATTCTTGATGCTGGTTCCTGTGATGCACCTGTCGTGGCAGGTGCAAGTCTGTCCGCCAGGATCAATCCTCCACAAACACGGGTTAAATATAAAACCACAACCCTCCCAAGAGCTGGAGGATCAAGGAGCTGACGCCGAGCCCAGATGTGGATTAATTTAAAATCTCCACATTCAGCCTTAAATAAAATGGCACAAACTGCCACAGTTAGGAGATCTCATTTCCCATGCGTGCCACCCACCCAACATCCTCAGGCATCTTTACAAAGCAGGGACACACTAACACACATCTGAGCTGCTCACGAGGGAAATCCTATTTTAACCGGCAGACGGGGCGAGGCTCTGGCGTACAGTACACAAAGTAGGGAAACTATAACAACGAAAGGAGGCAGGCGGTGGAGGGCAATCAGGGAACAAAGCGGAAGTGTCCTTCCTCCAGATGACCTACGAGTCAAAGGAGGAACACAAAGTGCTCGCTGTGTGCACAGGGAGTGCAGCTGCTTTAAACTGGGGCGAGGGCATTCGATTCCTCCCTCATCACTTTTGGCATCATGGTGGTGTCTGCTCTGAATCCATCAGCTGCAGCCTGCAGAGGGGATCCCTCCTCCTGGACTTACGTCCTCACCTAAACTCAGGGGTAAAAATAAATGTCACATACTGTATATGCAAAGAGACCACCAAGCAAATTTGTTCCAATTCAATGCACTGTCACAGCATAAACCCCCAAAAAAATTAATAAATGAAGCATGAGAGGTGCTTCTTTGCAAATTATACAAAGATGATCAACTATTCAGAGCAGAAAAGGATTGATTTAGTGATCTTCTAATTTAAACCCACCCATCAGGGACATGTCATAAGGAATAACTTGCAGCTGATAAGTGGGTGTGCAGTTCATCTTTATGGAAATGCAGTCCCACCAGAATAACTGACCTCCTCCAGAGCTGCCACTGTGTTCCTGCAGTGGGACATCCTGGTGGTGAAATTAGAGGCCGTCGGTGATTTGTAATCTTCATTCGTCTCTGCCACAAACTCCGAAACTGTGATTAGGTCCGGCATGGTGGTTAAATTAATCCCTTTGCTGGCGAAGAAGAATTCAAATAAAGAGCTCCCTCCTCGTGTGTTTGTGTTTAGCAGAGAAAGGCTCGGAGCAGTAGTGTTTTTAAAGGTCCCAGAGGGTGGGAAACCATCTCTGAGGGATGTTGGCGTCGCTTCCCTCTCTCCAGTGCGCGGCTGGATCAAAGAGTTGCAGCGTCTCGTGGCAACAAGGTGATAAAAACGTTAAATTTGTCCCGCCGTTCAGTCCGCTACTCCTTCAGCTTTAGCCACTCGTCCTCAGCGCATGGTGGAAGGCGAAGCTGCCCACGTAAAACCCGATATCCTCTCGTGTGCTACAGGCTGAGGCCGGGCCGAGACAACTTCTTCCTCTGTGGAGCTCCGGAAAACAACAAGCGCGCGATTCAACGAGGAGCGCAAGAAATTGACAAAGGTAGAGGAGGGGACTGAATGAACGCGCAGCAGCCAATGAGAACGCAGCAGCCGGAAACCCTCAGCCAATCAGAATTCAAGAAATGTTGCTGCATTCAATGAGACCTCGTAAACTAGCCTACATGGTGGTCTTCATAACTCAAACCCTGTAGTGCAGCATAATCATAGTCACACAGAAAAGTCGGAGAATGTAATTTAAAGGTAGACTTGTATCATATTTTGGTATGGATTTTATTTTTGGTTTTTAAAAAAATGGAACAAATTCTAACTTTGTTATTAGAAAAATGGGTGAATTATTTTAAAATTGTTGTTTGTGTGTAAATGATGAGTAAATGCATGGAAAATGTACAATTACTTATGTAGTTTTACTCTACTTTAACGCGGCATGACGATAAAACATGCTGATAATGCTTGTCCACATAAATAAGCTTCAAAGACTGTAATTTGAATGCTGATTTAAAAACTATTTAAGTTCAATTATACAAAAATTTTAATATATTGTTTAATACGCAAATTACTTAAACTCTGGCTTCATTCCCCTTCTAGTATTTTCCTAAATACAGTATATTTTAACTTTGCACACCTTGATTGTGGAAAATGCACATTTATGATATTTCCAACAGCACCTCAATGCAGCATCTTTCCAGCAGTAGTTTAAGGTGAACACAGGACAAGCAGCTTCTTATGTGGAAATAAAATACTGTTATGATCATTGTCATGAATTAAAATACATGAAATAAACCCTAAATACATTTTATACATATCTATGGTGATAATGAATATTTAATATAGGCAGTAAAACCGCTCAACTGTTATTTGTTACAATAAAGTTTGAATAGATCAACTATAGTGTGAAATACTTGATGACTATGATAATAAACATAATTCATATTTATATGGCTAAAAATAAATTGAAATTTGATTGTAAGTCAAAACACCATGCAGGTTTCCAAGAGTGGAGACTTTAAAAGCTTGAAGCAAAAAATGAATAAATAAATAAATAAATAATAATAATAAATAAATAAATAAATAAAAACTTTTTCACACTAAATACATAACTTAACATCCTGGAGTGTGTTTTCAAACCAACCTATGAATGTGTGCTTCTTTTTTCATGTGTGTTGCTGCCAGATTTGATGAAAATTTGGAAATTGTCAAAAATGTATATTTTAAGTTTGCAGTTGTTCAACATTTTCGGCATCTTTATCCATCAATGTTTCCCCACTAAATGGAAAATGCACATATAAGCAGAGAAAAACTAAATTCACAAGTATTGCATCATTGCACAATATTGTTTGCTATGCAACTTTCGGTTTTGTGACTAATAGCTGAGTTTTTAAAGCATTTTTTAGATGCATTTGGTTCTTTTACAGTATAAAAGATGCAACTCTGAACCCCTCACATTAAAATTACACAGTTTTAATTTTCGATTGTACCTTCCAAAACTCCTGGTGGGGTGAAAAAAGACAAAACAATCAAAAAACTTAATTTTTAAATAGAAAAAAAACTTTTTGACCTGTGTTATTGGATTTGTTCCCTGAGCATCTTATGCTTTTCTTGGTATTTTAAAATCAGAACAGGTTGCTGCACCCAGGCCAGTCAGCAGCTGGTATAAATAGTGAAACGTCAGTCAGGGCGAAACCCTAAATCACAAACTGGGCAATGTTCACACATTCTTTCAGCTCTGCAGCGTCTCCTGGTAAGCAGCTAAATGAAGAGCCTCAGACCCATGCTGACTGGCTCGTATAGGCTTCAACCCGCTGATGAAAATGAACAAACACCTTCTCAGAGAACATCTGCCATCCAGAGACAGTGAGGTCATCCGAAGCTGACATCATGCTTTATACCACCATGTCCTCTCAAACAATCAACTGGAGCTAAAGTTTTTTTTTTTTAAAACGCCAGCAGGTTCTTGTTTAACCAAGTCAAATTTGTTGCAGGCCTCTTCTGAAGCAGCTCTGAAGCTGTCAGCTGCTTTGCTGATGTGAACAGAAGCCTCATTCACCAGCAGAGCTCATCCTCAGTAAAGACTTTGTTTGCATGTAGCAAAACAAAACCAAAAAAAAAAAAAACGCAATTATTTGGAACCTCTTTGGTCTGCTGTTTCCTATCTCCATAAAATTTATTGAGCCTGAAAGTGTTTGTTTTAATCCCCGTTCAGCCTGAAAATGAGTTCATTTCCTGTAAAAGTTTAGCTCATTTGCAACACAAATGCAAACTGAACAATAGCTTGAACAGATGTTGTACGACTCGCTGAAAATATGTTTGTAATTTGTTTTGTGAACTGGGGGAACACAGGGTGTGTCTCTACACCCCTTCTCTGGCCCAAAATAAGCCTCAAACATGGGGCTGTATGATTTTAGTATCTGCAGCAACATGTCGGTGCCGTAAACACGACTGGTGTGTGAACAGGAGTAAGTTTTTCCTAAATGCACTGCCATGACATCACGGTTGCATAACCGAAGAATGACTGACTTCTTTGTTTAAAATAATTTGCAACCAATTCAAACACTTTACAAAGTCAACCTATGTGCAGTTCTTATCTCATGTATCATAGACTGCCTGAAGACAATAAAAACAAGCTTGTAAAATAAATGAGGCCACTGAATCCAGGTGAAACACATTTCTGGATTTTTAATGAGGGAGACATTGTTGCCCCAAAACAGGCTTTTCTGCATTGTTTTCCCCTGATGTTAGAAACAAGAATTTTGTGGGCAGATGTATACATTCTAGATAAAACAAAATGCAATGATCTGAAAAAAACGACTTATTTCAATCATTTCAATCATTTGCATGTCAGTTACAAAATAAAAGTTTTTAAATCACTTTACTGCCAAGCAAACTGTTCAAAAGCTATTTTTTTCCACTATGCTTTTTCAAATGGCTCTTTAATTTGCTAAGGTGTGCAGTTTTTTGATATCAATGAAATATTTAAGTAACAGTGAATACAGGTGTGTTTATAGGAGAGATTTAAAAGCAGGAAGTGAGGTGGTCTGTCTAATGGTGAGGGGCAGATTGTTCCAAAGTTTAGAGCCGATCACTGAAAAAGCAAGATCTCCTCTGAGCTTCATCCTGGTTTTTGCAGCTGGTCAGATGATCTCAGAGCCAGAGAAGGAACATAAGGTTCAAGTGGGTCCAAGAGGTATGAGGATGCAAGGCCGTTAATGCACTTAAAGGTCAACAGGAGAATTAAAAAATTAATTCTGACACGTACAGGGATCCAGTGAAGGGAGGACAGAACCGGTGAACTGTGCTCAAACCTACGAGTTAAGAGCAGAGCTGCAGCATTTTGGACGAGCTGGAGACGTGAAAGAACACGTGACTGGTCCCCACATAAAGTGAGTTAGTAGTCCAGCTGGGTTGTGAATGCATGGACTATTTTTTCAAGGTCAGGTCTGGTCAACACGGACTTAAGCTTAGCTATCTTCATTAACTGGAAGAAGCTTTTTTGTAGAACAGAGTTAGTCTGGTTATTAAACTTAAATTCAGAGTCTAAAACCATCCTGAGATTCTTAACAGACTGCTCAAGACAAGGCTGAAGAGAGTCAAGGTTTACAGGTGTGGGTTTTCTGGGTTTTGTTCTGTCTTTTCTGTTTCCTCATGTTTCAGTGTTCCTCCTCCTTGTGTTCAGCCCTCGTCTCACCAGCATCCAATGACAATCACCACACTTGTCTGTTATTTGTCCTCATCAGCGTCAGTATATATTCAGCTCCCTTGTGTTTTGTCGTTTGTCTCTGGATTGTCCTTCATGACTGTTGTGATTTGTATCCCTCTGTGTTCTCCATAAAGTAAGTTTGCTGCCCCGTCAGCATCTTGTTTTGATTATTTAGAAAATAAACTGTTTACTCATTTTACCTGGAGCCTCCCGTCGTCTTCCTGCATGTGGGTTCAACACTTGTAAATCAGATCACAATAACGGGATCAGAGCCAGCAGTAGAGCTAGGGCTAGACACAATGACTTCAGACCAACAGTTCTCATTTGACTTCAATGACTTCAGTTTTCTGATCACTCAATTGTAAAGAATTTGAAGCCGTCCATGCCTTGATGTCATCAAGACATTTTAGCAAAGAGCAAATGGAGCAAGAACTGTTGGGCTTTAGGGGCAGATAAATCTGATAATCATCAGCATATACTATACCATACCAATTTATTTCTAAAGCACTTAAAATACAACATATCCGCCGTCCGAAGTGCTGTACAAAGACCAAAAACAAGCACAAAACAATAAAAACAATCATATAAATAATCAGAACATCACAAGTAAAAGAATACAACACCAAGACAGAAAAACCAATGGGGGGAAAAAGTGTTTTTAAACGAGTTTTAAAAACAGAGATTGATGGGGCCTGCCTGACCTTCAGCAGCAGCTCGTTCCACAATTTAGGAGCCAGAGCTGAAAAGGCTCTGTCTCCTCTGGATTTATAAAAGGTTTTAGGGACTCCTAAAAGCATCTGGTCAGAGGATCTAAGAGCACGTGATGGCATTTAAAGGTGAAGCAGTTCAGACAGATAAGAGGGACTAAAACCGTTCAAAGACTTAAAAACAAACAATAGAACTTTTAAATGGATTTGAAACTGGACAGGAAGCCAATGAAGAGACATTAAAACTTGAGCGATGTGCTCACGTCTGCCTGTACCAGTCAAAAATTGTGCAGCAGCATTCTGTACCAGCTGTCACTGTGAGAGCGAGGCCTGGCTAACTCCGATCAGAAGAGAGTTACAATAATCCAGCCATGAAGTAATAAAAGCGTGGATTACTGTCTCTAAGTGGTGCCTAGAAAGGAGGATCTTGATTTTTGACAGGCGCCTCAGTTGAAAGAAAGAGGACTTAACTATGCTGTTGATATGACAGTCAAGTTTCAGGTAGGGGTCGATTTTCACTCCTAGATTTGTCATAATCAATTTTTCATATGGGGCCAAAGAGAAAAAAATCAAAGGTGGGGGGGACTGTTGGATTTAAAGACCATAACCTCAGTCTTTTTTTTTTTTCATTAAAATGGAGGAAATTAAGTGCCATCCATCCTCTAATGTCATCAAGACAGTCCAGGAGAGACTGAGTGGAGCCATTATGTTTCAAAGGGAAGTAGACTTGACAGTCATCCACATATAAATGAAATTGCACATCATGCTTTCTGAAAGTAGAACCCAGTGGCAGAAGATAAAGTGAAAACAGGAGAGGACCAAGAATAGAGCCCTGGTGTACCCCCCCAGGGGAGGGCAGCAGAAGAAGAGATAAAATTTTCCATCACCACACTGAAACTTGTATCAGAAAGGTAGGACCTAAACCACTGCAGAGCTGAGCCAGTGATGCCCACCCACTGCTCCAGTCTGGAGATGAGCATGTCATGGTCGACTGTGTCGAAAGCAGCTGTTCAATCTAAAAGCACAAGTAAAACACAGTTTCCAGAATCCAGTGCTAAAAATATCATTAAAAACTCTTAAAAGAGCAGATTCAGTGCCGTGGTACGTTTTGAAACCAGACTGGAAGACCTCCAAAATTTTAAATTAATCCAAAAAGGACTTCAGGTGGGTGTAAACAACTTTTTCCAAAGTTTTGGATATAAAGAGTAACTTTGAGATGGGTCTAAGTTTGACAAAGAGCATGGATCAAGACCAGGTTTTTTCAACAATGGCTGCGCCACAGCATGTTTAAAATGACTTGGTACAACATTAAACATCCAACTGCTGTTGATCACATTTAGGACAAAGGAGCCAACAGTAGAAAACACCTCCTTTAGGAAACATGGAGGAACAACATCAAGGGGGGATCTTGATTTCATACTGGTGACCAGTTTCTCTAGAGAGAGGGAAATGGGCTCCAAATGATCAAAAACAGCAGGACAGGGGACTGGGATGGAAAAGAGATACAAGTGTTAATAACCTTGTCCAAGATAAAAATGAAACTTATCACAAAGTTCTCCATAAAGTTTGACCAAAAATCCTGACAAGTCTTTTTTGTAGTGCCCAGGACTCGATCGTTTGGGGTGCCTTGAAAACTGATGGGAATCAGACAAGAAAGTTCATGCTCAATAATCCAGGTGTCAAATCTGATAATTCTCAATCAGGTCATCTGGACAGCTGATTCTGATGGGAATCAGCAAAAACTGTTTGAAAGTTTCACCCAACACATTTATCACATTTCTGTGAGCAGATTTAATGTCAAAATGGACAGAAATAATAAAATAAATTCTAAATAAAAGGTCTTATCAGGAATGTTCACAATGTTTGAGCTTGAAGCTGCTCGTTGGCTCTTTATCACAGACGGTCCTGTCCCACCTCGTCGGCTCGACAGCGGAGACGTGTTTGAGACAACGCAGACCTGCAGTCCTCCCGGGTATCAACAGGTCCAGAGGACATTTGGGTTTTTGTTCTGGTTTGGGGTTCTGGAGCATCAGATAAAACCTGTAGCATCCAGAACGTAGACCCCCCCCCCCCCCCCATATTATTGTATATAATTATCAAATGTTTTTGAAAATTGCAGCCGTTTATTTTTCAGCTGTTTTTTGTTGTTTTTATGTTTTCAGGGTAAAAATGGCACAGATGAAGCTCGTTGAACTGAATGAAGCAGAAAGGAATCCTGCGGTCATTAAGTGTCGAGCTGTGTTGACTTTAGACTAAAAATAACTGGCTGTATGATGTGTAACACACACACACACACACACACACACACACACACACACACACACACACACACACACAGAGCTGTAAAGTGGAACAGAGTCGTTTGTTTCTGTCAGAGGTTTCAGACGTAAACACTCGACGCAGCTGCTACACATCTTGTTTTAACGCCATCGTTGTTTCGGCTCTTTGATCGCCAGCTGACGTTTGTACCTGCAGGATGATTTCAGGCACCGCTCGGATTAAAAACAGCTCAAATGGCAGCCACCGGCTAAACTCTGCTCCCAAACTACCATCCTGAGGGCACTTGGTGACAAAATGAGGCCTAGTTGGTCATTTTGGCCCAAGGGCAGCGGGAGGGTGAAAACAGCTGCAGTTCATAATCTAGCCTCTAGAGGGAGCTGACCCTGATTTTTTTTTTTTTTTCAATTTACAAAAAAATAAAAATTCCTCTTAACAGATGTAAAAGCATGACATTCTTTCAAGAAGCTGAAGCAGAACAACATGTGAAGGGAGAAGTAAAATGTTGTAAACACATCTAAAGATGTGAAGGATGAAAATGAGCTCAATTCATTTTCTCTGAGAATAAAATGGCAGAAAAGGCTAAATGTTTCAAACAGCTAAAGTTGCACCTGTACCAAAAGTCACAGCAGGATTGTCCTGAAAGAGCCGAACATTTTGATTTACGATTTGTTGAAAGATGAAAACTGCAGGACGAGCATCGAGCTGAAAAATGTCCAGGGGCAAAAAAAAAAAAAAAAAAAAAAGGGAATCAAACATTCACTATTAAAATAAATTATTAGTTTCATGCCGACTGAATTTACAAGACATTAAAATATAAAATTAATCTTATTTAGTTTTATTTGTGCTCCATTTATCTGAAATGGAAAATAAAAACAGCAAGTTAGAACATTGTGCATTAAAACTTTATTTTTTTTTTTAGAATAAAAGAGTCATTAAAAAAAAAATCAAAAAACAAATTCTAGTTATGATCATCAGAACAAAAACAAACGTTTATACCAGCTTTTAACGTGTTTTTTTTTTTAACGCAGGACTTCTGGTAAATTTTATTAGTCTGTAAAAGGAAATAAAATAAAATCACAGCACAGAAACCCAACTTCCTGAGAATTCTTACATTTTAAAACCACAACGTCAGAGAAAATATGCAAGTCCAATACTGACCAAAAAAAAAAAAAAAAAAAACTCTCTCTATATATATATATATATATATATATATATATACTAAAGCATTTTTACAAAAGTAAATTAGTTACCAAATTCCTTGCAACTTTAATGACTTACCGCTTTCATAAAGTGTGTTTTAGGAAGAAAAAATATCTTTCATGTTTCATTCTTTTTATGTAAAGCACTTCAGGCAACAGACGTTTTGTTTATAATTAAATCAAAATAGCTTAAATGAAGGATTTAATTATTTATTTTCCTGTAATGGTAAAAAAAGTAAATATTTGAGCGTGCATAGACGTGTCAACTCTTAACATTTAAAATTTGAGGTTTAATGGTAAAATTAAATGTTCAAACAGTTTTGCTTGTTTAAAATAATGTACATAAAAAAGATTTAATACATATAAAGTGAAAAATCAAAAAGGTTCTGTGCTAAACTTCTTTAATCAAAAAATTGTTACTTCCAAAAAAAAAAAAAAAAAAAAAAAAAAAGTTGATTTAATTTTAATTGACGTAAATTCATTACTTTCATTCGTTACTTTAAATAATGTTTCCATATACCTGATCTTCACTAAAAACAAATTTTTTGCACGAAACGTTCAAGTATTTTCTTCACTTTGAAGCTTTTTCATGACATGGCCAGAAAAAAGTATATATATTATAAAAAATAAAAAATAAAGTTTTGCTAAATCAAACTAAGCACTTGTGGGACTCCAAACCCGCCATGCTCCTTCAAAACAAAAGCGCAGAACAAGTTGCACTGAGGTCAGTTGGGTATTACTGCGCCTTCTAGTGGGCGGAGTTTGGCAGTGCCTCAGGCGGTGGTGGCGCCAGGACTCTTGCTGATCTGACAGTAGAGGACCATGGCGAAGGCCATCCCAAAGATCTGCAGAGAAAAAATAAATAAATAAAATCTGAGTTTAGATACAAAGTTCAAAACTAAAATCAAGCTCATGATGAAGATGATGAAGTTACCAGCAGGGCGGCGATGCCGAAGGCGATTCCTATGGCCACCTCCATGTGACTCTTTATGAACTCGATGGCTTTGTCATAGCAGGCCTGAAGAACCAGAACAACATTTATTAAACCAGGTTTTATTGATGGGACGAAACGAGTCTGAAGGTGAAGATTCACACGTCCAGGACGAGAAGAACCCTGAAAGTCTTTGGTCAGGAAAGATCCATCCAGAGCTTGGACGATGCTAATCTAGGGCGTGGGTTCCATAACGTGCACACAACATTATGGACGCTATGGACGTTTCTGCAGCTGAGCTCTTCTGCAGATTAATCCGACTCTCCTCTCCTCCTGAGGGTCAAAGGTTGCCGGAGTATCAGAGTTTTCACCAGGAACGACATCTGTGAGATCTTTTGGGGCCGTTTTCACCAAACACTTCCCTGAAACGGTCGCAAGCTGCCTCTGGCCGTCCGTGAATCATCAACGGAGCCGACCACGTCACGAAGAGACCCGAGCGTTCAGCAACAAGGCGAGCGCTGGGAACTAGAAGAGGTCTGGACCAGAACTCAGCTGGGTTGACGTGGAGCTCAAAGTTCAAATGTGATGGATGTGTAGTAGATATACCTACGTGTCAGATGTTACCATCGTGTCGTTTTTAACGCGTGACGTAACTAACAATCCTCGTTGGGGTTAATTATTTTAAACTCCACCCAGAGTTGTCGAGGTTTCCTCCAATAAATCTGTTGAATCCTGGACTTGGGGCGGGGTCTGCTCACCTTTTCACACATTGATTATTTCGCCTCCATTACTACCTCGCTCTGCAGCACAAAGGAGCATCGGGGTGGGTTGGCTCGGACCCTCCCCCCCGGTCCACTCTGTGTCTTCTGAAAAAGGCTTCAGCTGAGAGCGGTCCATTCTAAACAGAGACCCTAATGACCCTCAGGAGGAGGTGGAGGGAGATTCATCGGCATGGCTTTTTGTTTTCTTTGCTGCACCAACAGGTCATCGTTTAAAGTTTGGAGGTCCAGGTTGTTTTGTTTGTGTTTCAGGAGACAACATGAAAAACCTGGCTTCTTACCGTCTGGTAGATGTTGTTGCTGGTGCCAAAGGCGGCGCCGGGCTTGCACTCGGCTGTGTTGTCAGCAGTGACGTTGCAGCGGCAGGAATCAGGAATTTTTGTCCAGTCTGCTGGTCCTTTCAGAAGACCACAACATTTGAGCTGGAAAAAAAAAAGAAACCGATTAGAACTAGAACCGTTTAAAAACCTGTTTAAGCTCCAGGTTTGGCCCCAGACGCCATTCTGGTCTTTAAAAACTGATAAATATTAAGTTTTTTTTTTTTTTTAATTTGTTGAGGAACTACTAGTGCTCAGAGGAGGCAGGTGAGGCTCAGGTTTCATTTCCAGTGACAAACATCTAAACTGACTCAAAAGAACTGAATTCATACAGTTCCTTTTGAAAAAGACAACAAATGTGGAGGGAGGCAAAGAAAACGAAGCATTTATGAAACTTAACGCATTCGGGCACTGAAAAACAACCAGCCGCCGCCGACCAGCAACTTTTCACCATGTCACCAAAAACATCATGAGCAAAGGGCTGATTTTAAGAAACGTTCAGGAGTTATTGGGTGTAGATCTGAAACAGATCAGTCCAACACAAGATGGTCGTAAGAGCAACTACAAATAAAAAATGGCTACAAGTTGGTTTTACAGTGATTGAGCCAACATGTGGGGTTGGTAATGGACGAGCATCCTAACACACACACACACCTGAGTGCTGATTCTTTATGTTTAAGACTAAACAAAAAGAGTGGATACATTTGTATCTTAAAAGAGAAACTCAAAGGTCTCTGGGATAAACAAAGACCCTCCAGTGTCTTTGGAAGATGTTCTGGACATACGTTGCTGAGACACTTCGTCCTCGGCTTTCTTTGACCCGTGTTCAGTGTCGTGCACGCCACGAAGCCAAACAGCCCTGTGACTACCCCCTTTGAATTTGTTGACTGATTACAGACTGAAGACGCCTGAGGTGCGGAGGACTGAACACCTTCGTTTGAAAGGACGGGTGGTTCGGTTAGGGCACCAGGGCGTCCTCCTTGAAAACAGTCCAGGAGGCACCGATCGGTGCGCTCACCTGCAGAATCAGGAACTCTGAGATCACCTGTCGTGTATCAGAACAACCCGCCCTGCTCGACTCTGACTGGGTCCAACTGTGGCTCTGGTTCCTTTCATAGTGAGAAGCAGCGTCAGCTCAATCCCTGACAAAGAACTTTAATCCTCGTCAGATTATCATATTTGATGTCATTTTATTTGAGTCAGTTTCAAGTCGTTCCAGTGACCTTTGAGTTCCTTTAACAAAACCAACAGATGGATCTTCCTCCACAAGGAGCTGGACAGTTTGATCCAAAGCTCTGGCGGGAAAGGCCGTGGGTGAAAAGAGGGTTGAGGGACTTTTGAAGACCAGTTGTTCTAACTGGTTTTTGTTGCAAAGTGGGTTTTCTGGTTTGTGTGGTTACCTCACGCTGCAGTTTCTCCACGTCCTCAACAACGTTTTGTGGTTGGTTTGAAATGGGGGACAGTTCTTCCAGCTTGGTCTTCACCCAGGTCTTCACCTGCAACACACGACACTTGAGCCTCCGAACTACTGACGAAGCACGCAAATCAACGATGTCACTTCCTGCCTTACGGTGTTGTCGCCTACAGCTCCCAGGATTCCTGCTGCCAACAGGAGGGTGAAGATGATGAGGAGGAAGACGAAGAACTGAGGAAATGAAGGACGCAGTCATTTCAGAACATCGTTTTATTTCTCAGTATTTTTTTTTTTTTAAATCAATTTCTGCATAATCTGCGCCACTTTCCCCGTCATCCATCAAAACGTTGAGCTCATTCAGGAAATCAGCGCCGTGTCTTCGATTAAGGAACTTTTATACGTTTCAAATGTCTGGACAAACATTTCTCTACGGAAATTATTTAAGGAACTGAAGCGCTCATTCTCTGAAACATTTGGTTTTCTTTTGCTGCCAATGTTTCTAACATTTTGTACTCTCATGTCTTTTGAAGTTGATTGAAAATTGTGATTCCCAACCGTGGTCCTTGAGGAACACCATCCTGCATGTTTTAGTCGTTTCTCTGCTCCGTCACACCTGAGTCAGTGATTTAATTACCTCCTCAAGGTCTGCAGAAACCTGCTAATCAACCATTCATTCAATTCAGGTTTGTAGAAGCAGGACAAGTAAACCATACAGGATGGTGTTCCTCAAGGACCAGTGTTGGGAACCACTAATTTAAAGCAGCAACTTCTTGTTTTTGAACTTTGGTTGTGGTCATTTATGTCTTTATCCAAACAGAGCGATGTTTTAAGAATAAAGGGCCTGCCCACCAGCAGCAGCATGCAGCGGTTCTCTCTGTACGCTCCGCAGCAGCCCAGGAAGCCAAGCACCATGATGATCACGCCTATGGCGATCATGAGCTCAAAGCTCGGAAGACTGTCCTGAATGACCTTGAAGACAAAAGGAGGTGGAGACAAATGTACAAGCTTAGTCACAATAAAAAAAAAATAAAAAAAACGGTGAGTTCTTTAAAACACTCGAGTGGACACGAGACGACAGAGTTTAAGCGCTAAAGGAGAAAGTCGTGAGTCTTACTGAGATTTTAGCATTGGAGACTTTAAGGTAGATCCCGACGCCCAGGATGATGCAACCGCTGAGCTGAGGAGGAAAAAAAAAAAACATTTGATGTGTTACACTTTTGATATTCAGAACCAAGTCTAAAGAGCACGAGGCAACATGTGGTGGAGTCAACGTGAAACATCAGATAAGAGTAAACAGACATTTTTACTGGAGTTGGCACCGTTTGATCCGTCAACGTCATCAAGGAGGAGGAGTGAGGTAGTGTCTGGAAAACCCTGTTCAGATCGTTGCAATGATCGGGTCTCAGGGAAATGGATTCATTACTGGTCAAACGCTTGAGACTCGTCGTTTCCAGGAGCATTTTTAAAGCCCCGCACGCTCATTTCAACTGTTCCAATCAGTATTTATGGCTTCCAGACTCCCTTCACACAGACACCACACCAGGACACCAAACGTAGAACAATCAGAACGTGGAAGAAGAAGCAGGGTCTTGGTGAAGCCGGCTCGTGGGTGGAGCGCATCAATGAGGCTTGGATGTCAAGAATCTGAGGCAGGACGGGCCTCGTGCTGAGGCTACGGTCGTCCAGGACATAAATCCTATACATTTCAAATTAAAGCAACTGGACTTCTGCAAAGATCCCAGAACGGGAACTGAAACACCTTCACCTACAGCTTTAAACTGCCCGAGTTCCTCAGTTAATCCATTTACGTCACCATGCAGATTAATGCCACTCCCCTCCCGCCTGAGGGTCATTAGGGTCCTTTACCAGATTACAGATGTTTTGGTCACTTCCAGAAGGTGTGCATGATGCATTCACTCCTTCATGCACGTGATGTGAGCCAGGTAAACAAAGAGTCTAATGACCCTCAGGAGGGAGTGGAGGGAGATTAATCTGCCTCCAAAGAGCTTCTCGTTCAGTTTAAAGCTTGAAACTTCAAAGTTTGAAACCTAAAACGTTTTCCCGGCAGGGAAGCAGACGATCTATAACGACAGAATAAACGTCCAGCTGCTTGGACCGTCCGTGAAGATGCAACAAGCAGCTGCCGATGGCATTCAGGAGCCGTGCACAGGACGAGCCACTTCACCACCAACACCACACACAAAAACACACGTTCAACTTAATTCACTGGTCATTTGGGAAAACCAGCAAAACTCCACCACGCTCTGGTTTTTGCTCCGAGCCGAACGTGAAATGAAACGTGAGCCGACGGAGCTCAACACTGAAGATCTAATCCACCGTCAATAATTAATTTCTAAAGCGGAAATCAGAGAGCAGGGCTCAGCGTGTGCGTTTCCATGGAGATACATCCCACAGGAAGCTCCTGATGAAGTTCTTTCATCAAGACTCTTCTTCAGCGTTACAACAAACACGTTTTAAACCAAAGTCCTGCTGGACTGAACGATTAAATGTTTCAAAAAGTGACTTTACAACTCAGTTAAATTATAACTGCTCATTTCCAAATACCGTATTTTCCGCCGTATAAGTCGCACCGCCCTATAAGTCGCTTTGTCCAATTTTGTCCAATAATTTGGAAAAATCCATAAACATGTCG
>JARVGS010000789.1:8991580-9006589 GCA_031762315.1 Hypsolebias antenori | reverse complement strand
AGCTGAAACTCTACAGTGCAAAGAGGAAGCCATTTCTAAGCAAGCTCCACAAGCTCAGATGTTTGCACTGGGCCAGGAGCCTGCCCATTCAGGGTCTTATAGGTCATCAACAAAATCTATTGTAAAATTAACAGAATGCTGCAGACTTTTGTAACTCATCACATTATTTTCAAGCATTGTTTCCCAACAACTGAAAGTGCAGTTTTAACTTAAAACTACACCTTTTTGCATAAATTTGCAAGTCCTGCAAAATATACACCGAAGCGACTAATATGTTTTCCCCCCCCATATTTATAATCCAATTTTTGGCTGACATTTGACGATTTCATTCATTCTGACATAGAAAATATTGAACACTAACATTTTTAGCTGCTAGATGGCCCTCAAGCAATATGGCAAGCCAAGTGTCTCATTAATGGGTAAAAGTGGCTATTAATGAGACACTTGGCTTGCCATACCTAGCCACCTTCGTCTCGCTCCAGAACTCCTGGAGCAAACGTCAAATCAGAAGCATTTCGCCGCCCAGGTGAAATGCAGCTGATTTGACCATTAAAGTGCATTTATTAAGGAAAAGTTCAACTGGAATACACCTATGCTATAATTTTGAGCAAACAAATGTTTTTAACTGTTAATCTTGTTAAATTTTTGTTGAAGTCCTCCCGTGCTCACTCCCGTGGCTGCCATTTGGCAGCCAATCGATTTTTGGCACAGCACTGGCCCACATTTCTGGGTTTTCAGCAATGATGACGCGTAACAAACGTGACGTATAATAGATGCAACTTGTATGACAAAGTGACTTATTTATGGTTTTTGTTTCCACTTTATTATACATTTTTGGATTGATGTGACTCGGTGCAATGTGTACGGCGGCAAGCACGGCACTTAGCAATAACTATAAATTGTTAGCAGTTCGCTACAAAGCATGCCTTAGCTAACTCTAGTCTGCTGAAGTGAAGGACTTTTCAGAATAAACTTTAGATAATTAATAATTTTAAATAAACATAACTTTATATTTTTTTAATGTTTGCAGAATCCATTACGTAATGCTATATCCAGAATGTGGTGCACATTTTAGAGTAGCTGTTTGGCTGAAGTTGTCTTCAAATTTTTGGAATGCTTTGCATTTATTATTATTATTATTTTATACATTCTATAGCACCAACCTATTTTTAGGGATTGAACACTAAAAGTTTAGCTCTGAAGAGCACAAAATGTCCAAATAATGTAAAAAATGGTTCTGAAGAAGAAACAGCTTTGAGCAGCTGAATGTTGGAAACTGAAGTCACGCTTGTTGAAATCACTGCAGGCAAGTTTCAGTTTCTTATGTAATAATTTCTTGCCTCATCATAGAAAAAAAAAACAACTTGATTTACAAACAGTCAGATGCAGTTTTCATCAAATTTAATAACTCAAAGCTTTGGAGAAGAGTCAGACGTGCAGAGAGTCAGAACATTACAGTTACAGAACGTATACATGCCTTGTCCTGTCTGAGTCTCTGACATGTTCCTGAAATGAAGCGGTTTTATTCTGTTCAATGCCCTGAGATGAATTCTGTTGTGACTTGGTGCTGTATAAATAAACTAAATTGAATAGAATATTGAAACTCGTCAATGGGGGGGACTCCCACCCAGCCCTCCACGTTGAACCGAGGCAGCTAACAGAAAAATATCCTGAGCGTCCTTACAGGGCGGGGGTGGTGGGGAGACAAACTGGCACTATCATTCCACAGTTGGTGATAACAAAGCATGATATCTTTCACAATGACCTTAAAGTAATAAAAGCATTTTAAAGGTTATTAATATGATAATATTGAATGTATCAGGAAGCAGATCAATAAATATTTCCTTCACACCCTCTCCCATCTTTTAGAGCAGTTCTTATTTTTGTGCTAAAGTAAACCCTCCTCCACTACACTCATGTTCTCTGCCAGCTTCTTGTCGTCCTTGTTGTTTCACTTCTAACTCGTGGGGCATCTCCTCCTGGAGGGCTTGATGTTGGTAGGATCACACGCTGCGTTCTCTTAATTTGTGTGTTTGTGCACAATCTGTGCCCGCCTGTGGTTCACAGCAGGACAAGGAGTGGATATTTACAGCAGAATTTGATAATGTGTGTACTTCTTTACTATAATGATGCAATATTGCTAATTGTGCAGCTAAAAAACATGCAGGCTAATTAGAAAAATAGTATGATGATTATCACACTCCTGTCCTCTGACTCTCTGGAAATACATATGTGGTTTTAAAGGTCTCACATGACTGCTGGTGTGACAGCAGCTTGGTAACGGATGCCAAAGCAGGATGTGCATCTTTAAATGCAAGAGTGACATTTTTAATTTGATTGTCTGGTATAAGGAAGTGTGTTCATAATAAAAGGGGACGATTCTAAGCACTGTAGTGTGTTTGTGTGTGTGTTTCTGCAGGTATTCCCTTCATTTCTTGATACAGAGTGGCCTGTCCTATGGTGTGATGATTTTTGCCAGTTTGGAGCACATGCACAAGTAAGAGTTCAACCACAAATGTAAAAAAAATTGAGTTTTTATTTAGTTTCTCTCATTGAGAAAAGTAAAACTGAACCTAACTGGAAACTGTACTGAATTTTCTCATGCCTAGTCATTTTTATTTTTATTTTAATCAACAGAAAAGATCATAAATGTGCTGTTTATCTCTTATCCGTGCTTTTGCAGTATAGGTTTGCCTTTCTTTGTGAGATTTGCCAGCCTGGATTAAAACAAAACTGATCCTTTCCTCCTGGCTTTTCTCTGCATGAGCACACGCATACAAGCTTGAACAACTTTCCTTATCCGGCTATTGCATTGATTTTTTATTTTTAAATAATTGAGACCAATCCTAACTTGAAATAAAATAAATAAAATAAAATAAAAAATAAAATAAAATAAAAAAATAGAAAAAGAACATTGTTTTCTTACGTGGCCCATGTAGGTCCCAACAGTGTCGGTACCAGAGAAGGTTCTAACAAGCAAAAATAAAACAAGAGCACACACATTCTCACTTTGCCCCGTTATTTTGACTGTACGTGGGTTAGTTTGCTTCAGAAGAACGTGCTTTAAATAGATGCAAAGCCCATATTAATCACAACAGCTGCTCTCAGAAAGAGGATTTATGATTCAGTGATGAAAATGACTAGATGACATTCTGTCTGCAGGCAGTATTTTTATAGTACAATAGTCCCTTGTTTATCGCAGGGGTTCTGTAAAGTCAGAGTCAGAGTACCGCAAAGTAGGGAGACTGTACCGGTAGTCGAAAAATATGATAGTTCAAGTTCGGAAAACGTTGTCATGACATGTGGAAGGAAACACACTCACCTGTTACTCCCAATCTCCCTCCTTAAATAATTTCAATACTGTAATATTTTAAATAAACAATGTAAAATATTACAGTATTTAAACTGTAGCAGCAGGACAGCAAAGTGTTAACCCTTGGCAAAGCTGATGCAGCCAAACAAATGTGTGATTGCACAGAGAGCGGAGATCATGACAGGCTGCAGGCAGTGGTGGGATGTAAGTTAAGTACAAGCACTTTGTTACTGTACTTAAGTACATTTTTCATGTATCTGTACTTTACTTAAGTACAGTTTTTGAGTACCGGTACTTTCTCCACCACTGGCTGCAGGAGGGAGCTGCCCCCTGCACTTGTGGCAGTGCCGGCCCAAGCCTCCATTGGGCCCTGAGTGAAATGTGGTTTGGGGCCCTCTATTTCTGCTAATAATGTGGATTACTGCAATCAACAGTCAGATCAGATCATTCACCACCTAACATAAACTCATTGCAACTCTGACAGAAATGGTTATGGCGGGCCGGATTTGGCCCACGGGCCTTGAGTTTGACACATGCTATATTATTATTAAAATAATATTATTAAAAAATATTATTGTAAAAAAACTGTTTTATAAATAAATTGTGTGTAATAGAATCCTATAAATCATTATTAAAAAAATTAAATTGCACTTAGGGGCCCCCTAGTGATCCTGGGGCCCTAAGCAGCCGCTTAGTTTGTTTATGCCTTGGGCCGGCCCTGACTTGTGGGCTGCACACAGGTGTAAAATCATTTAAAATAATTTATTTTAGATAAACAATCCATGGTTCATTCATCAATCAGTCAAATGTGTCATGTCCAATCTTACTTTGAAAAACACAATATAGCGAAAAACGAACCGTGAAGCGGAGAGTGACTACTGTCTATTTCTATTTGCGTGTGTTTCTGGCATAATTTTTTTTAGCCATTTTAATTAAGAATCTACACATAAGCATGTTTTCTCTTACTGTGTTTTTATTTATTTATTTATTTATTTATTAAGAAACTTTTCTTTTTGCTTTTGAAGCGTGCCTAGCACTTGACCTGACGGTGCAGATCCAGGAAGAGAGTGACAGGGACAGTCTGACTGGTTGATGTTTGCTGAGGCCATTGAACCCCCTGCCTCATTTTTTGCATAACAAATGACTTCCTACAGCAACAAGTTGACATTTAACCACCTGTGCGTGCTTTGGGCCTCTGAATGCACACGTAATCCAGAGTTTAATCTCAGGCCTTTGCTTTTTGAAGTGACTGCACAGGTAGTTCAACTTCTGTCACTTTAAGATAAGCCTTCTGCTCTCCAAGCTTATCTGCCTGTTACTTTATTTAAATATGCTAATTTTATTTTTTGTGCACTACTCTCCTGTCACTTTGGCATAACTTTACTGTTTCTTCTGACTGAGGCAGGGGATGCTTTCAGTCGGATCCTCCGGCTTTACAAAGCTGCAAATATCTTTTCTTCATTGTGAAGACTGAATTCAGCTAGGGCTTAAGCCCGGATGTAGATGGATTTGACACTTTTTTAAGTTGGAGGCATCAGATTTCATACTATTCTGTCTCTCTCCTCGTAGCTCTGTTTGTTCAGCTCGCCTGTGACAAGTGGGGAGGAGAGCGGGAAACTTCTAGATGCTTCTCTACTTCTTTATATGTGAACGTAGCACTGCCTGTTGGCTCATGGCAATTATCAAACCGAACCCTATAAATTAGTAGATGTGGTGGAAACTATGGACTGGACTGTGACAGAACTGCAAGCTCTTGAAACAAAACTGGTACTAATGGAGAGTCATACCAGGAAAAATGAGTCGGACTGCAGGCTTCATTTTAATATAACTTGAATTAAGCTTGAAAGCCAAGTTCTTTAAGCTACTTTCAAGTTCTTTAAGCTACTTTCACTCTGTAGCCAAATCAGTTTTTTTTTCTTGTACGTATATGGTACAAAATCAGACACATTTACAGTGTTTTTGTATACAAGTACAGTCCATTTTTCAAAGCGACTGCAGTCTTAACGGGCTTGCTGCATTTCATCTGATTTTTACGTTTACGTCTGTGAAGTAGTGGTAAGTGATCCAAGTATTAATGATGCCATCGTTGTGCAGTTTAAATCTTGGAACTCTGCACGTCTTCGGCTACAGAACACAAGTCTAGTTGCTTCGTCTTTTTCTTTTATTTTTGCCAAGTCCTAGTGAGAATCTGAGGCAACATATGATACTAACGTTGGTGTTATACTGTATCAAGGTGCTGGGATTGGTACTAGTTTGTTTTTACCTTCAGTATGTTGCTCCCGCTACGGAAATGCAATGTCGGAGGGTTCGTCGGAGGCAAGATTAAATTTAAACACTGGACCACACAATCATGTCTGATAATAAATCAGTTCTGATTGCACAACAACTTCAGAATCACACATGCTAACATGTGTATCATCCATATTTACTTCCTTTAACAGCATGCAGCGTATGCGGGTCACCTCAGAACTTTAATCAGTTGAGTCTGAAGGAGGTCGCATTTCAATAATAATATGAATGACCAGACAAAAAAAATTAAATCCGAGACAAAAATTGGAAGTGAGCAATAAAACCAGCAGAGTGAACATATAATGTTGCACTTTATTTTCTGTTTCAAATCTATTTTATTTGTTGATTAAGTACCATTATTTGTATTTAAGTCAGAATGAGAAAGTAAAAAAAAAACTAACTTTTTTAATTGGCTTTATTACTGTCTTTTTGTGTTTCCTACTGAAGAGACATTTCCAGTCAACGTAGACTACCAAATGAAGATTTCAGTTCTTTCAAACGAACAAAATACATTATATACACAATATATTAATTTTAGTTTTTGCAGTTATGCGTAAGACCAGACAGAAATTTGATAAAATTGTATTCAGAATAATTATTCTGAATTATGTTGTGGGAAATAGTTTCCTTAACAGTTGTGTAGTGTATGCACTATTTAAATGCAATTAGACCTTTTTAATATATAAAATGTTGTGTTTCTGGTTTTGTAAATTCACATCACAAGAGTGTCAGAACATGTTAAGCAGCTACTCAAAAACAAGACAGAAAACGATCAAAGTGAAGTCTGAGGAATTTGAAGCAGCTAAAGGTGATGACCAGAAAGGTCCGAAAACTCCTTGTAGTTTCTTGTATAGAAACTCTGTACTGCTCCATAAATGTTTTCTCTTGGTGAACGGTTGATCTGAAAATAGGATTGCTGCGAAGAGTTGCGTAGTCTCACAGTTGGGCAGGATGCTGAGAAATGTTTAGTCAACAGTCCTGTCCTCAGAAATGTTTCCTAGTGTGAGCGGAGTGCAGTCGTAGAAACCTCAAAGCACATAGGACAGCATAATGATGATCTCTTGTTTGTTTCTGCGTGGATTTTATGGTTATTTGTGAGTATTAGATGAACAATGTGTCACATTTAATGAGTTTTAAACCAGTTTGGCTGTTGAAATTAGGTGATGTCTTCCTTTGACTGGTTTAAACTTTTAGAATCAAGAGCTCCATTGTATCTTTTGTCCAACACGTCCTGCCTCTTAAGACGTGACGTCCCAGAACAGCACAGTCGAATTATTGTTGGCAGCAAGAGGCGTGCTCTCTAGCTATCTTTTCGACTTGGGTCATCTCAGCAGCAGCTTTGTACTTGAGCACAGCTCGTCCTCTGCCTTTCTGATGAACGGTCCAGAAGCATTTTCACTGAACAATGTCTTCTTATTTGTGCTGATCGTGCTTTTTTTTGTTTTTGTTTCCGCCTCCAAAAGGGGAAGGTGGACAGTAATGTTTTTGTCTGTGTCTGTTACTAAAGTATCTCATGAAGCGCTGGACACATTTTAATGAAACTAACAGAAAGTAATGTCTGCAACTACTAATCCACTTGCCTTCAGATCCACCAAAATGGCTATAACTTTGTCAGTTTTGTAGATATCGACCAAATATTTTACGTAGTAGTAGTAGAGACTTATTCCCAACACGTATGAGCTCTTAACAGATTGCGAAAGATCCTTAAAATGTATTCATTAACATTCACCTTTTAACATTTTGGCATGAACTCTTCAGAGACAACCCTGTTAGCAAACTATTCGCTGACCTAAACACTCGATGGAATTTATTGAAACTCAAGCAAGTAATCATTGGATGTACCCCTTCTACTAATTATCATTTGGAGCCAATCAAATTCAAATTGGTCACCACAGCTTACTAATTAAAAAGAAAAACACCAGCTATAACTTAATCAATTTTACAAGTAGTGAGCTACAGATTGTTGGTTTCCCTTCCTATCCTCCACTGCTAGTTTTAAGCTCAGGCATGAAGGCAGCAGATGTTTATTCCTTTAAGTGATACCATGCGTTTAATTTTAACCATTTTCACAGCAGACTCACATTATTTTCCCTTTTTCTCTTCTCTGTGCAGGTACTGTTTCGTCGTGACACTTGGTTATCTGATATTGTGTCAAATCACAAGAGTCTACGTTTTCGACTACGGCCTGTACTCTGCAGACTTTACAGGGTAAGCTCATCTAATATCACAAATAGGTTTTCCAAAATGTTGAAATCCCATATGAATCATAAGTCATGCAGAAAGAGCTGCATTTGCATTACGAGTAGCGAGGGTGGATATAAGACTGGAGAGCTCAGAGCTACACAGAAACAAGCAAGTATGGCTCTGTTCACAGAGACGTTAATGGAGACGAGAGTTTCTTGTGAGTGGGCTTCAATCCTTCACACTGTCTGCCAACTCGAGCAGACAGCCTGTGTTTCCTGTGGGGTGGGGGTGGCTTGTTGCTACGCGGCCTAATGCAAACCCATACAGCTTCTGTGACGCCAAACATGCACTCTTTTTTTTTTCCCCTGTCCATCTGTTTTGCTTAAAAATGTCATGTTCACATGCTGCTCTGAATGTCAGCCTAAAGCCACAAGTGCAGATGTCTGTATTTTATCAATTCAGTCCATGCATTTTATTTTATTTTTTACTCTTTATCTTGATTTGATGCTTCAACTTTTTATGTATTCCACTATTAAGTAACAATATCACACTACATATTATACATATCTTGCTTTAACAGAGAATGACGTCATCGTATCAGAACGAGAACGGCAGATTAAAGCAGACTGGCGTTTTCAGAAAAGAAAAAAGTATTAAAATAAGGCTTTTTTAAAATTTTCTGGAGCTTATCTGGGAGGAAGCTTCCGCCCACTGTGAAGAGACAGCAGCATATGGGTGTTACTGTTTATTACTGAATAAATTAGCATTTAAGGCTATTAGCGGAGTGCTGCCATCACAAGCAAAACTACATTAACCTACGATGGGGAGGTTAATTGGATAAATTGTTGAATAATTCCTAAAAGTCATGCACATAAAGATTTCAATCAAAAACAGAATAAATAGTTAATTTACAGTTCCTTAAAGATTTTTGTCTTGTTGCTTTAATTATTAACATCATGAGAGTTCAAAAAGTTGTGCATTTCTTCTGTCTCTGTTTGGCAGGCCCATGATGGTCATAACACAGAAGATTACCAGCATGGCATTTGAAATACATGACGGTAAGACAAGTGTGTTTTCAGTAGGTTGTGTGTGTGCGTGCATCTTTTGAGAAGAAGAAAAACAACAAGCCTGAAGTGCCAGATGTGACTGAAGTGAAAATGCCAGTTCAGTTCTCTTAGGAGCTCAAAAAGATCACATTGTTTCTGAGACAGTCACTTCAGTTTACGGCGTAGTGGAGCATAAAGAGAGCATATACACAGTTATGTCATGGATTGATGAGTAAGTGTGCCATTTTCCATTCTCCTGCATTGTTTTGGAACAGTTTCATGGATGATTTTGAACCCAAAACAACTTCTTGGTGTTATCTACGATTTGTTAAAATCAGGTCTCTCTTGTAAATGAGTCCTCGAGGCTCAATGGGATTAACCTGTCTAAATAAATAAAGGCTGAATGAATCTATGATTTGTAACCCTTATTGAAATATGTAAATTAGAGTTAAATGTATAATAAGTCAGTCCTGTGATTCTGAAGTGCTGCAGATCCTCTGACCTTCAGGGCTGTGCTGCTAAAGTCCTTTTTGTCCTCCACTAGTTGACCTGAATTGAGATTATCTCTGCATTTTAGTTTACTGCTGCAACTCATGCACCTTAAATGGCAACAAAAAGTCAGTTTAGATGAAGAGTTGACATCAGAGCTTAAAATACGGTAGTTTAATTACAAGAAAGAATCCAAAGAAACAGAAGGTGAATCTTCTCAGCACCTGTTCAGCACCTTGGTCAATGCTAGGCATTGTAGGAAGGTGCTATATAAATAAAGTTTATTATTATATTATTATTATTCTCAGAATGTTTGCGACTGAACTGTTCTTGTGGAAAAGGGATTCCCTAAATGACCAGGTGTGGACGTCATCAGATTTATTACAAAGCTTTGGAGATCAGCCAACAATCACAGATCGATGCATTTACAAGTACAACTTATCAATGCCTTCACCTTTTTGAGTTTCTGACCCGTTCTGACTTCCTGAAATGAAAAGGTTACTGTAGTTTTATAGAGAACTCATCAGGGGGTCTGCCCCTCCCTTTTGCCTTGTCCTAGACCAGGCGTGTCAGATATGTCGATTGCAATCTACCAGTCGACCAGCCGATTGCAGTCGACGGTCGACCACAATATACCGGTCGACCGCCAAGGTATTATGGGTAGATCACATTGCATTAAAAAAAAAAATCTGTCAGCCTATCATCCATCCCCACTATAAAATTTGTCACTTGATTGACATGCAAGGCAGCCAGTCTGAGGTTCTGTTTACATGACGTGAAACTTCAGCCTTTCTGCTGTGGTTCGGCCATTCATTGACATAACAGCTCTCATTCTCACTGAAACGGAAGGTTTCTGAATCCAGGTCTGAGTGGAGATTTTCAGGGGAACTCCCCACGGAGGTGTGAAATGCTTCGTGTGAAGTCGCACATGCGCACTACAGGCGGCTGCAGTCCAAAGTTTTCTGCACTAACAACGGTTATAATAAATAGCAGAGAGCAGGGTGTTTTTGTGCTACTCACCCTTTTTCAGCATGTAGAAGCAAAACTACTAAAATCCAGGGTCCAAAGAGACGTTCGTGTATTCGTCAGTTCGGACTAACCGTCATGCAGATGCTGCATGCACGATGAATGCAGCTCAGGGTTTTTTTTTTCATTAAGATAAATTTAAAATGTCTTATTTAACTCCTCCTTTTCTGTGCACATGTTCAACAAGCACAACACACCTCATAGAATACATTTACTCAGCACATATGACAGTTTAGGTCAAAATACTATCATTTTAAAGGGATAGTACTATAGTTCATATGGTTCATAATTTCTTATCTGGCAACCCTGACATGGAAACTACAGCGTTTTTGTGTAAACCAGCTCATTTTTTGTTTATTACTCACAATAAATGTTGAAAAATCACTAACATTTCCAGAGACCGTTCTCGTGTAAACAGGGCCTTATCGTAAGTAGATCACTTAATTTGACTTGGTCATTTTAAAAGGGGTTTGCATGATGAAAAGGTGTGACCACCTCTGTCCTGGACTGCTGCAGAACCGAACCCAGCAGCTGCACAAAGAGAGCTGCTTGAGGTAAACACTTCTTAAGGATTCTAACGGGGAATAATCAGTTTGTCTAACATAACATTCAAAAGTCTCCAGCGTGATAACAGACGACCTCTCCACTACCTTCTTACCAATGGTAACACCAAGAATGATAATAATTAGAGAAAGGGTCATGGAAACTTTTAATATCATTAATAGGAACAAAAAAGAGCTGGCACAGTCCACATTAATCAAGTACAATTATGGAACATAGTGAGTGCAAAAACACACATTCCCTTGACACCGTCACATTTTAAATCTAATAGCTGGTTATTTTTTACACACATGCAGCAGTTTTAATCAGTGCTACAAAGGGCGCTAATAAAATTTAATTTCCTAGAAGTGTATTCTTACACGGTGTCTTTTATGGCAATAAATCATCAGTTCAGGCTATAATTAATTAAACATAACCTTGTTCATCCAGCTTTTTTCTTATGTAGTTTAATGTGCTGCATAGCCACATGTTTTCATTACAAACGTGCAGGCTGAGCACTGGAACAATCTGTTTTGAGCACATTATTTGAGATTATGCTCACTCTCTTTTATCACCCTGCCTTTGCTCTCTTTGCTCTCTTTTTCTTGTTTACATTGCAGAACCGTTCACACATCCCCTTATTTTATTATTATTTTTTTTACATATTATAGAGTTTTTATCTTAAAAATCAACCTATCTCTGAAGCAGGATAAGTTTTCATAACAATTCCCGCTGACCTCGTTTAGAATTAATTTGCTCTAAAATGCATGGTGCTCACAGTGCATGTGGGCATTATAACAAGTGTCTTTCTGTATGTGTGTGTAGGTTTAAGCAAGCGGGAAACACAGCTGACTCCCAGTCAGAAATACCTAGCTATCAGGTATGTGACTCAGGTATGTTTTAATGCTTCAACTGAAGAGTTCCTTAAGTCAAGTTAAAATAGACTCTTGATAAGATAAAATTTGTTTTCTGTTGGCACTGCCTGCAAAAGAATAGTTTCACAAATTTTTTTTTTTTTTTTTTGCTTGCTGCACTGGAAACTATCACATTCCTTTCCCGTTTCTTGATCTGTTTACTGTTCAGCATTCTGTATCTAGGAAACCACTGACTGCTATTAGATGAATCATGTCATAGGGATGCCTGTAGTTCTTCATCATGCTGCACTATGTTTATGCTTTTTGTTAAAATATATGCTCTTAAATCCTCTTTGCCAGAAATGGAAAGGCGAAATTGCTACATAATTTTTTTTTTTAATAGGTAAAACAAAAGGAGAGTTTGCAGCAAAAGCAGCACCGTTATTATTTTGTTGCATTTACTTGGTACAAGGCCAGTATGCTTTAAAGTGTTATGAACTGGCAAAATAAAAAAAGTTATAAAAAAATGTGCACATCAGGCATACAAAACAAATAAACGATCATGAGTGTTTTGGGCACTAAATATCTAATCCCAACTTGGCGAATAAAAAAATGAAATTGAAACTACAAGATAAGCGCTACATAAATCAAGAGAGAAGAAGACCTTGAAGAAAAGGTCTGAGATGTATTTATATATATTTTTAGTCCCCTTTGTTTATATGGACATAAAGGTGCACTTCAGCCAGCCTACCTGGGGCACTTGTCCCGTTTTGGCTTCAACTTCCACATTATTTCCCTTTGTCTAGTTGTTAATATCTGCTGGGGGTTTGCACCAAGTATGCAAGCTTTATGAGCATGCATCAAGCCTTGTTGGCTGGTTTTGTGTATTTTTGTGGCCACATTGCAGTGCAGCATACAGACCTGACAGGCAGACTAGACCTGTCGCGATAAACGATAAATCAATTAATCGCATGATAAATGAAAATTATCGAACTTATTTTCATTTATCAGCTTTATTGTTTCTTCGGCTTTATCGTTTAGTGTCTCTCTCTTTCTACGAAGGCCATGGATGACAAAAGGCTCAACTCCAGTGCTCTTCACTGACCTCTTTCTTTCTCTTTTCTCTTTTAAATCTGTTTTAACCATCTAAAATTGTGTTTTTGGATGATTAAAAGCAGCTAAGCTGAGAAGCTTAGCCATCAGCATCTATAGCATCTATAACAACTCTTTAATGAAACCAGGATGATGAGTTGCATTTAATTTCCCTCTGGGATTAATAAAGTATTTTTGAATTGAATTTGAATTGAAGCTAAGCTACGAGCTAAGTGAACAAGCCAACCTCAGAATAAAACCTCAGTCTTGTCGAAGCTCCAAATTTCACGGTTGAAACCTGTGCCTTCATGTAAAAAGTTGTTTTTCTCTGTAAAAAGAGGCTAATAACTTGTTTACTGATTTTTTAAAAATGTATTTTATTGAAAGCTTTGTGTGAAAAATGCTATGCTAAAGAGCTCAACCCACATCGAGCATCTGCCATTTTTAAAACTGAAAAATAGGAACGAGAGACAGCCCATGTCATGTCAAGGGGCCTCCCTCCCATTTTTCTTAAACAGGCACGCTGCTAGCTTCCTCGCTATCCATCCTTCTGTTCAAACTGTCTTACACTGCCACCCGGTGGTCAAAAAGGTACTACACAAAACAAACCAACTCTTCTTAAATTTGACAATAATTACTAATTATTGTCAAATTTCAAACAATACTATCGTTTATCACAATAATTTCTGAGACAATTAATTGCTGTTATTGTGACAGGCTTAATGAAGACGTTTCTAGAAACTGCTATATTTTTTAGAAACAACAAATTATTATGATTGTGTTGGTAAAACTGATTCCATGAGGAGTCCTAAATCCTAATCTTAATGGAGTCATAATTTATAACTGACTGTACATTTAGGAGAAATGGTTGTTTAGTGAGGTTAGATAGATTTTTTTCTTGATAATGTCAGTATAAATTGACTTGTTTAACCTTGGCCAAAAAAAAAATGAAACAGTTTTTCCATATACTGTCAAATATGTATGTACCCAGATTACATACAGCTATGAGTTAAAAGAAGTAAAATCACAGTGATCATTTGGACCACTGAGTACTTTGAAGACCCAAAATGTAAAGCTCTGTCTCAGTATTCCCTGCGCTCACTCTGAGGTCGCTGCTGGGGAGGTGAGAGAATTAACAGTCGAAACAACCACAGCTCATGTTCAGACAGTTCGCCTCCAGTGAAGACCTTTCGAGTGAAAGTGCAGAACCAAAAAGGGTCACTTGGTGTTGCCTGCGTTTTTCCGGACGATTTAATCAAATGAACCACAGTGGTGTTTAAGACCAAAGGCAGACTGTTTGTTTTATACTCTATCAAATGCAACAAACTCAGTGGATGAAACAACTTATGATGTCATTATTAAAAGTTGTTTCCTGACTATGTAACCTTCTCCCTGCCCACCTACCCTCAAGCCGTATGCCTAGCTTGTTGGAGTACCTGAGCTACAACTGTAACTTCATGGGCATCTTGGCGGGCCCCACGTGCTCCTACAATGACTACATAGCCTTCATTGAAGGGAGGGCCTATCAGCCGCGGCACCAGGAGAACGCCAACGGCAAGGAGAATGGAAAGTTTATGCACAGTGAACCCTCACCAAAGGTACAATACACTTTTGGAGATGGAGCAGATACTCAAATTAGGCGTAAACGGCTTCATTTTTTCTGCTCACTTTTTGTCATCTGCCCAGAATGCTGTCATCTCCAAGCTGTGCACGTGTGCCCTCTGTCTGGCCATCTATCTGTCCCTGTACAAGCTGCTCCCGGTGGACTACTCCATAAACGATGACTTTGTCAGAACTGCACCTGCTTATGTCCAGGTCATCTACCTTTACCTGGCAATGCTGGCTTTGAGGCCAAAGTACTACTTTGTCTGGACTCTTGGTGAGTTTGACATGACCGTTTCTGGAGTTCAGCACTTTTATCTGTTTGCTAAAGAAGGGAAATCATTTCTCTATGTTATATAAAATGATTTTATATTGCAGTATCAGACTCATGACTGTGTAAATAGAAGAAAAATCTGCCCTCCAAAATGACACATTAAGTAAACTGCACTCAATTTAAAATGACTCATGAAGGAAATCTGAGGGTCAGTTCATACAACTGACCTTAAAGTGTGTGTGACATGATTTTTGAACTTTACATAAAATGGCACAACATATATATCTTGTATCATTCAAC
>JARVGS010000789.1:8964250-8974467 GCA_031762315.1 Hypsolebias antenori | reverse complement strand
TATACATACATAGTTGTTTTATTAATGTGTTTCTTTGTGTTTTTAATAACTGTAAAACTTAACAAATGAGCTTATTATTATTATTATTATTATTTTGCTCAGGGAGGATGGACTGCTCTCATGTGGGCGGCCTACAAGAATCGCACAGATGTGGTCCAGCTGCTTTTAGAAAAAGGAGCTAATCCTAACATCACTGGACAGGTACTCAGGTTTGACATTATCACATCTCTGGTTTATGTTTGCGTGTCATTTTCATGTGAAGTTCTAAGCATTTCCTCTCAGAATAAATAAAAAAAGTTTGTATTTTTGTTCAGGTTTTGATTTTTAAACTGTTTTAAAGCAGAGAAGTCTATAGTTTTAAATAGGCATTATATCGCACTAAACCTAAAATGTATAGCCTTCCTGCTGTTCAAGCATTTGTCTGTCTGCAGTCCTAACACCGATCATTAGTTACTGCGTGCATGACTTCACCGCTGTCCTCTGAACCAACAGTACAGCGTCTACCCCATTATCTGGGCAGCAGGTCGAGGCCATGCAGAGATTGTCGATCTTCTGCTGCAGCACGGAGCCAAGGTCAACTGCTCGGACAAGGTACATGTATACTGACAGATGTTTATCATTTATTTGGTTTTAATCACACAGAGGATGCACATAATTATGATAGTCTAAGGTCTAATTCTATGTTCCTTCTCCTTTTTTTTGTCTTTCATAATTAAAACATTGGATTGTTGACAAAGTAATCGCTTGGCTTTGGTGTTTTATGTACTTAACAGTGTTATCTATTTTTCTTTGCAGTATGGGACCACTCCTTTGATCTGGGCAGCAAGGAAAGGCCACTATGACAGCGTGATGCACCTTTTGGTCAATGGAGCTGATGTGGATCAGGAAGGAGCAGTAAGTTGATCATAGGTAGCATTCAGAATATCTAAGATTGTCATGTCTTCATGTGTAAAGACACATCTATGTACCGTATGTTTTAAGTCTTCATATGACTGCATTTATTTATTTTCTTACTTGAATCAGCTTTGAAATAGATGCATCTCAAATTTGCATATCTACTAAATAAAAGTAATTAAAAATTAATTTGTGCAAGGTAACATACAGATATAAAATAGCATTTGTGAAGGTATCACACCAATACGTTAAAAAAAATTAATTGATCTGTTCTTATGGCATTTTTAACAGTTTCCATCATTTAGGGAACCACTATAGACTGTTCATTTTACTGTCAATAAGAGGCGCAAACACAAGTGATGACGTGATATTAGATTGTTAGGTGATTAATTGTGACTTCAGCACTGTGCAGCTGGGCTCTTTCATGTCACATTGCATCTGTTCTGACACAAACTGAATGATGTAGTTGTACATGTTGCATCAATAATCAGATAGATATATAGCTAATGTTGCAGAAACAATCATTTGTAAGTGATTAGTAGCCTTGATTCTAATAAATAAATTATCTTAAACCAGCAGTGTTTCATAAAGTTGCTAAAACTAAACATATTAGTCCAGATGACCTGACGGAGAATTGTTTGATACCTGGATTATTGAGCATGAACTTTGTGGCCTTGAACCACTTTGGCTGTGGCTGCCTGCCTGGGAGGAGTTAATGGGGGACACGATGGCCCCCCAGAAACCATCTTAGCTCCAGCAAACTGGTTGGTTCATTTAAGAAGTTTACTGCTTGGTGGGGAAACAGTTTACTGGAACTCCTCAGACTGATGAAGCCCTCTGGATAGAGGGCGAAACGTCTCTATAAAAAAAAGAAACTGTCCAGATGACCTGACTGAGAATTACTGGATTTGATACCTGGATGATTGAGCATGAACTTTGTGACCTACACATGTTATTTTGCAGCTTAGAATCTCCCTCATATGTCACTGACTACATTTGAAAACTTTAGGTTACTTTCATGACCCTGGTTCACTTGAGTAGCAAGTGAAAGAGAATTAACACAGTTTTGCCATCCAATATAGTAATGTCAACTGTATTGTATTTTTAAAATTAACAGATTTTATTTAAAAAATAAATAAATAAATAAGTGTTTAAAGAACCTCGACCTGTATGACTCACTTCTCTCCTTGCTTCTTCAGAACTCCATGACAGCTCTGATTGTAGCAGTGAAAGGTGGCTACACTAAAGTTGTTAAAGAACTGCTGAAGAGGAACCCAAATGTGAACATGACAGACAAGGATGGAAACACAGCCCTCGCTATCGCTGCCAAAGAGGGTCACACGGAGATTGTGCAGGACCTGCTTGATGCTGGCACTTATGTTAATATTCCAGACAGGGTAAAGTGCACTATACTGTTCTTTACTGCTGTTTGACACCAGAAGCAATAAGCAACATTAAATTTAATTTGAGTGCAATAAAATCTGTGTCATGCATCTCATTTCATCTTCTTTCTCTTGCTCTTGTTTTATTTGTTCAGAGTGGAGAGACTGTGCTGATTGGAGCCGTGAGAGGAGGTCATGTGGAGATAGTTCGAGCCTTGCTGAACAAATATGCTGATGTTGACGTTAAAGGCCAGGTAGACCGCCCTCTCCTACTGTGTTTCCTGCTCATGTTCTCAGTGTGAAATGTAATCGATCAGTCTTATTTATCCTTATCGTCTTTTAGTAAGTGAACTTTTAACCGTGGTTAAAAGCACAGGTATTGTTAAATAACGCACCTTCACCCCTTTAAAACATTATACACACATTCAAGTTTTTTTCACAGATTATCCTAATATATTTGTTGTTATTCAGGCATAGGGATTCATAACACATTTAATTTTAGTCAAATAAAACAAGCTTGTGTTTGTTTTTGTCTTTTTCTCTTCAGGATGGAAAGACTGCCCTCTACTGGTCGGTGGAGAAAGCTAATGCAACAATGGTGAGAGACATCCTGCAGTGTAACCCGGACACAGAGAGCTGCACCAAGGTACCAACTGTCACTGGAAATGAATAACATGGAGTTTGATGTTTTATCTTGTTTATTCCCTAAAATATCCCGTCTTGCTTTATCAAGTTACTAACAAAAAGAGCACCATTGTTGTCCAGTTTTATTTGAAAATAAAATAAATATAGGCCACAGTAGATACATATTTAACAGCTAATGAATGTAAAGAAATGTCTTTTTACTTGAGCTTGTGAGAACGAAACAGTGGCTGTGTCTGTAGTGTTTAAAATGTAATTTTGTTTGTTCTTTAGGATGGAGAGACCCCATTAATCAAAGCCACAAAAATGAGGAACATAGAGATAGTGGAGCTGCTGCTGGATAAAGGAGCCAAAGTGGCTGCAGTGGACAGGGTACGGTTAACAAGAAACAACATATGTTACATATTCAGTGTTGATTAGTTTTAGTTTAGCTAATTAACCCATTTTGTGTTTTCACTGAATCAGAAAGGAGATACTCCGCTCCATATCGCCATCCGTGGACGAAGCCGAAAGCTGGCCGAGTTGCTGCTTAGGAACCCCAAAGATGGCCGCTTGCTGTACCGCCCCAACAAAACCGGAGAAACTCCATACAACATTGACTGCACCCACCAGAAAAGCATCCTGACACAGATATTTGGAGCCAGTATGACCCATCTTCTTTAGTTTTTTCTAAATGTGGGTTTTTATTTTTATCTTTACCGTTAACCTTTTGTTTGTCTCATACAGAGCACCTGTCCCCGACTGAATCAGATGGAGACATGCTGGGTTATGACCTGTATAGCAGCGCTCTAGCTGATATTCTTAGTGAACCCACCATGCAGCCGCCTATCTGCGTTGGCCTGTACGCTCAGTGGGGGAGTGGCAAGTCTTTCCTTCTTAAAAAACTGGAGGGTAAGTATTCATGCATCTACAGAAGATCATCTTTGAAAAAGATAAAACATGGAGAAAACTGATTTTTGTAACGTGCCTTACATCCAAATCAGTGTTTTTGTTCTCAGTTCTACTCTTTCCTCCATTGTCTCTCCCTCATTAGATGAGATGAAGACATTTGCAGGTCAGCAGATCGAGCCGCTGTTCGAGTTCTCCTGGCTGGTGGTCTTCCTCACCTTGCTTCTCTGTGGCTCAGTTGCTGTCATTCTGGGCTTTACTGTCAATCCCAAGTTGGCAATTGCCGTATCCCTCAGCCTCCTTGCTTTGCTCTACATTTTTTTTGGTAAGGAGATCAAATTTGCCAAAGAACGTGGAAAAAATTAGTTGCTTTGAGTTGCTTTGTATTGATATGAAAAATGCATACTGGTAAATGAAATGAATACTATTGTTTTATGTTAAAACTGCCCTTCAGCTTGTTAAAGTTTAAACTCACTAGAGGGTGCCATTATACAACTAGTGCTAACTTGTTTTCCTAACACACTTTAGGATTAATAAACAATCACAGCAAATACTAAATGGTTTGATAGGTTGTATGTGCGTTTGTGTTTCTAGTGTTGGTGTACTTTGGAAGTCGACGTGAAAGGGAGAACTGGAACTGGGCGTGGGTCATCAGTACCCGCCTGGCTCGTCAGGTCGGTTATCTAGAGCTGCTGCTCAAGCTGATGTTTGTAAACCCCCTGGAGCTTCCTGAGCAGACCGCTCGAGCCCTGCCTGTCAGGTGATCAACACAGAAAACACCCTTCAGCCACTACAGTTTGCTTATGCTCACAGAATATTATAATGTTAGTTCAGCCAAAAATATCTTAACTGAAATGTACCACCATGCTGTCAGTTTGTTTGATCCCCACACTGGATTTGAGCTGTAAATTCACACACAAAGTTTGACATAATTTATCAATAGTTATGCATTAAGTCGCCAAAATTACCAAGTTCCAGTGGCATGTTTTTTTTTTTTCTCACACAGGTTCTTGTTCACGGATTATAACCGTCTGTCCAGTGTTGGAGGAGAAACTTCTTTAGCTGAAATGATTGCCACGCTGTCAGACGCCTGTGAGAGAGAGTTTGGCTTCCTGGCCACCAGACTGTTTAGAGTTTTTATGAACGACGAGATCAAGGGTGAGATCTAATAAACAAAATGAAAATGTATATTTACATTTGAAAGCTTAGAAGCATACTGTATTCATAAAGTTTGTTTATGTAAATGAGTTAGCTAAAATTTATTAGGTGCTTCTTTATTGTATTGACAGTGCAAAAAAAAAAAAGAAGCACATAAGGTTAAGATCACACTTTGTTTTCCTTTGTGCAACATTACTGAGTGTTAAAAAGGTTTTGACAACACCTTTATGTTCAGATTTATGTAAGCGTGAGCATAACAAATTGACTTAATATGCATTTTGTTGGGAGGTGCCACCATGCCAGAGAAATTACCCCATGCCAAAAAATACCTTCACCCAAAACTTAATAGAAGTCAGGAGAATCTGGGCTTTTCCTAGTGAGTAAAATACAGTAGTCCCTTGTTTATTCTGGGGTGTAGGGACCACGCCCTCCCGCGATAAGTGAAAAACCACGAAGTAGGGATAGTAATACTTGTAATACTGTAATATTTTAAATAAACAATCCGTACAGCATGGATTGTTTATTTAAAATATTACAGTATTTAAATTGTAGAGAAGAGAAGCGCAGCAGGACAGCAAAGGCAGAAATGTACTTCTTGATCAATTACACTTCATCAACCGAACATAGAAGTTCTAAAATAATTAAAAATAACTTTTAATACGTTTATATTTTGTGATTATGAAGATTTTATGATGTGACATACTTTGAATTTTAAGTTGGAAAACAAAAGTCGATCGGTGTAGCTGGACAGCAAAGGGGTTAACCTTTTATGAAGCTGTTGCAGCTGGAGGAGAAATGTGGGGGTGACAGAGAGCTGCAGGTGGCAGAGAATAGAGATCATGACAGGCTGCAGGAGGGAGCATCTCCCTGCACCTAATGATATAGCAGGTGCTAAATCATTTAAAATAATTTATTTTATATAAACAATCCATGCCGCTCATGTGGCTCAGCCATCTATCAGCCATTTGTGTGACATGTCCAATTTTACTTTGAAAAACCACAAAAGAGTGAGTCCACAAATGTCGAACTGCAAAGTAGCGAGCGACTACTGTAGCTTCCTACTGGGGGCTGTAAAATGGCATAAGTGGTTTTAAAAGAAGATGTCAACTAAGATGGGGAGAAGTATTGCCAACATCCACTTCTGTGATTTTCTTGTTGAAGATTTTCCTGCCTTGTTCAAATGTCATCAAAGACAAGTCGAATTCAAAAGATCTTAGAAGCTTTTCCTTCACTAGTGCACGTTATGAAAAATGATAGGTATGTATTTGTCTGATATTGTCTATGTTCCTCCAACACTTCAGGTCAAAAATGGAAGAAAACATGTTGCGTTCCCTCCTTTGTGGTGTTTTCATTGACTCTTGGCTGCTTGATTACTGGAGTGGCGCTGTTGGCCATCTTTAAGGTGAGTTAAATTATCGAAGAAAAATGTTTTGTAAGTTTATAGAAAATTTGCATTATTTGAAAATAACCTTGATAGTTACATCTTTTTATTTTTAAATGAAATCCAGTGATTTTTGTTTGTAGCCATAGTTATTCAGTGGGGATTTAGATTAGGTAAGATTTATATTATTTTAAGTATAAATAATGAGAAACCAAGATTTACATGGGTAGAAAAAGCTGCATGGTCTTACTTGCATCTCGTAGATTTTAATTGGATTTATTTTGTTGGTTCTTTAGGTGGACCCCAAGAACCTGACAGTAAATGCAGTGCTGATAGCCATGGCCAGTGTGGTAGGCCTGGCCTTACTGCTCAACTGTAAGACGTGGTGGCAGGTAGCCGACTCTGTTCTTAACTCCCAGAGGAAACGCCTGCACAGTGCTGCCAACAACCTCCATAAGCTCAAAAGTGAAGGATTTATGAAGGTAGATTATTAAACGTGTGCACTTTTACTTAATGAACGGTAAATGTAAATTGTTTGATATATTATTGTCATGGCTATAGGTGCAATAAATTTGCTCATGAAATTATGAAACTGCAAACAACTGTGTGAACAACTGTGTGAACGAGTTGTAAGTCGAACCCCTTCAGATTCTGTTATTCTGTTCATAACTTTTATCCACAACATTTCTCGGTTCAGGCAGGGGGCAGGGGTCTGGTTCAGTGACCTCATGATTCCGTCTGCTATTTGCAGATAATTTGGGCCTTTGGCGTCATCGTGCCGTGATCTCCAGCTCTCACTGGAGTGCTTTGTAGCTGAATGTGAAACAGCTGGGATGAGGATCAGCTCCTCAATCAGAGGCTATGTCCTCAGCCAGAAAAGGGTGGACTGCCCTCTGCAGGTTGGGAGTGAGGTGCTGCCTTAAGCGGTGGAGTTCAAGTATCTCGAGGTTTTGTTCATGAGTGAGGGAGGACTGGCATGTGAGATTAACAAACATACAATCGCAGCTTCCCCAGTGTTGCACTCTGCCGATTCGTTGTGGCAAAGAGGAAACCTAACTACAACGCAAAGCTCTTTGTTTACTGGTAGATCTACCCTCACCTATTGTCACAGTCTCTGCGCAGTGGCTGAAAGAATGATTGCAGATACAGGTGGTGGAAACCAGTTCTCTCAACCATGTCTCCCTTAGAGATAGTTGGAGAAGTTCAGTTTTCTGAGAGAGACTCAGAGCCGCTGCTCCTCCACATCTAGAGGAGCCATTTGAGGTGGTTCGGGCATCTGGTAAGGACACACTTCTGACAGGGAGGTTTGTTATGTCCAACTGGTCAGAGACCCCAGTGAAGACCCAGGACATGCTGGAGAGACTGTCTCTTGGCTAGCCTAGAAATGTCTTGTAAGCTTCCTGGAAGAAGTTGGTGGGGAAAAAGATGTGTGGGCCTCCCTGGTTAAGCTGCTGCTACCGGACTCCTGAATAAATGGCAGATAATGAATGGAAGGATGGAGGTTATAAAACTTAATACAGGCAATTTTCCTGACAAGAAAAGCACAGAATGTTAAATTCTTTTGTGCTTTTAAAATGTCTCAACAGGTCCTGAAGCACGAAGTTGAGCTGATGTCAAAAATGGCCAAAACTATTGACGGCTTCACCCAAAACCAGACACGCATGGCTGTCATCATCGATGGGCTGGATGCTTGTGAGCAGGACAAAGTGCTGCAAATGCTGGACACGGTGTGTGCTTACATCTGCTCGAGTCTCATAATGAGTCAATGGAATAATTACGCATTTTTGATACTTGAATTTTAAGAAAATTTGCAATAATGAGACAAGCTGCTGAGGAGCAGCTGTGACGTGACCTTAACAAAAAGTGAGTCTTCGTCCTGGTGCAGTGCAGACACTTGGGTGTTCCCTGCTGCCTCAAATCGCTTCCAAGTTTATATTATTCCTCCCAGCTGCTGTAACACAATTTCCTCTAGCTAAACGTTATTATCTGGTGAAGTAATCCCTGGGAAGATGACAACCTTCAGTGTGCTCATGCGGTCTTTGCATCTCTTCAGTTTCAATCTTATGATGTGTTGAGAATGTTTAAGCATCTCTGACTAAAAATACTATTTTATATGTTTACTATTTACAAAGTTATGTTTTCTTCAATTTGTGTACTTTTCCTCATTTTATGATGATAGCATTTGTTTCAGGTACAGAGATTTATTGTCCGGTGATGCGAGCCTGGGGGTGCTGGCCAGGGTTTAACAAACCATGAATGCATTAGCACAAATTGATGTCTTGTGACACTTGGACAATGTTGTTGAGTTAGCAGAGAGGAAATCCCCAGCCCCATGTCAGGTCTCACAGGAGTCATTAAGTTTAAACATTGCAGCTGACATACCTCGAGTGGTAAAGTAGATCTTCAACCAAGGGATCAGTTATCTAGAGTTTTATATACCACAAACAAATCAAATCTAATTTCAAAACTCTGTCTTATAGGACTCAGTAACAAAGGTACATCTTGTAGTTAAACATTAAAGGTCAAGAGAACGGTTCATAAAGCACTTACCATTCGTTTCTTTCTTCTAGGTGAGAGTCCTCTTCTCCAAGGGTCCTTTTATTTCCATTTTTGCCAGCGACCCTCATATTATAATTAAAGCTATCAATCAAAACCTTAACAGTGTGCTAAGAGACTCAAACATCAATGGCCATGACTACATGAGAAACATTGTCCACCTGCCAGTATTCCTCAACAGCAGAGGACTCAGCCGAGCCAAAAAGCTTTGCATGGCAGCTTCTACCAATGGAGAGGCTCTGCCTGCTGAGGGTAAAAACCAACCTGTTTGTAACATCTACATAGTTTGCATAGAGCGTTGGAATATTTGGAAAGTTGCTTTATGATTTTTATTTTTTGTTTCTTCTTGCTTCTCTCCAGGATGGCCTGAAGACATGGACAGGAAGGTGTCTCAGAACAGTCTGTCGCAAGAGCAGGGCAAGCATGGCAGCAAGAGTACTCTAAATCGAAGGGTAATTACTCCTCAAGTCAACTTTATGTTTTATAATATATGCCAGTATAGGTTTACATATATATTGGTGGGTCCATTGCCAACTTTTAAACATATATGGAGACACAATACATGCAAGATAATAGAAATATCAAAGTTTAATGAGTTTAAGGCCCAGTTTGCACAATGCCGTTTTTGAATTCATAGCTTTTCTGCTGCGGTTCGACAGCCCGTGAACATAACAGGCGCTCATTTCCTCTAAAACCGAAGCTTTTTGAATGCAGCTCCTAGAATGGAAATGTTTCTTACCTGCAGAGGGGTGAAATTGTGTGTGAGCACTACTAACATTAACTTGAAAGCAACAGTATGATATGTTGCCATTTCCTTGCTGGCAGCCAGCCTGGCGTGGAAACGACAGCAGATTCAACGAGCACAGCATTCCATGTGTAAACAAGTTTTTTCATGTTTATTTGCTACAATCAACATTGAAAAAATACTAACAAGAGTTTCCAGAGATCGTTCTTATGTAAACAGGGCCTTAATGTGTTCTCAATCCTATTCTACGTTGTGTGATGTCATCACATCGTTTAAACACATTCATTCCGCTCATCTTGAGAACACTGGGATTGTCAGAGAAAGGTGCCTTTAACCCTACGTTTGCTGCCTCCTCTCTGATTGGGGTCTTTTACGGGCACAAATTCTGGTCATAAATATTTTGCTTGTGTAAAAAAGATTTGTAACCTTGTAAAAACATTGTCTGTGGCAAAAAGATTAGTATTTGTAAAATAAATAAATAAATAAATATATACATATACAGGCTGTCCTCGAGTTCCGGCGCCCCCGACCTACGGCGTTTCGGATTTACGAACGGCACCTGAACGCACCA
>JARVGS010000789.1:8927824-8939658 GCA_031762315.1 Hypsolebias antenori | reverse complement strand
ATATACCGTAGGCATTTTAAACCCTTTCCACACTCTTGCAATATTCTAAACAATGGTTCTAAACGCTCCAAAAGTACACAGAATGTCATGATTTCAGCTCTCTGCCTCACCTGCTTTTTGCCACCTACAAGCACTCTTGGCCACGCCCACTTCTCCACTCTGCACAGAGATCAGCTTATGAGCTACAGCAGGAAGCTTTTTCTGCAGCTGTGCTCTGCATAAAGCTGCAGCAGGTGCTAAATACTTTAAAATAATTCATTTTCAATAAAAATTTTATGCCGACTATGCGGCTCATCCATCAATCAGCCAATTTTGTGTCATGTCCAATCTTATTTTGAAAAACTGCTATAGAGTGATAAATGAACCGCGAAGTAGTGAGGGACTACTGTACAGCATTTTCATATAAACCCCCTCATTTTTTGTAAACATTAAAAAAACCTAACATTTCCAGAGGTTGTTCTGTATAAACAGGGCCTTATAGTAGGTAGATCACATTGACTTGGTCATTTTAAAAGGAGCTCGCATGATGAAAGGTGTGGGCTCCCCTGCTCTAAACCATATGTTGTGTCCTTTCTTAGTTAGCATGTAAATGTGTATTTAAAAATGGTATTAAGTAGCATTTGCATTACCTCAATGCATAGGGTTCGATTTAAAACTGTCTTCTCCTGGGACTCTCCTGATCCTACATTGTGCTTCACATTTTCAAACAATTAAATGTCAAGCAGGTTTTGAATCCCACAACTGTGAAACCAAGACAATGTTCTCACTCCCAGTCACTCACCAGTCTGACGGCAGTGTTGCACAGAATTTCACAGTTTGCGGTTACTGTGACGAAAAATGCAGCAGTGTTCAACT
Source organism: Hypsolebias antenori (assembly GCA_031762315.1). Lineage (NCBI taxonomy): Eukaryota > Metazoa > Chordata > Actinopteri > Cyprinodontiformes > Rivulidae > Hypsolebias > Hypsolebias antenori. The sequence continues at coordinate 8,938,803 of JARVGS010000789.1, read as the reverse complement.
TGAGGTCCAGTCCCGCGCTGTGCTTTGCAGCCGTGCGTCAGCGGCCTTTCGGCTCGTACAGGCGTGTCAATGACGCCCAGTGTGAAGCCGCTGCGTCCAAGCGTTGTGAGACCGCAGAAAACAATCACACACAGAGAACGTCTGTTTCGCTCAGCCAACCTTAACTCGTGGAGGGCGCAGCTGATGAAGCTCTGCAACCAGCTGTCCCGTTTGTAACTGCACACTCATTCCCCAAAACTGTTGAGGTGTTTGTGGACTGTAACGTGTGTTTATTGGCGTGCTCTAAAATTTGTGTAGGGAGGGTGTTTTCAGCTCCACACATGTCCACGGGTAGCAGAAGGTGACCAATGCTCTTATTCAGTCATCTCTCTCCCTCTGTGACCAGTTGGTAGTTGATGTCCAGTGTCCAGTGGGCAGTGCTGTCAGTGATGCAGAACCCATGAGCCTGACTCACATCATAAGGACCCCATTGTGTTCACAGCCTGGATTGGGTCTCACTCAGCGTGTCATTCAGCAGCCACTTGTATAACCAGGAGACATTCTGGTGCCTGCTTCTGTTTCTGGGTCCTTCACACAGAGACTCTCTGTTCTGTCTTTTGGGTTATTTCACTATAATTTGGGAGTTTTATTTTTCCTGACGCTTACTACTTAGCTCCGTCTCAAATTCAAATAGATTTATGGGAAAACAACTGTGGCAAAGTACTTATAAGATCATGTTTATGGGTTCAGCGCTGTTTGTTGACATGGGTTAATTTGTTTGTTCGGGACAGCAAGAGCCTACGTGTGTGAGAGTCGTCGCTTGGCTGGCATTTAATTTGGAAAAACAGATTAAATCAGCACGCCTGCTGTTTGCAAGCAAACAAAATAATTCAAAAGTCCAAATGGGAATTGAATTTGCAGCTGAAGCTCACTTTAATATGCTCCCATTTTCTCCAAACTCCTTTGGTCTGACTGTCTTCTAGATAAGGACATGTCGGGAATAACGTTCTTTTTGTAATTCCCAGGATGTTTCTTCTAGCTCGCATCAACTGTTTGATCAGAATTTTTTTTCCTGTAGATTCATAGCAGTCTAAATCCCCATGAGATCATGAAATAAACCAAAGTTATTGATGTGTGGGTGGATCTGAAGGGTCTTTAAAGTTATAGCCAAAACATGACCATCAGAGTCACAGATGAACACTTGTACCCTCCCCTCACGACGCTGTATTCCCCCCCGGCTGTGCCCTCTTTTAGATGTGCGTGCAGCCAGGGAGCAGATCAACATGGGAGGAGTGACCTATCCCACGCTGCCCCTGCAGGAGGCGCTGCCCCGTCCACAAGCAGGGTACGGCCAGCACTCTGCCGTCTGCTCTCCGACGGCCTCCTTTGCTGGGTCGCTGCCTCCTCAACCCCACAGCTCCTACTTCAGTGGAATGACCGGCCCTCAGCATCCGTTCTACAACCGGGTGAGACATGAAGGGTCCTCATGTTTACCAAACCTGTACTCCGATGTGCAAATAAATGCAAAAAAATAAAATGTTCATTTCATTTTGTCCCGTGTGCGTATTCCTCATGTGATTTTCTGTTTTGTTGATTTATTTTACTTTGGTTCACCTCCTCTTCTTTCCACATCTGGATATGTCTTTGTTTCTCCCCTCATAGCCTTATTTCCCCCAACATGTGTATCACCTGCCACGTCATTACTCCCACCATGTCCCTCCATCCTTGCGCCCTTCTGTTAAACCACCCAGTCAACCTCAGGATACCAGTGGACTTGTAAGTAAAAAAAAAAACAACAACAACAAAGCACTAGACTCATTTCACTCATGTCTCATCTCGTGTCATAAACAGGCAGATGCTGGGGAAGTTATATTTTAAACCAACAGTGTATGACTGTGTTGACTTTAACATCGTTTACTGGTTAAGAGATCATTATTTTGTATCAAACAGTTAATTAATCTAGTGCACAGAGTCTCACCTCATTTTTTTTTGTAACCACGCTTCCTCTTGTCTCGCTTATTTTGCTCAGTTCTTCTGTTTCCCTCTTCTTCATGTGGTGCTTTAGCTTTACTTTTCTCCTTTATGTTTTGATAATTTTATTGTCCCTCTTCCTCCACTGTCACTATTCTCAACCACTCTCCAGAAAGGACAAGCGAAGAAGGTGATTTTGTGAACTGCACGGTCATGGGTTCAATCCTCATTAATCTTCCTTCTTATACCGTCTTTGTTTCCATTCTGGGCCTGTGCCAGGTTGCTATTGCAGAGGATGCCAGGGAAGGTCTCCCCTCAAGCCCCTTTGAGCACACAATGGTAACCTGTCTAACGTGGGCAGACACGTCAGCATGTCTTCTGCACTTCGTTGCACAGTTGTGGAACTATTCTAACATTTTCTGCCTGTTGATTTAATAGTTCAGTCATGCGTCGTTTGTAGTTGCTTTCATAAAATGCATGTGTTTGGTAAGGTATGTGTTGGAAATGTAATGTTTAGAACCATATTGGGAAACCTTTTCAGTAGCCCATTGGCTTTCAGATTGCAAACACATGACTATGAAGACTATATCACATATGATTATAACAGTCAAAATAAAGTTTATTCCAATGTTGGCAAAGTCAGAGTTTTAATTCTCTTTCACAGATATGGCTTCAAATAGATTCTTGTAAAGAATTAAGTCTTATTGGACTGCTTGTGAGGCTTTTTTTCTTTTTTATCCACCAAATGGAGAGAAAAAAAAAAAAAAAGAACTACTGTGTCCAGATATCCACACATTTCCAGAAAGAGCAGCTACTATTAGAAGAGCTTAATGATAACACAACTCAGGAGATTTCTGCTTCACAAAGCCACTTATCAGGGCTCTGCCAGCAAGCATTGAGAGAAGCTGTATGAAAGATTTAAGTAAAGATTATTGTGTAATGTTCTATTCCTCTACCTCTTATCTGTCTGGATTTTTTATTTTTTATAAATCCTGTCCTTAATGCATCAGAGTATTAAAGTTTAGGCAACTTTTTGCTCTTTGTATCTTATTTTTCCTCTTTCCTTAGTGTAATTTTGTACGTTTTCCCACTCTTTAAGGTTCACACTTAATCTTTTTGTGCAGTTCTCATTTGCGCAAATACATGTTTGTACACATTTGTGTGTGGCTCTTGGATATGTAAGCAGACCCACCCGAGTGTAATTACCTAGCTGATGTAAGTGTGAGTATGGATCCCTGTGGCTGCTGGGATTATCATCAGAGCAACTGTTGGAGCTGGAAACACACACACACACATACACACATGCATACATACACATACTGTACAGTGACAATGAGTCCAAGTCTGGTGGAGCTTATCTCCATACCAAGGCGCTTCCTCCCTCACAGAGCTCTGTTTCCTCTTCCTCATCCTTCTGCACAGCCCAGAGCTCAGCCCGGCTGTAATTACAGTCTTATCACACACACACACACACACGCACACACACACACACACACACACACATATGTATATATACAGAGACATTTACACTTTCACTCACGTTTCTCACACATTTTCCGTCAGAATCTTGCAGCCGTCCTTGAGTGAAAAGTTCTACATTTTGTTGAGTGAACAATACTTAAAAAAATAATAAAATATGTATCTTACTATCTATTTGCAGTCTGTTGTCTGTTCTGACTGCAGCAAACCAAAACCTTTTTGTTTAATAATTCTGCTTCTAATAGCCCCACTTTCCAAGACACTGTTGTACAGAAGCTGTTTCCTCCTCTGCTCTGAGATGGAAAAATGTCTGCGCCGTTCAGTTCAACGTGTGTGCTACTGTCTTTATTTCTGTCTTCCCACCTTCTTTGTTCACAGGTACAGTCTCGGTTTCGTAGCCTTCTGAGACTTTTTCTGTGGTTTTGACTGTTTGCTTCTTTTTGTCTCCTTATCAAGCATTTAAAGTCGCTGCCTTACAAATCGAAGCAGGTACACTTTTGGTTTCGTTCCTTCTTTTATCTCCACTTTCAGCCGTTTTCTTCAATCGCCTATCTCTCTGTTTCATCTTTAGCACGCTAACACCATCCAGCATGCTCTAGAAATAGTCGTACGCACAAAATAAGATCCCGTCACGGTCCTTAGCTTCACTAAAGTAGTTTCAGTGGCGTGAACACCCCTCACTGTAGTTAAACTCCCTGAGTGCTGGTGTTCCTCCCCTCCATTACACAAAGTTGGCACCTACTTTTGTGTACAGTGTTGAATGAGATGATGATTATTTTGTCTAACAAGCACTCGCACTCCAGCTAAGCTTGACTTTTTTCTCCCTCAATACCAGACACAAAGCTGGGGGGCTTAGTCTGAAGCCATGTCTTAATGGTGCTAATAGCCGGGTAGAGCCGGAGGAAGAGATGGGAAAGTAAAAAGATGTAGGAGGTCGACACAGGAGGCTGAGTGGGATAGTTTGTAAGGTGGGAAGGAGGAGAAAAGAGAAGGAGCGTGTGAGAAATGTGTCTGACAATAAGACAAGCAGAGGGAGAGGGGTGAGCAGATGAGGTTTGGGGTTTTGTGCCAGTGGCTGGCATGCCCGCTGTGTTTTAGTCACATCAAGCCCTTTAGCCTTTCGACAGCGGCGGCTCAGATCGTCAGCTGCTCACACACTGCAACTCGTAAGTGTTGTGCACACACTTAATGTGCTTATATATACACTGAGGAAGTAGAATAAAAGCAGGTAACTGTATTTAGACAGGTTGGCAGCTTTGTTGACTTTACGCTCACTTTAAAACTGATAGAATTACTGTGTGGGATTGTGTTTTTGTGTATCTCTCAGTAACAGGCCTGCATGTCGTTGTGCCAGGAGCTGATGCTCAATCGGCATTCATCTGTGTTTTGGGAGTAACAATGCCTCGATCTGACAGTGCGTGGGTTTGCCCTAATAAGTCCTGAAAACAGTAACTATGTGTTTTATGTGTGCTGTTATTGTGTAGATGTGTCCTGCGGTGCTGCTCAGCTCTCTGAGCACGGATGCAGTGTGCGAGCACCTCAGACAAATGGATGGAATTGACCCCAACATGTTGCCTCAGTACGCAGCCAAAATCAAAAAGGTACAGATTTCCTCATTGATTTCTGTGCTCTTGAGTCACTACTTAATTTAGAGACACTAGTCTCTCGCTACTTTGCGGTTTTTTTTACAGTGACACAATTTGCTGAGTGATGGATGAGCAGCACGATCTGTATGGATTGTTTATTTAAAATAAAGTATTTTAAATAAGTTAGCACCTGCTAAATCATTGGGTGCAGGGAGAAGCTCTCTCCTGCAGCCTGTCATGATCTCCACTCTCAGCTACCTGCGACTCTTTGCCCCGCCCACATTTCTCCTCCAGCTGCACCCATCAACTTTTGTCTTCTAACTTAAAATTCAAAGTGTGTCACATTTGTAAAATCTTCATATTCACAAAATATAAAAGTGTTAAAAGTGATTTTTTTTTACTTATTTTACAGCTTCTATGTTCAGTTCTTACAGTGTAATTGATCAAGAAGTGCATTTCTGCTCCGTGAAGTGTTAACCCTTTGATGTCCTGCTGTGCTTCTCTTCTCTACAATTTAAATTTAAATACGGTAATATTTTATTACCGTATTTAAATTTAAGTTGTTTATTTGCACAGAAGGAGGGAGACTGGGAGTGAAACTGGTGATGAGTGTGATTGCAACGTGGCAGAGCTCATTTAGAGCATTTAGAGTTTAGAAACATGGTTTAGAATATTGCAAGCATGTGGGAAGGGTTTATAAAGCTTTAAAATATATATAAACACTAAAATAAACTACTTCTACTACTAGTACTACTTAAGTACATAATTTTGTTCCATCTCATGTACCACAGGAGATGGTAATGACAATAAAGTTAACTTGAACTTGGACTACTGTGGCAGATTTTCACTTATCGCAGAGGGCGTGGTCCCCTAAACTCCGCGAAAAACGAGGGACTAGTGTACAGTACTATATTTTTAATACTTTGATGACACTTTCCTTCTCCTTTATCTTGTATTGATTTTCCACCTTAAGACATTGGATTGTGTCTTGCAGGCTAACGTAAATGGTCGAGTGCTCACTCACTGCAACTTAGACGAGCTGAAGAGAGAGATGGAGATGAATTTTGGTGACTGGCAGCTCTTCCGAGGAATGGTGAGACAAAGTTCCTTTAGATGATTTGAAGTCACTTCCCAGCATGCTTTGGGCATGTTGTTGCATTGCAATAACAATAAATAAAAGTTTTACATACTTTTCATTTTCAACAGTGTGCATCCTCCTCATTTTGTGATATTTTGCAGCTGCAGTTGATACATGCCTAAAAATAATGCAGTATCATGTCTCGTAACAAGACATATTTTTCTGCTTTAATTGGGATGGAGATTTTATCATCTGTATTACGAGAAGCTCCTTCGCCAGTCAGCCAGGAGTTGGGTCAGCTGAGCTTTAAGCTGAAATCACTTCCACATGTAGTCGGCTCCACTTTGTCAAATGTCAGTCTGTGCTTCTAAAACTAAAGCAGGCCCCAGTGCTGGATGCAGGTCCCACACTGAAGCAGCTGGAAACCACAGAGTCTTACAGCTCCATGTAAAAAGCAGCGTTGTGTTGCCAGGATGCTGCGAGCACAGCCATCTGGTTCAACATGGCGGACTGATATCTGGATGAAGGGAGGTTATTGTCAGGAAGGACAGCTGAGAAGTTCTGCTTAAAGGAACTGCTCACAACCTTTTGTTTTGGTGTCACGTTCTCTAAGAAAACACGTTTTTTAACTTATGTCAGGACGTTTCGGTGTAATTTAGCTAACACCTTCTGTGACTGAAGTAAAATATTGTGTTTTTAAGGTGATAGAGCAACGACACGCTGAAAGCCAGGCGGTGATTCAGGACGAGTCCCGAGCAGCCAGTGAGCAAGGCAGCAGTGTCGTCCACGGGGAGCCCAGCAGACGCGCAGCAGCCCAGCACGAAGCGGGGGCCTTCAGCCTCAACCTCAGCTTTGAGGAACTCAGCGGAGCGGGGCTGGAAGAGCCTCCGAGACGCAGCAACAACTCACACTGGCCGGTCAGTCCCAGTCAGAAGCTTCACCATGAAGTGTACAAAAACTTTAAATGTTTGCAAGTGACCGTGAAAAGAGATGAAAAGCTTCAGCTGAATTTTAAAAATGTTACTAAAAAGGTTTAAGACTGTCAAATGTGCATCTGTCCGCTGCACCAAACCAGCATGTTGATGGCCTCACTGGTTTCATGTTGTGAGAAAACAGAACGGCAGAGGAAACCTAGTTTGAATTTGACAGAATTAAAAATACATGTGCTATCTGCTGCACGCTCAAAAGGTGTCATGAGGCCCTCTGTTTATTTTCACCCTTCCTGTTCACAGTTTGCAGACTCTTTTAAGACACGAGCACACTTGCATGTAGACAGCGGTGTCTGCTATTATTTTAAGTCTTTTTTTGTGAATTGTGTTGAGTTTTGACTTTATTAAGCACACATTTCCATTGCTGGCAGCATGGTAGCTTAGTGGTTCGCTCTGTTGCCTCACAGCAAGAAGGTCGTGGGTTCAATCCCTGGTTTGGACCTGGGGAGTTTGCATCTTCTTCATGTTTGCGTTGGTTTTCTCTGGGTACACCGGCGTCCATCCATAGTTCAAAAACATGCATGTTAGGCTGCCTTCAGGTCCAGGCCTCCTTTGCAAAAGAGATCTGTGATCTCAGTGGTATTCGCCTGGTTAAATAAAATTAATAATAATTAATAAAAAATAATTTATCTGTCAACTTTTTACTTTATCTGATTCTCATGTTTTGTTTTCATTGATTTAAAGTCCATTATTGCGCAGAATTTGAGTACATTTGCAGGATTTGTTGTGTCTTTTTATTACAAATTTGAATTTATTCGCCTTGACATGCAAACGACTGAGGCAGAGGACCTTTTTACTTGTTTCAGGTGATGAACCAACACACTTCAAGCATATCCAGCCTCAACTCTCAGGAATCCTCCAATGACATCTGTAAGCTGACAGACAAGCAGCAGGCTGAGTATCGCGATGCCTACAGGGAGTACATCGCTCAGATGGCCCAGCTCGACATGTCCGGCGGTGGCGGGGAGAGGCCCGTGCAGCCCCATCCCGGACAGTTCCTCCAGGCCTCCAGCTCAGAGGACAAAGGGGTGGGTGGACACTCACAAGTGAACCGTCAGCTTTTTATTACAGCATCACTAAACGTGATGTACTCTGTAAGTTACTAGTAAGAAACGTGTTTTTAAATGTGATGCTCTGATCTCTGCAGTTGCAAGAAGCTGAGTTTGAGCTGGGAACATGAAGATCATTGCTTCTTGCATTTCTTAATTATTGGCTTGCACACTTTGTTTCTCTTGGCGCTACAGGGGGAGACAGGAATTCCCTCTTCAGAGGCCTCTCAGGGACCAGCAGCGCAAATTATTGTATGTTTTTTCTGCTCTCTTCATTTAATCCTCTTCCCTCTGCTCAGGCTAAAGAAGGAACAGACCAAGATAACCGCAAGCCGTTCAACAAGAGGGCCTCGAAGAGCAGCGATGCCACAGATTTCGCCCCGGGTGCTGATGCTCAGCTTCTAGACCCCATCAGTGAAGAGGATGAGAAGCTGGACCACAGCTTGTCCTCAAGAACCTCCGGCTTCAGAAAGAAAGGAGTTGGATCTTTCTACTGCAGGCTGTCCAACGAAGAAGACTCCGGCCCGGACGAAGCTGACAACACCACACCGCTCCTTCACAAGGAGGCTCGAGCCAGTTCTCCATCTTCACACCGAGCCTCACAGCCTGCTGGGCTGTTGACCAAGCCTGGCCTCCTCACAGAAGTCCTCCTGGATAAGAAGGACTCTTTGGACTCGGGCTCCAACGACAGCTCCCCAGATCTCGCCATGGAGGAGGCAGAAGGAGCCTCAGACAGACCGAAAGAAACACTGAAGCCCAGTTTGATTGAACTGGAGCTGGAGGGGTTGGTGAAGAAGAGAGGCGCCCTCCCGAGCAGGCTGAGCGGCCTTCAGGACGCCGTGGTGGCCCGCATGTCCATCTGCTCCGACGTGCCGTCCGAAGCCAGCCTAATGGCCAGCAGCCCAGATGAGGAGTGGCTGTCCAACGAGGTCAGCAACCTGAACCGCACCGCCAGCGACACCACCCTCAATAACAACACAAGCAGCCCCATCAACACAAACACCAACAACAGCCATCAGCAGGACAACATTGCAGCCACCGCCCCCTTCACCAGCATCATCATGTCGCCAGCTGTCATCATCACCCCCGGCAGCAGCGCCGCCAACACCACAGCAGCCACCGTCCACCACAACCAGAACCTGCGCACCTTCAGTCTGGGAGACGAGAGGGAGAGCGTCCTCTAAAACACAACGTGTGTGTGTTTCATGTGGCAGGTTGTTGTTGTGATGTGCTCCAAAGAATTAGTTCATATTCGTAGTTAGAAAAAGAAAATCACATGTAAAGCTTTAAATATCCAGAATTACATTTGGACTTTTAATGGTACCAAAAATCAAAACAGGTCAAACATGGATTGTGTAGCATGATAATGACTTAGATGTGTGTTGCTGTTGTGTGTTTGTTGAAGAAACATGAAGTTCTCAGAGGAAAAGCTGTTGCTTTGGAAAAATTAGTTACGTTTTTCAAATTTCAGTTCTGCCTTTAGCCTCCGAACGACAGCGTTGTGCCGTTTGTCCTAAAACATTTCCAATAGATCTAGTGTTCGCCTGAGAGGAAATGGACTCCAAGTGTGATTTGTCATTGCCGAGTGAGTTTTGTGAATCATTAAACATTTCACTGCATGAACTCTTTAAGTCTAATCTTTGTTTTCTGCTGTTTAATGGAAAATTAGCTGTTTGCGCAAATATTAAATGGTAAAAAAGCAAAACTGAAATTAAACTTTTTTTTTTTTTGTCCCCACTAGTTTTGTTTTATTTGAACAGCTTTGGGGAAGGAACGCAGTGATGGGGAACATGTTTGCGGCAGGTCTGCTTGTGTCCGACAGATGGCGCACTCTTCATACAAACCTGCTGCAGGCGTCAAACCAGCAGACCAAACAGTGGAGCGTGCACATCAGTGTTTAATGCACTGACTGAATCAAGCCTTTGACAATAAAGAAACTTTATTTTATGGTTTCCTGACAAATAATGACTATTAGGACTAATTTAATCAACTTTAAGCACGTGTTTCTGCAGATTAGATATAATTAATGATGCAATGCAACTTTGTTGTGCTTTGGTGCAATCACAATAAAGATAACAGGAAAAAATTAGTTAAAATGAGAAAGTGTGTAGCACCTCTGTTGTAGCCCCCTTTAAACCTATCATTTTAAGTCTTTGAACTGAATAAAAAATAGACCTAATTCATGTCTCATGGAATTTAGTTCAAAGATCTAGAATCAAACTTAATTTCATGTGAAGTTTAATTCTTTTCCCACGCAGAAGAAACAAAATGATAGACTTGAACTTAAGTGGCTCAGACTAACCCCCTCCCAATCCCATTTACTTCACATAGCATGTGATAAAGTGAGAGTGCAATCAGCCTGAGCACCTTTCATTAAGCTTTTATGCAACTGTTTGCCTTTGGGAAATGTGTCCTCTGGTTGTAGATCACATCCTGCAGATCTGAGGACATTAAGATGTCCCTGATGTCCACACACTAATTCATTTTACGCACACCCCTCTCCAAAGAAAACACGCCCCAACTTGTGTTTTTTTTTATTTATTTTGTATAAAAAAAAGGTACAATTTACATTACTTTTATAAAAAGTCTCAGCATAATTAAGTACAACATTACACTTTTGCAGAAGTTTCAAATTCCTGCAACTATACAAGATAAACTCCCGGATGAGAGTTTCACAAAGTTTCATTCTTTCATTTCTTCTTTTTTTTTTTTTTTTCCAGACATCGTCCAGTCCTACAAGTGCCAACAATTCTGACAAGACGAGACTAACCCTCTTCTATACAGCTTCGCAAAAAAAGCGAAGAGTTCAACATGGACACAGGGGGGGGGGGGGGGGGGGGCACTAAAC
>JARVGS010000789.1:8885541-8895668 GCA_031762315.1 Hypsolebias antenori | reverse complement strand
CTTGTAAATGAGTCCTCGAGGCTCAATGAGATTAACCTGCCTAAATAAAGGTTGAATGAAAAATGCCAAAAAAATTAAGCAAAACTGTTGCACTGGCTATAGTACTGGTATGTGCTTGGAATAACCCAGCTGCTCCCACAGTAAATTGTAGCTCAGTGTTTGTCAAAATGGTCATTTAAATCCATCATATTCCACCACTGTGTAGTTGCAGCAGCCATTGTGAAATGTGTGGAGATGTAAACTGTGGAAAGTGCTGATCAAAAACTGGTAATTGATTGTAGTTGTACACCCAGTGACTGATATCTGAAAGTTTCCAAAAAATTGTGGAGTTGTTTGTGGGATATTTTACTAACAGGCAGAGTTGACTCCATCAGTTATTGAAACGGTTCAATAAACACAGATCCTGCATGATGATCAAGTAGCACTTGAAGTATGAGCTGTGGTTGGTTCTCAGCTAATTTGAGCTCAATATTTGTACAACTGTTTTAGTTTTAGTTCATCTAGTTTTAGTTAAAAGTTGCATAGTGGTGGCATCCACCTAGAAATAGTTTGTTTCAAAAAGGTAATCAGTTGTAGATGTACATCCATTGGCTATTTTATGAGCTTCATTAAAATTTGTTCACATGCAGGCAAAAGCAATTTCCCTTTTGTTGGTGGGCAATAATACTGACTGGATTGTTTTGAAGGAGATTTACAGATTATACTTTATTTCATCTACACTGAATGAACTTGTGTTCATGGAAAGAAAGCGATAAGTCCAGGTGTATGGAGCAGCAGTAAAATGTGGCAGATTTACCATTAATAACAGTTGGGTTTTTACAAGTCTGCAACATAATGTGAGTCTGTTCCTGTGGAAAGGAGTTTATTTTATTACATCTGCAAATTCTGGTCAAGGTCTAGTTTAAAGCCGTTCTGCTTTGCTAAATCCACCCTAAGCCCGTTTCAGTTCACAGTTCAGGTTGTTCTGCACATGATGCGATTCCAGTTAATATCTGAAATGATCACGAGTTACATCTTGTGCTGCCATGTTGTAACGGTTATTGGTCAATAAAGCAATAAGCATACTGATGGGGAGTGATGCTTTCAGGTGTTCAAACTGAAAATGTGTCCTTGTGTTGTAAAAATAATGAAGCGTGTGTCATTTCACGCAGTGAAACCAATTTCATTAGATCCAGGAAGTCCTATGTGAAACACAGAAACACTTGTGTGAAAGCTCAGATGTTTACATGAACAATATGTTCATTATTAGGACAGATGGAAAGCTTTATTTGGCACAATTTTTAAAATCTCCACCTGCTGACAATTGTGAACATGAGAGAATGTTTACTGTAAAATATTTACAGAGTGACAGACACAAAGAATGAAGACAAAAAGAGAGGAACGTAGTGAGGGTTAGCTGCTACACATGACAGTTGTTAAATGACTTTTCATTCAACCTTTATTTAGACAGATAAGACACATTGAGCCTAGACGATTCATTTACAAGTGAGATCTGCTTGGACAGACAAAAAGGACTATACTTATATAAAATCTTTCTATCTTATCAAAACTCTTTACAACACAATCTGTGTTCTCATTTACCCATTCAAACAGCACTCTTCTACATCTGTACAAAGAGTAATCAGAGCTTTGTCACATTCATACACTGATGGGACACACATCGGAGACAGTGAGGGGTTCAGCATCTTGCCCAGGGACACTTCAGCATGTGACTGCTGGTGGAATTGAACCCCCAACTCTTGGACTGGAGGACGATTGCTATAACCACTCAGCCACAGCCGCCCCACATGATAGGTTATGATAAAGCCATAAAAAGTTGAGATAAGGTCATGGGTTTGAATCATGGCTGAGGCCTTTCTGTGCTGGGTTTACACATTCTCACATGGTTTGATGTGTATGTGCTGGTCTCTGATCACAGTTCAAAATCATGTTTGTCACATTAATTAGAAATTGTTAATTGACCGTAGGTGTGAATGTGAGCGAAAATGTTGTTTACCTCATGTGTCTTTGAGTGGCCTTGTGAAGCTCAGTTCAAATCAAATGCATTCAGTTTGTCTGTGTACCAATTCACAACAAAAGTTATCGCAGAGCTGTATACAAAAAGAAAATCAAGTGCTGTTGAAAACACATCCCATTCACATCACATTCATTCAACCTTCATTTGTACAGGTTAGTCTCATTGAGCCTCAGGGACTCATTTACAAGAAAGACCTGATTTCAACTAAGAATGATGACAACAGTAGACAACAAAGACAGCAAGAGACAATCATGAAATAAATCATACATATTGAGAAGAATAAATGCAAGAAAATTATAAATATTATAAATAACAAAATGAAATCAGCTAGATTGTACAGTGATGTACAGGAACATGTCTGGATTGTTTTTTACCATAAACTTAGATGTTTGAAGCCACTTAGAGAGGTCATGGTCAAGAGCTTCAGAACTTTTTACAAGATATTCCAGGAAACAGGAGCGGAGCAGGAGAAGACCCTTTTGCCAAGTTCAGTCCTCACTAAGGGAACGCTGCATGTAATCATGTCCTGAGAGTGCATGCTGTAGCTGCACTCACACAGAGACATGTAGGAGGAGATGTATGAAGGCAACAGACCAAGAAATGATTTAAAGATGAAAATGTACCAGTGGAAGAGTCTGTGTGAAGTTAATCTTGAGTTAATCTTAAGTTAGTCTTGAGGTCTACATCTCAGTAACATTACAGTGAAGACAGGTGAAGTATACAAGTCTTAAAACAAGTAACAGGTATAGGCCAGGTATATAGAATCCAAAGAACACGCCTCATGGAAATCATCAATGTTCATTGAGGACAATGTTGATAACAGGTCCTGTATCCTCCTCCTCTATGGGGCTTGAGTGGCATGTCCTCCCAGCACCTAGGTAACAATATTACTATTTTTATGTAGGTAGTCCTGTGGCCTGAATCAGACTTTAACCACTGAGCATGCCTCCACATGTCCCTGACTACCTCCACCCTAAAGATGAAGGTCCCAGATGTCTTGCTCTGCATCAGGGTTTTGATGATGAGCCGATGGAGTTTTGATATGATGGACAGTATGCCTGTGGCACAGTTTGGCAGAACTCAATGTGGTGTGATGGTCTTGCCATAGCCCTTGGTCAAGTAGGACATTTACACAATCAACTATGAGCACCACTGCTGTTCTCAATGCACATAGAAGTAGGCAATGACAAATTGCCATCCATCATGGTGCAAAAACGGTAATGGTGACATCACTGAGCCTGCACCCCAGTTAAAGATGGCGCACGGGGTTTGAGGCTACAAACAGACCAAATACCAAGGAGTTTTAGCATTTTTTGTCAACCTGAGGAAACTATGATTTTTTTTCTCAGCTATTCCAGATTCACCTTTTTTTTTTTTTTTTTTTTTTTTTTAAAGCTGGATCACTGGGTTATAGGGCATGTTTAAGAGGACTGCAACATTCTGCTGCCCAGGAATGTCTGGTAATATTTTTATAAGGTCAAGCCAGAGGAGCATCTGGAGGACTTAGAATGATAAATCTCAAATACATTATAGCTTCATCTTTAAAAAAAAGCTCATTTATGAAATGGTCAATCTGGTTATTATTCAGTCAGCTGATGTTTTATCAAAACAGCTTCAGAATAATTTATTCTTAGCGTTGGATTATAATATTGAAAACTAATTTGTATTTTTCTAAGCTTTTTTTTTTTAAATTTCATATTGCAAGTAAAAATTACATTTTAAAATGTTTGGGTAAAAGTTAAAGATCTCTCATCTCCTCTTGTCTCCTTTCCTCTCCTTCTTCCAGAGACGGCCATGCAAGCTGGCGTCCTTTCACTCCACAGATGTCTCTGTACCTATAGGGCTCTCGCTGCGAGGAGATGTGTTGGCAATCCTGTGAAACACACCTAACACACACGCCTGGGCACACACAAACACACCGACACACGTGGTGTGACACCGCTGTTGTCGCCGCTGGAGTCGATGTCTGTGAAAACGCTCTCATCTTCGCTCCTTCGTTCGCCCGTTCCTTCCTTTTCCTGTGCGTCGCTGCTCAAACTGGAGACAGCAAAAGCGAGGAGAAGATGGAGAACGCACGTGTGTATGTGTGTGTGTGTGTACACACAACACATCCTGTGTGACAACCTGGCGTAGCCTAGATCCGCCAGTGCTCTCAAGTTGGGTGTGAGAAGATTGTCATCACATACCTGAAGCTGGCAGGATTAACACCTGTTATGAGCTTGAGTGTGTCATGTACGTTTGTCGACGAGTGTCTCACTGCATTCATTGTGGATTTAGAGTTTTTAGCTGCGCAGCTGGGATTTTTTTTTTTTTTTTGCAAAGAAACTTGCAAAGTTTGTCAAACAAGGCTTGTCATAAACATTAATGTGATTGTTCAGGTCTTTTTTTTAACAGTGTTGTTCTGTGGACAAGTTATTAACAGTTAATATTTTACCTGTTGTAGATGAGTGTAGGAGCAACCCTCAATGGTTAGCCTGACTGAGGCCAAGACCATCGATGCAGAACTGGCGGCAATATAAAGCTTTGAAAATGGTGTTCCACAAAACTAACAGGATTTTCTATTAGATTATAGTTTTTTTTTTTTTTTTTTTTTTTTTAAAGAACTCAACATTAACCCCGTTTTAAAAGATCTGAATGACCACTATAACCAAGGGTGGAAGTAACGAATTACAAATACTCACATTATTGTAATTAAGTCAATTTTTTTCTTACTTGTACTTTTATGAGTATTTCTTTCAAGTGTGTAATTTAACTCATACTTGAGTACAATTTAGACCATGTAATCTACTTCACTACAGTAATTTTAAAATCAGATGTCGCTGCTGAGTACGGCCGCAATTTGAAATAATATTCAAACAACTGCATCTTTGGAACCATTAAGGCTCTCAGATCGTGAACGCGCCAATTACCTATGACTTAAGCCGCATACGTCAAACTCAAGGCCCGGGGACCAAATGTGGCCTTTGTTGACATCTCATCTGGTCCCCAAGATGATACGCTAAATGGAAAATGCTTTTTTCACTTGAATTTTTTCATTAATCTTTGAATATGATGTCAAAAGTGCAACAGAGAATGCCAAACGAGACCAATCAAACTCTTGTTGAGGAACCTGCAACCAAGAAAAGATGCTGGGTATCTGATTTGAGTTAATGTATATTCTGAAACTGGTCCTTAGTTGGAAAAAGGTTTTATTCTTGGCCGCCTTTTGTGAGTGAGTTTGACACCCCTGACGCAAGCGAAGGACAACTCTGTAGAGTAAAGAGTCATTTATGTATCGAAGATTTGGAGAAAAAGCCAAAATGGAGACGATGGCGAAAATAAGACAGCGTCCAGATGCAAACTTTGTTTGATCTCTATGGTGACCGCAGTTTACAAGATTTCAGCATCTAAGCTCAAAAAACACATTGCAGCATACAATGTTTTACAGCTGTATGATGTTGCTGTTTTATTGTTTGTATGTGTGTGTTATTAGTTTGGCTAAGTTTGCAAAGATCTTAGATATTGTCACTGCCATCGGTTTGCCTGGTACTAAAATAAGACGGAGCTTCTGAGCGTCTGAGAAATGTGCTTTGAATGTAGCAATTATATACAGTAATTCAAATTGATGCCTTCCATTGAAAACACAATGAAACATCAATTGGTTAAAAGTAATTAATACTCTGAGTAGTTTTTGAGAAGAATACTTTGCACTTTACTCTTTCCACCTCTGACTATACCAAGTATAGTAGAGATGAAGTTCTTGCTCCAGGTTGCTGAAGAAGACACGCAGGAGCATTTTCCACCTGATTTCTGCATCATTTACGTCTGTCCCCCTGTTTGGGCTAACATTTAGGTGTTTTTTTGTGTTTTCCACAGTCGTTCTCTGATATGTTGTCTTGTTGGCTGCACCGTTGTGTGTCACTCTGAGTGTGTGTGTGAGAGTTTGTGTGTACGTGTCCACAGCATGGCGGTCCATCTGTCTCCCTGAGAGCAGCTTCCTGTTCTCTCCCTCTCATCTCTGCCACTGCAGGAACACACAACCTGGTCTGACATCCGCTCACACACACATCACACACGCAGAAACACACATGTATGTATACCGTCTGTCTATCTGTCTGTCTGTTTGCCAACATTCGTCCGTCCGTCTTTCCGCACACATCCCCAAAAAACTCATCAAAGCCAGTCATCTGCCTTCCTTCTGTCTCTCTGTCTGCCCGTGTGGCTGCCCATCTATTTGTCTGTTATCCAAACGGTCACAAACGATGGTGGTGGGTACGTTTGTGGAGAGAGGGGGCTGGTGGGGAGGGTTCACATGCACCATTTGGCTTCCCCAGCTGAAGCTCTACCCGGTGCTAAATGGCAAGGACACAAAATGGCTGCAACAAAGTAGCTGCTTCAAAATGGCGACGGATAAGAGGTGTGGCATTGAGTCAAAGGTTTCAGGACATCTCAAACTTTTTTTAAATTTCATTTCGTTGGTCAGTTGTACGTTGAAGTTCAAGGATGCAATAAAAGTGTTGACTTTCCATAGGGGTCGACCCCATCGATCGCCCCTTATGTTAGCCACTCAGGTAATGATCGTTTCTCAGATCCTTGTTTGCTGCAGCAATGTGGAAAACGTGTGCGAGTCCAAGGGGGACATTGATTAGAGCTATTTCTTCTTTGCCACATGACAGATGCAGCCTGTTCACAGTAGAAACATCAATGCCCACACCTGCTTGGGTGGTGAATGTGAAGCATCACTGACGATTTGCCTCTGTGGCGCCAGACTGATAGACTGACAAAGTAGGAGGAAGGACTTTGCTAGGACACAGATATCTGCCAGGATGTGCAGAAATTTATCAATGTATTAATAAAGAACTCTGTGTAAATCTTCAGTCCACAGAGATGCACTTTGATAAACACAGTCAGCGGCACTGGCAAACAGCATATGACTTCACAAGGAGCGCTGCCTATTAGTGTAAGCATGACAGCAGAAAGGCAAAAACAGAGCAGCGTTATGAAAATAAATATAACTGTATGATTCTCCTGTACAGTTGGTGAAAATGATCGTACACCACATGTTGTGCCTGCGTTTCCGTCCAGTGCTATCAGTTCCCAGCTCCGCACCATCATGGGGCAATCTGTTGACAGTTGATTTAATGGAGAGATAACCCTATTTCATATTATCTCTGCACATATGTGTCAATCATGCAGTTTAAAAATACAGAAATAGGAAAAGGAAAAAACGAAACAGAGAAAATTGTGACTCTGGCTTTTCTGGCATGTGGAATAGTTTTAAAAGAGGCAAAGAAGAAGAAGAAGAAAGCCAGTTCTAAGCGTTGGGGCGTGTTTGACGCAGGTAGGATTACTGGCCCTAATAAGTTATAAATGATAGTAATGGCCATCTGTTCGCCTATAGGGAGCTCCTAGCCAGCTCTGATTTGGCACGCAGAGCCGCGGCACGACAGATACTCCTTTGAGCATTGGGCGTTTAGAACGCAGCCACCTCGTGCCTGGGCATTTGCTAAATTCAGACGTGACACCCTGACAGCAGATGCTCAAAGCTAGACTTCAAGACGAGCAGAAGTAGAGTTTTTTCCCCCCATCTTTACCAGGAGCAATATGAACGCTGTAAATAAGCTGTCAAATATGGCTTCGATTAGTACCGACTAATTATCGTCAGGACGGAAAGAAGAGGTTTTAAACAGCACAAAAACACGTGATCATTGTGCAGCTTGCACTGTAACTGAGTAAGCGTGGACACGTTTGTCCCTGGTAACCATGGCCTCTCCATCTGTGAGTGTGTTTGTGCGTCAGGGCTGTGGTCTTAGCCCTGTGGCAGGTGTCTCATCCCAGTGCAGTGTTTGCAGTCTGGCC
The DNA here is from genome assembly GCA_031762315.1 of Hypsolebias antenori. NCBI lineage: Eukaryota > Metazoa > Chordata > Actinopteri > Cyprinodontiformes > Rivulidae > Hypsolebias > Hypsolebias antenori. The sequence continues at coordinate 8,887,813 of JARVGS010000789.1, read as the reverse complement.
TCTCTAAGCGCCGTAGCCTGTCTGAGGCAGATTACACACACATAGGAGCAGATGGGTGCAGACCTCAGTACCAACAAACACACAAAACAAGGCCAGGCCAGCTGAATGAACTGGATCGATACAAGTGTGTATTCATATATTTGAAATTATGCATACAGAACACATGTCTGTTGTCTCATCTGTGCTTGCATGTACAGTGTCTAGATTGCGTGCATCTGGGTGTGTATTTGTGCACGCTTCTTGCTTCAGCGTTTGGGAGTAAACATTCTAATCCTGCCGGCCAGAGATGAAGAAGAAGGTTTCTCTGCTCGTCCTCTGTCTCCCATGTTCTATATGTCAACTCTGACATTGAAGCTGGCTGCACTGGCATGGCTGGTTAAGATATTCCCCTCATCTTTCTCAGGTTTACTTGTAACAAATAAGGGATTTGCTGCATTTGGTGGGTAAGAAGCTACTCTTATGCACCATCTTCTCCCTTATCAGACCCAGTATGTGGGATAAATACACTACACCATATCAGAAGGTGCAGGAATCAAAGCTTACAGATACAAGAACTACTTAAGAAAACTGCAACCCATAGTAAGATTTTCAATCATGTTAAACAGGCCTAGTCTAAATCACCTTATCTTGCTACTTGCATGTTAAATATTCATATTCAGTTTAAACATATGAACAGTATAAGCTGGTCCTAAACCATTCTGATTAACTCATGTAATGTTTCTTGATCTTTTTCCATATTTGTAATGGCTCACAGTCAGTGCTTTCCTTTTCTCTGGGGACTTTTTATCACTTGTAGTCATGACGCAAAGACAAACAACCAAATGGGCCAAAACTAAAACAAATGCTGGTGGTTCACATGATATTTTATGCATTTAGGCTGGCTAAAAGATTTACAAAATTACTCAAAAAATGTTCCCAAGCTTCCTAAATTTTCTAGTAGCTTGTTTTGTAGCACAGAGTTCCTTCTTTTGAGGCTGTCTTAATGATCGTAATCACTGACTTGGCCTGTAATGACTTCTGTTGTGTAATTCATTCTGATGGCAGCACTGGGCATTTTGTTTATGTGACAATCAGACCATCAAAACTTGTAAAAAATTCCCACTCAAAGTGCCAAAATTGTGCTCTTTTTGACTCATTTCTAGCTTATATGTCACTGTGAGTAAAAATGAAGATGCACCTCAGTCATGAATAATTATCCTAATTAAAATGTAAAATCTGAGGTAAACAAATCTCACTTGTTATGGGTCCACAGAAAAATGGAACCTAAACCAATCAAAACAGTATAAGGCCTTCTATCTTTTGTGATGTGGAGGAAGGAACTTGCTCCCTGATCCAAAGATCAGAATTATGTATATCCAAAAATCATTGACATTTACAGATTTTTTTTTTAGAGTTATTGCAAAATATTGAATATAATTATATTTTTGCCTTGCATCATTATTTAGATTTTTTTTATAACTTGTGTTGGCAGTGTCAGTTTAGTTATTCAAGTTCAGAAAACAATCTTTCTGTTATCTGTGTGAATATATTTATCTTTGAGGGTTTGGCCACAAAGGGTTTTATTTTATTGTTAATAATAAAGAAAGCACTTATCTATTTACATCTCAGAGCCACCATCCGTTGTGTGTAGACATATATTTATGGACCATCAAGACGCTGTCTGATTCACATGTCGGTAAAATATAAAAGTCTAGATCAAATGAGATTGTGGGGCATGACAAAATTTGATTTTTGATGTGCGGACAATGTGAAAAATGCAAAAAAAAAAAAGCATGGCTGTATTGTATTTTTCTTAATCCCTCGTGAAAATGAATAATGACAGAATTTTTTTTAAATGTTTGATTCTCAATTAAAAACAGCTCAACAAATGGTACATGGACCCCACCCACACCCTTCACAAATTTACATTTGTATCTTGTTACTGTACATTGTTCTGTTGTTCTGTTATATGTTGTTAATAAAGTAAAAAAAAAAAAAAACTGCTTGGCTTAATGTATTTTTTTTATTTTTTTTATGTAATTCCATTTTTTCAAATGTAATTCAATTTTTTCAAATATGATTCCTACCGCTTCAGCTTTGGCCACTTCTGCTTTGGCTTAATATAATGCTTTTTTTTCTTCTTTTTTTCAAATGTCCATCCATCCATTCTCTTCCGCTTATCCGGGGTCAGGTCGCGGGGGTAGCAACCTAAGTAGGGAGGCCCAGACTTCCCTCTCCCCAGCCACTTGGGCCAGCTCCTCCAGGGGGAATCCCAAGGCGTTCCCAGGCCAGC
>JARVGS010000789.1:8832172-8842732 GCA_031762315.1 Hypsolebias antenori | reverse complement strand
GGGAAGTTTATTGTGCCGACACCGCGCTCGCGTACGCGGTCGTAAAATTTGAGCTTTGCGCGTACATGCCCTGCGGGCTTACGCATCTGCCTCTGCGTACGGACGGCGTAGAGCGGCGTACAGCCGAACGCAGAGCTATACTGGAGCCTTTAAACCAACTCCATTCCCCAAAATATTCTGGCAGATCATACTAATCTTATTTTATAAACCTTTACACTGAAGTCTATTGATTATTACATATTTAATCTAGTAGAAATATTTAAAAAATATCCTGCAAGAAGTGCACCATTGTACACAAGAAGTGGTACAGCTACCTGCTGCAAATAACCACAAATCTACATAAAAATATATATTATGCAAAACTAATAGCAATGCACAGATTCATCAATTATGAAACATTTGAGACTGAAGTTGTTTTAAGATGGCAACAAACAATTTTGTTCTTCAGTTCACTCAGACTAAACTGGCTCATCAGCACATTCAGAATTTAACTCTATCTGTCCAAAATGGTCATTCAACAAGCCATCTACAACAGGTAAGATGTTAGTTGTTCATACATTTTACACTGAACCCCAGTTTTTAAGATTTGAATGATAACTTTACCTTTTCACATCTTCAACACATGCTGTATTTTCATGCTTTTTAAACTTTACTGTGGACCTTATACATTTTTATTTGAACAAACATGACATATATCTGCAAGAAAGCTACTTAAAAAAATAAAATAAAATTTTAGCTCACCCTAGAAGGGTTTTTAAATGAGCAGCACAGATTCTGGAGGGGTTACCAGATTTGTATCAACCCTCCCAGCTCCTGACCTTACGTGCCATCGACAACAATGTCATGCTGTCGCTCAGATCTTCTCTTCTTTCCCCTTTCAGCTGTGATTCCTGTGAAGCTTCTGCCAACCTTCAGAAAACACCTACAGTAAAATAGACAGTGTGTTTTCTGCTGGGCATTCACCTGCCCGGCCTTCACAGATGGAAAAATAAAATTTGAGCAAAAGAACCATGGGAGAGACGCATGTTCCTGCACAATACCCACAACAGGTTTCCTTCTGCTGAAAGCAGGTGGAGTTCAGCAGGTTCTGTAACTCACTCAGGAGCATTTCTTCATACGGACGTGGAAGTTTATTATTAGCTAATAATTCCAGCAGCTGCAACGAGGCAGTCAGTCTATATGAGAAAATATGGGAAAATGATGCAGTGTGTGTTTACCATGATTTGGTTTGTAGGATGAATCCAATAAAGATGATGAAGAAGCCTCGTCTCTGCACCTCGTGAGGCTGGGCTGCGTGTGCAGCGTTCAGCCGAGGGAAGGGAAACAGACACTGGGAGAGGGAAGTGATTACTGTCGCTGGGTCGACAGGAAATGTTGCATCTCTTTGACGTTTAGTAATGATCACCGCAGCAGGGAACAATAAAACTCCAGTATTGCACAGTTATTGGCTTGCCTCACTTACACTAGATAAAAGTAATAATGCATATTATCCCCACATCCCCCCTTAAAGTTGCACCAGCTAAGAGAGGAGAGGCAGCAGATCTCATTTGCTGCGCAGGAAGCTGAGTGGGCTGATGGTTAGGACTGACTGGAGGAAGACTTCCTGCAGCGCCGTGTGATTTGATCACTCTCACTCCCTCACTCGCAATATCAATTCATCTCTTTTCCTCTCTCTCTCTTGTTTCATTTCTCGTGATTTGAGTGTGTACCTTTGAGACAAAGCAGAAAGATTAAAAATGATGCTCGGAGAACAGCGACAGCAGCCAGGATACGCAAAAGACAAAAACCAACACTGGCAGGATTTCAAGTAGTTTTGAGTGACAGAAGCAAACAAAAACAGACGATGAGCTGTTGTTCAAAATTGCGTGTCATATTGCAAATCATTGTTTAACTTTTTGTAGTTTACTATTCTTGGTGTAAGCTACAAATTGCTGTGGACCCGAGAACAAAAATGTAACCAACATGATGAGCAAAACAACAAAAAAGTTCAATGTTCCTATGGAAAAATATTAAATTTACATAAAAGTGATTCAATTCAAATTCAACCATTATTATTCAGCTTCCTAATGTAATTGATCTTGACCTTTTCCTTTTTATTGCTCTGACACGTTACAATAAGCTCAAAGCAGCTCTACTATGTGCGACTAAAAGCCTTGAAGTTAACGTGCACATAATCACTATTTTAATTGCATGAATGCTAATAAAGCATTCACACTATTGTCATCCATTTTTCTTCCATATGTTTTTCGGCATCTTTCTTGTCCCGCAGTTTTCAAGCTATTTCTACAAATCATACATCAAAACATTGAGCTCTTTCAGGACAATCCTGACTTTTGATAGCGGTGCAACTTTAGCGTTTGAAATATTTTCTGCCATTTCTGCCATTTTGTTCTAATAGAAAATGAACGGAGCTCATTTTATATCTCTTAAATCTTTAGATGTCTTTAAAACCTTTTACTGCTCCTTTCACTTTTTTGTTCTGGTTCAGCTTCTTTCAGCTTTGTTGAGCAAATTTAAACATTTCTCAGCTATTTTCATTTGTTTTTTGGCCGTTTTGTGCTCCATTCAGGTTTTTTCTGCTAACTACAACATTTTTAAAATTTTGCTTCTTCTAACGTCTTTCTGCTAATTTCAGCTTATAACTGTGGGTTTCAGCTTCTTCTCTATTTCAGCTCCTATTTTTCTGTTTTAGGCTCATTTAAGCTTTTTCAGCTAATTCCACACTTTTTGTACTATTTTCAACTTTTTTCTGCTTAATTCAGCAAAAATGTGCTCTCTCTCAACTTCTTTCTTGTAATTTAAGCTTCTTTCTGATTTTTTTTGCTACACTTCAGCTGTTGTTTTGCTAATTTCAGGTTTTTTTCAGATAATTGCCACTTTTCTGTGCTCATTTTTGCTTCTTTCAGCTTAATTTGGGAAATGTGTTCTTTCTGCTTTCTTCTGCTTATTTACACTTGTTCAGCTACCTTGTTAGCAGCGTTTAGCTAATTTCAGCTGTTTTCAAATACATTCAAGTTTTTGTGGTAATTACTGCTACTTTCAGCCTTATTAAATTATTTATGCTAATTTCAGCTTGGTATACAATTTTCAGTTTAATTATGCTAGTTTCAACTTTTCCTGCTATTTCAGCCACTATTTAGCTTTTTTGTATTTATTATTTATTTTTTTTTATTTCTGGTTTTAGCTTTTTCAACTAATTATTATTTTTTATTTATTTATATTATCTAATTTCAGCTTTGTCTGCTTCCTGCTAGTAGTTTAAGCTTCTTTCTACCTTTTTAGCTACTTTTCAGCTCCCCCCCCCCCCCCCTAATTTCAGCCTTTATTTTTTTTTAGCAAATTTCCTAACTTTTGTGGTAATTTTGCTAATTTAAACCTAATTCAGCAAATAGCCTACATGTTCTTTCTTCTGCTAACTGTTCTTCCATTTCAGTAATATTTCAGCATGCTTTTAGCTGATTTCAGCTGTTTTTCAGCCAGTTCTTCAGCAATAAGCATTCACACTGCATTTTCACAGGAAATACAATCTCTATACTTTTATATAAGTTTAAAAAATACTGTCAACAGTGCTCCAAAAGTAGCTTTAGCCCAGGGACCCACCCTTCTTTATCCTGCCCTGGTCTTACAGGCTTGATGTTTGTCCCACGATAAAAGTGATTCAGTTTCACTTTTTATTTTGTACACTTTGCAGTAATCTTCCCAAACTTCCCCCATAGATTCTCATTTTGTTTTTCACATCCTGTAAACAAATTCAGGTTTAATATCTTCCATTTGTTTGACTAAAAATCAACATGAACCATTGAAATTTCTTGGTCTTTGATTGCCAGTCTGAGCAATCTTTAAAATTGTTATTTAAAATATAAATACTTCAGCTGGAACAATATCTTTATCTTTAACACAGTTTGATTTTTGAGCAGCTGTTATTTATTCATGCAAATCAGCTATTTAATTCAAAGAGGATGAAAATGCTAAGAGAACATCTTCCACATTCAGTGGAGGCCTACAGATGTGCTTTGACCTTCAATGCTTTGTGTGAATGTGTTCGAACATCTGCATGCATGGGTTTGAAGAGACCATGACCACTCGCATATTAATGGTTGCTTAGAGCCGTCGTGGCTACGCATGAATATCAGTACAATTGTACCTAGAAGAGTATTTTCACTCCCATTTATGTATTTTTTTTACCGTTGGTGGTACAGCACTGCAAAAGGGAGTGACTCAAGACATTTTTTTTTGTCATGCTTGTCAAATTATTTGGAGTGAAACCAGCATCCTTCCTTTTGAGAACTGAAATCTATTTCTCAGAACTGGTGTGAGGCTGCGTAGAAGCACTAAATAAGAAGGAAACCAGCTCATCTTCATTTTGTTTCTTAGTTTCAACTGAGTGAGCCGCTTCGAGAAAAGAAACACATTGTTCTGTTAAACAGTGGAGATCAAGAAAAGACTTCACAGAGCCTTCTGAGAAAGTCTTCTGACACTGAATGCCACCTTCCAGATATAGCAAGTGTGTGGCTGTTTGTGCCTTCCGGGTTACTTTTACCTTTTTGCAGGAAGCTCTGAAAACCTCAGTCTTTCATCTCCTCCGGCCTCTGCACGGTCTACTCCTCCGCAGGTGGTTTCCCCTCCGGTCCCTTCACTCTCTTCTCTCGCCTGCTCTTGCCCACACCTTTTACCTCAGGAGAAAACACACACAGTGTACCGTGCTGCTGCTCTCAAATACTTTTTGAACACGTCTTGAAATAGGACATTCTATATGCAGCATGTGATCTTTTTAGCTTCCCTTTTCTTCGCCCTCATTTCAAAAAGGTAGACGTTAGAAAGGCAACACTGATGTGGCTGATGACTATTTTTATCCCTTTTATTTAGTTTGCTTGCTGCCAAACAGAGAAAAGCAGGTTTTTGTATGTTTATCTGCATATGTGTGTTTGTCTGTCTGTTAGCAAAATATCTCATGATATGGAGCCTTGTTTTTGTACTTTAGTTGCTTGCTGTGTGTATTTGTTGTTGCTGGGTTCTTGGGGGCAAGTTAAGACAGTTCTTTCCATCCTGAGCATTTCGTTGCATTGTTGAACTTGAGCTGATTTTGCACATGACAAATAAACCAAACCTGAACCTCATGAGCCACTTATTGGATTTTAATGAAACACTCAACGTTTTTAGAGCTGCGCTTGTCGAGCCAAGCAATGACCGTCACATCCATTCAACCTAAGCAAATATAAAATGGCTACAACCGTTAATTTTATTACATTTTGTGCCAAATGTTTGTGCAGCTGAGCATCATTCCCAACTCAAACTTCAAGCAGTAAGCAATTGACCAAAGAAAACATACAAATGGCTTTAACTCGGTCCAAATTGTCTAAAATTTGTTGTTGTAGTAGCTATGAGTCATCCTCAACTTATGCTCTGAGCCTTAGAGTTTGCTGAAAACTTTAGCATCACTTGTTGGAGCCAACACTGCTGGTTTGTGATCAAAATCAACCCCAAACAGGTTTAAATCAATCACTCAGAATATAATCATTGGATGCACATCTAAAGTAGGGATGCACAATATTATCGACATGGTATAGCAGTATCGGCTGATACTGGCGTTAAAGTTAAATATCGGACATCGGCCGTTCCATCAAAATAACTCACCGATATAAAAGACGCTGTTTTTGTATGACAACCCGTGACAAGGATGACTGCAGCGGCAGCACAACCTGATGACGTCGCATGCGCCTACACCGGAGAGGGAAATTCAAAATTTTAGCGGTGTGGACGTTTTTTTTTCATTGAGGATATCAGATTCTGAAGATTTCTGGACTACGTTTGCAGACATTTAAAGATATTTACAGACATTTGGACGTCGTGTTAACTTTGTTAGCGTGATTAGTCTTACAGCACAATAGACAAAAACTTTGACCTTAAAAAGGCTGTCCATGAACAGGAGTGCAGAGGATCCCACACTGCAGCTAGGAACCTGGAACAAGCTCCACAAGTGAGACAGCATCGCAGGTGACTAATGCTAATAAATAACATTTAACACTTTATTTAATATAAGTTAAATGCTATGTATATTATGTGACTGTTACTGAATATATGTCACCAGCTCTTATAGCTGTTGCACATTTTTTGTAGCAAATAAGTCTAAATAAGAGGCTATGTTCTGACAAAGGAAAGTATAAAAAACATTGGTATCAGTTATCAGCCAAATAAGTTTTAACATATTGGCATATCAGATATCGGCCAAAAATCCAATATCGTGCATCCCTAACGTAAAGCTTAATTTTTAGTATCAATTCATTTCTTTTAAGCCACCACAGCTTACCAACCTTAGCCAACACAAAAATGGCTATAAAAACCCATTGAGTTTTACAGATGAAATATGATGTGATGGCAGCAAAATTACTATTACAACACATGCTCTGAGCACCAGCAGGTTACATCATATGTGAGGTCATGCTGATTGTTATTTGACCAAAACAGCTATACCTTATTTCTCAACATCAGATGATCTCTGATTAAAACTTTTCCCGCTTTCTTCTTTCCTGTTGGTTTAAACTGCGCATATATTGATTATGACAATAGCAGCTACCTGGTATTGGTCAGATGGCTTTAAATTGTGCGAGAATAATAGCTTTGTGCAATCAAATGATAAACCTGCTCCTTTTTGTGGCAACATCCCACCATTTTTATGCCCAATGAAATGAGCCGCAGAAGATCTCTGCACTTGGATATTTGTCACTCTTTAACTGACCAGCTAATCGCTTCAGGTCAGTGTTTGTTTAACGTCTAACCAAGCAGACGAGCGAGACATGGCGAGACGTGACAAACTCCAGAAAGCCCTTCTCTCTGTTTCTGTTTCTCTCACCCCTTCTCTCCCAAAGTTTTCCTCTTTCTGGCTGGGCGGCCGCAGGTTTCCAAACAAACTAGCCGAAACATGTTGTCTGTGAGTCCGTCTCTCCAGCCCCCCTGCTGGGCAACAAAGCTGCCATCCACAATGTAAGCAGGTGGCGCTGGCATCCCAGGGAGAATGGGCAGAGCGCGTGGGCGTCACGCAGGCGACGCCAATCCAAAATTCCCTGCTGACCTCCAAAAACCAAGGCTGTGGCTGCGCTCGCCAATCTTTGGCAAATGCTAGTTTTGGTTTTCGGCGCACACATCTATCTTGTTATTCGTGTGTACTCTTGTTCTGCTTGTCCCAACAGTTTCTGGTAAAGAATGATGTTTTGTGTCTTTCTGCGCATTATGGGGAGGATCTTTCTCCTTCCTCGCTGTTTGCTTTGTGGGGGTGCTGTTTAGCCGAGTGGGACCGGCAGCAGGCCCCAGGCCAGCCGCCTTCGGTTGGACGTTAATAAACGGAACAGGAGTGGGCACATCTGATGAGGCTGGCCGTGCTGTCAACTGATTTTCATCTGGTGTGTGTGCGTTTGTGTTCGTGTGTGTCTGGAAACAGGTGCAGGCCAGCTCTCTATGCACTGACAAAATACAGACTCTGCTGTGCCAACACAGGTGATTTCTACCCAAGGCACACAAACACACAGTCCAGTTTTCTTACCTTTCCCCCATTCATTCTGAAACACACAAAAAAGAAGTAAATAAATGACTTTTTATTACTTAGATTATCCATTGAGTTTAAACTTTTGCTCTGTCCATCATCTTGCTTTTATATACATTAAATGCTGGTTCTGCACTCACACTGGTTTCCTTTTTATAGTATTTTACATTCAAACTACATCCAAATACTTGGTGCCATTTTGGCCATCCATACAACAAAAACCTTCAGCTCGAACATGCTAATGTGCCACAACATTTAATATTTGTAACTTTAATACTTGTTGAATTATTTATCTTTATGGACAAATTCATCAAGATGTCATCAATTCTTTCAAAAACAACTTTATCTGAGGACCACTTCAGCACACTTGCTCTATTTTTGTCTTAGTTTTTCTCCTTTTTGCATTTAGCTACTTCCTTGGTAATTTTAGATTCTAGCAATTGTTAATCTTAGCTTTACGTAATCACTTTGCTTCATTTAGCTTAGCTACTGCTTTGCTGATTTTAGCTTTTAGCTAGTTTTAATGGCAGCTTTTTGCAACTTTGCTAATTTGAGCTTCTAGCTATAGTCTTTGTAACGTTTGCTTGCATCCAGAGTTTAGCTAGGTTTATCTTTTAGCTAAAATGTATTAATTTTACCTGATTTTTACCTGAATTATTGAGCATGAACTTTGGTGTTTTGAACCACTTTGGCATGACAGTCTCAGAGGAGTAGATGGGGGAGAGGACGGGCCCCGGAGGCCATCTTAGCACCAGCAAACTATTTTTTTCCCCCACTATGAAGTCTGATGTTTGTGGGAATCATCTTGCTTTGTGGCTGATTCTCCACACTGAATAAGTCCTTTGGATGAAGGACGAAATGTCTCAGAAAAAATAGTAACTGACCAAATGACTTGACTGAACATTGTTGGATTTTGATCTTGATTAAGATGAACTTTGGTACAATGTATTAATTTTAACTTTTAGCTACAGTTTTTCTGATTTTAGCCCCTGATCTCCTTGTTTACCTGTAACCTATTGATCCAACAAAGTTAAGTCAGGTCCTGTGCACGGTTTCTTTTCTTTTTTTTTTGTTGAAACGTTTCATCTTTCATCCAAAGGACTTCATCCATCTGAGGAGCCACAACAAACTCAGTCCCACAGGCAGCACACTCACATAGTGGGCCAACCACTTTGATGCTTATAAAATGGTTTCTGGGGTCTGGAGTCTGCCCTCTCCCCCGTCGACTCCTCTGAGAAAGCCATGGCCAAAGTGGTTCAAAACATCAAAGTTCAGGCTCAATAATCCATGTAAAAAATCCGACAAAATTAAGCCAGGTCCTCTGGATGGTTTAATTTTATCCATCTTATCACCATCAAACTGGTTGGTCCACTATGTGAGTGTGCTGCTTGTGGGACTGAGTTTGTTGTGGCTCCTCAGATGGATGAAGTCCTTTGGATTAAGGATGAAATGATTCAACAAAAAAAAAAAGAAACTGTTTGTTGGATTTTGTACCTGGATTATTGAGCATTGACTTTGATGTTTCTTATCTTGTTCTTTAACTAAATTTCGCAGTCATTCAGGACTCAGCGTGCATGCAGCATTTTCACAGAAAAGCAATTTTCTCTATTTCCTACTTACGTCCTTTGAGCTGAGGATGCAACACATATACAGTACTGTAGACATACAAATGGATTGTATTGAAACAACTCACTGTTATGAGCATCCTGCACACATCCCGTGGAAGGTCTAAGTTTCTCTCAAACAGGCCTGAAGCAACGACAGCACAAGTGTCTGTGTTCATTAAAATCGTACCTGTGTGGGGCTCCCTCAGCCAGCTGGATATTCAAACAAAAGACACCAACTTTGCAAATTCTTTCTTTCTATATGCCACAGGCAGGCAACATCCAACGCCGCCCCACAACAACAGAACCGAGCATCACAGCGTTCCCAAATGTCACGTTATTGTGTGTTGGACGTGGACAGAAGCTAACGAGATGGGGGAGACGGAATTGTGATGCTCCGCAGAGAGAGACAATTTTTGCAGGCGTCCAAAAATAACAAAGAACAAAAGGCGGATAAATGAGTGAGTTTTTGAGCACAAGCTAGTGGGCTTTGGCAGCACCGGCCAGGCAGGAGGGGAGGGAGAGCCAGTCAGAGCTAGCTAGCGGCCCGTCCACACATCTGTCCACACAGCACGGGGTAGGTTCCAACGACACCCACAGAAACAGGCTTAACCTTCTCTTACCCCCACCACCTGTTCGTTACTATGGGCCCCCCCACCGAGCTACCACCACCCGGCTCCTCTTCTCTCACCCGCTTTCCTTGTTCTTCCTTTTTCTCTGTTTGCTACTTATCTCTTTGTTATCAACCCATTGTTTTCAATGCAAACTCTCCAGTTTTAGTTTTTACATTTTCACGTTTTTTTCTCAGAAGTGCAGTTTTTTTTAAGAGAATTTTTTTTTTTTGGTAAGTTGAAATGACTGCAGGTAACAATCATATACAGTATGTACCAGCTCCATGCCAGGTTAATCAGCAGACAGGTGTATTTGCCCTGTGTAAAAAACAAACGAACAAACCAAAAAATAAAATAAATAATAATAATTTAAAAAAAAAAGTCTTGTGTATGCAGCTGGAGAGGAAAGACATATTTGAATGTTTGTCTGTGAAAGTGCATCATCTATCCACATGTTTACCACCCTGTCCCCCCTCCCTGGTGGCTCTTGTCTGCTTTCAGACTCATTTTTCTCCACATTGTTGGTAATTTGAGCATTCTTGCCCATGGCATCGTTCATAGTTGGCCCATTTAAATCCCCTTTGAAAATCTATTTGGAGCAAAAGGAAATGACAGGCTTATTGAGGTGTGCCAGAACATCATGAAAAACCCAACATGGGAATATGAAAGATTGTAAAACCCTCGTCATTGTTCCACTTTGTCACTGTGTGGGAAAAATGATCACTGAACAATCTCTGGACTTGTTAAAGTCCATTTTTATGCTGGATCACAGATTTACTCAATGTGAACTACATAAGAAAAAGACATC
>JARVGS010000789.1:8817685-8828436 GCA_031762315.1 Hypsolebias antenori | reverse complement strand
TATCCGGCCTGGCCGTTATAACGGAACTACGCCGGAAACCGGGGGTTACCTGTAATATATATATATATATATATATATATATATATATATACATATATATATATACATATATATATATATATATATATATATATATAACTAAAACCAGAATCAGTTTTGACATCAAAGTGTTCCAGCTTTCATAAACTGGTGATAATCATCACGAGAAGCTGCTCAATAAAAGTCTTATCCTGAATGGTGGGAACTTGGATTTCTTTGTTGAGATTTATTCGGTCTCTGATAAGCGCTCGGAGGCGTGGAGGTATGCGTGCTGTAAAGCTGGTTGTCAAACTCTTTCATGTGTGGACTTTGAGCAGTCGTCCAGCCCCATCAGCATGTTTGCTCTCTCTGTTATTGAACACTTATCGCTGTGACAAGACGATGCTCAATACCCGAGCAGCTAGAGATGAAACGCATGAACGGCACATTCTTCTGCTTTCTGTTTCAAACTGAAAGCTATTTTCAGGACTAGTGGGTTGAGAAAAGATAAAGTTGACTCAAAATGATGACCAGCGTTCCACAGTTTGAATCCTAATGACATTATACTATTTTTAAAGCTGTGTGCTTCTTACAGAATTGAAAAACCTTCTGAAATTGATCAAAAGAGCTGCCTCTCTGTGAAAGCTGGAATTTCTTTTTTTTTTTTTTTTGCCAGTTTTATATTATAAAACGAGAAATTTGCAGAAGAACTATCTCCGATATGGTTGTTTAAAAGTCAGAAACATTTTAACGATATGCACATATTTTATTTTAGCTTTTGGTCCCTGACCTGTGCTGGAAAATTTTAATTTCTGGAAAAAATGTCTCCAAAAATGTTGTTGTGTGAGTTGTTTTCGAAAATGATGTAAGACTTTACATTTCAAATTGTTTTCAATATTTTTAATGACTTAATGTTGTTTGTGTTTCTTCTTAACTTGATGTGACTTCTTGTTTATTACTATTTTCTGTTAGCTATAGTCAATAAAAGAGTGTCAAATTAAGATGCTGATTGAAATGAACATTATTTTAATTTTACAAATATAAAAAAAATCCTATTGACAATATAAAAAATAGGCTGAACCAAAAATTTATTTTCATTCATGTCATCTCAAATCTCCACAAGGAAATGTTGAAATTGAGGAGATTAAACAAATAAATATATATATAGAAAAAGCATGACTACAAATGCATGTGTCTGTATTTTAGCTTGACCACTGTTGTGGTTCAGTAAAAGGTTTTATTTTCCTACTGTCTGGAAATGATCCTTTGGCTAGAAGGTCAGTGACCAGAGTAATGGAAACGTTGACATTAAAACTGCTCCATGTTCTTATTTAAATCAAATTTAAACACCGGTAAGTCAAACAGGGATTTTTTTTCAACTCTGAAAGTCATTTTGGTGACTTTACCAATCAATCAAATAAAATAAAAAAAATAAAAATACGATCAACAAATGGATATGGTCTCAGTTAGGACTTAAATAAACTGCAAACTACAACATCAGAATAAAACTAAGTAGAAAATTAGTGTTGTAACATTTTCAAACTCAGACTTACAGTGTTTTTATACCACATTGCTCTTCTCTTCCTATGTGGATAGGTTAACTGGTTGATGATAAGTTAACTGCTTGATGATGCACACTTCTGCAGGATAAGACACACGTGTGTTTTACCAACAAACTATAATAAAGTTTGGGCATTTCCTTGGGCATTAGTTAACAGATAAGTGAGGGATTTTGTGACACATGTAACACTTTACAATAAGGTACACAAAATTTGATTAACTACTAGGGAACGCCTCAGGAACGAATCAAGAGCTAATTGTCAGTTAACCAGTACTTACTGGGGAACACGCAGCCAAGCCTTATTAGGGGACTACTGGTTAGTTACCACAAAAACAGAGGAGAAATTCTCCATGTGGGTTCTGAACAAACCCTGAACCAGTGAGGTCACAGCTCGTAATTGTCAAAAACTTGTTTCCTAGTGATTACTGGTTTTATTGGATTTTCTCTTTTGTAAACCTAGTGATGAAAGACATTATCAATTTCATAATCTTGTACTGGTGACATCTATGTCTGACTATCACTTACTGAGTGACCAAATCATTGCCTGGCTATTATTTTGTTCACTGATGTAATGAAGCATCATACCAAGTACTTACTGAGGAACCAGTCATTACTTAATCACTACTTGACCATTACCTACTGGTTTGTTCATGTGGCAATAAACCAGTAGTCCCTTAATAAGGCTTGGCTGTGTGTTCTCCAGTACATACTGGTTAACTACCCATTGGCTCCTGATTTGTTCCTCTTTAGTTTCATTGGTAACTACCCATTAGTTCTTGATTAGTTCCTCTTCATTTACAAGACAACTAACCAGTAATAAGACTTGACTGTGAGTTTCTTAGTAAGTTCTGGTTAACTACTCATTAGCTCCTGATTTGTTCCTGAGGCGTTCCCCAGTAGTAAATCACATTTTGTGTACCTCAGTGTAAATTCAAAAAACGTTCAAGACAAAAACAACTGGACTTTATTTGTAACAGCAGACGTGTTACGGTAACTCCTGATGCCAGTCTTGCGCTCTCTTATTTTTGAGCTGATTCAATTTTCCTCACACAGACTCACACTTTGACTCCATTACAACACAAAGCCAAACACAGGGGTTCATAAATTAGTAGCATGGTTGTCTTTTAATTATGCTTGTGGTTTATTAGACAGCTCACCCATTCACACGAGGCTTCCTTTTCTCCACTCCCACTCTGTTTCCCGGGACCTTTAAACTTCCACCTGCACATTACAGCCTTGATGAAGCTGTTGTCAGCCGTGGAGGAGATGGCAAAGCAGGTGAGAGCAAACGAGCAGGAGACGGATAGCAAACAGGCGACTGAGGCTTCTGATATGTCAGCAACAGAAATTAGCTAACTGCAGTCCCGACTGTGACACAGGCGGGGAGAGAACAAACCCACCAACTCTTCCCTCACTTCTCCTGCTCCTTTCGAGCCTCCTTCTCTGCGCCTGCTAACCGCAGAGACGAGCGAAAGGCAGAGCGCGTCAGCCGGTGAATTTTTTTACACCTCTCCAAAATCATTATTGGTAATTAGCGTTCGTCAGGGAAGACAGCAGCTGCTTGTAATTACAGGTAGCCCCTCATTACTTCTCAGTGTAGGGAAGAGGAGGGAGAGGGAGGGAAAGCAGGTTCCAGAGCCAGTGTTTATGTTTATTTATATATTTCTTTACCCATGATGTTAAGCTACATAATGTATACCAGCTATACTCTGCAGGTGCACCTTCTGAAGCGAAGAGGAGGGACTGTTCTCATTGCAAATAATCATACAAATACCATATTATTGCTAGGGTTCTGTATTATGTACTTATTGAAGTGAGTTACATTGCTTGCATTGCATTACTTGTAAACAATAAGCCATGCCTGTTTATGAAGAAGTTGTAGTCTCCATGTGCTGCAAGATGAAAATGGTACAAACTGAGGTTGAGTTGACCTCACATCTTAGGATGCTCCACTCTTACTGTTCTCTAAAACCCAGCACTGCATGGCACAGCCTTGGATTGGTAGATATGCTACGGCTTTGTAATTTATTTCACTAACAGGTAAAGTCTAGGGCGCATTAACCTTCGTCGTTCCTTGACAATACTGGCTCAGGTAGGAGTGGGTGCTAACCTGACAGGCCTGAACCTCCCCAGAAAAAAGTCTTCGGAGGAGTCGCTCTTTGATACGAGAGGTATTTCTAACCTAATTAGCAGGCTGAGGTTTAAACCTGGCACAGGTTGAACAGTTCTTGATATTTTGTGTGTTATGTTTCGATCTCAAGTAACAGGATCTCATTAGCAAAAAATGTTGTTTTGTTGCGTTCTGATTAAAAATAGAGAATAACTCATTAAAAACCTTACATAGGAATTTTAAGCTATGGCCTTTGCTTTGTTGCAACACAGTTTTTAACTCTTTTTTGGTGATATCTCATGTTAGAAACAATGATAATATTTTTATTCCACAAATCATTATTTCAGCAAGTTCACAGTATATAACAAAGGGACAGAAATCACCTCACTTGGACATTCAATATATGTCCCATAACAGTTGGTGTCTATTTGTAAAGCTGTCAACATTATAACAGAGTAAAAAGTTAGACATTTGCAGTTTTGCCTAAATAAAGAAGACAGAAAAAGTGCAAAATATATATTTTCAAGACTATCTAGCTAAACTATTTGCATTTAATGCAGTTATATTTACTATAACCTCTTTATCACTGCTCTTAAAGATTGAAACTTTCCTATCTTTGAATCTGCAGTGAACATTCACTCATGTTTCTCGTGTTTTACAAGGTCATAGCATACTGTTGAGCTTTTGTTCTGACAAATTAGTCATATCAGTTGTTTGATTTTTGCACACTCCAACAATGCCTCGTGCTTTTAAAACCAAATGAAGTAAGCCTGACTTTGATTTGACGGCATGACTAAAAAAAAAAGTTTTATTGAAGGTGAAGAGTTCCAGCCTGCAGCAACTATAAAAGGAGATCTTTCAGTGGGCGATGAAGATGAGGTAAACTCATATCTTCGTCAGAGGGCTAGACTCCTACGAACAGTTAATTAATACCATCTGAATGCATTATATCTTCTGGCAAGCACAAGGCTTGAAGTCCTTATAGCTCAGGGCAACAATCACACCAATTAACCTCGGGCCCAAAACGATGTGCTGCAACCATTGTTTCTTCTAACCCTTTACCTCAGACAGAGGTTAGGTTCAGGGGAGTAAATAATCTTCTTGGTGTCCAGGTGCAGTTTTCAACAAGGGGGTCATGCCTGCTACACAAAACCTTCTCCACAAGACCAACAGAGGGCTTGCTAATGGCAGCCAGACGTTAGCCCTTTAGCCTCCACAATGTTTTTCTTCCAAGTAAAGGAGCTCATCTTCACCACTTATTACAAGTGATTCATATTTCTTAGGCAAAAGTTAGAATTTCTATTACTATTTTTCTTTTGATCAGAATAATAAAAGCAAAATATCGTAACCACTCTCTGACAATACAGTATACATTTCAATCTAAATCAATAAAACTACACTTTTAATTATCTTGTAGAAATAAAAACAAAATGTCTTTTTAGACCTTGAGGACTTGTGCAAAGCTTTATTCACTGCTGGTATTTATTTTCTGCTCACACACGCAGGCTCCTGCTCAGTTACAGTAGAACAACCGGCATCCTGGCAGAGGACCGGCTCACATTTGCAGGGCATCTCTGGTTTCCACTGTAGACCGTCCAACGCAAATACAAAGAACAACTGTCACATTCAAACTGGAGCTGAAATGACTGGCTGGGTTTTGATTCATCTTGTCTGTCCGGGTCCCTCCTTTTCATTCGCTGCCATGAAAAGTTGGAACTGTATTAGAACCCAGCGCTAGAGAGAGAAGATCAAGTGTCTAAGGATTTAACAGATGGAATTGGGACTAAATGAAGCACTAATGCATGGATGGTATGAATCCTCTGAGCGAGTTGGAGGTGATGTTGGGAAGGGATGAGATGCTTTATGCTCAAGGTGGAAGTTACTCACTGTTTTAATGCATAAGCTGCTGTGTGTGTGTTTTTTTGTTTGTTTGTTTGTGTTAGTTTCATTTTCTCAAACGTGGAAAAGTTAAATTATCTGTAATTTTACTTTTCAACAAGAACATTTGTACACTGCATACAACAGCATTTATGAAAGAAGATTAGAACAGTTATGTCAACTTTAATAACATAGAGTGCATTTATTTATATATTTATTCATTTATGTTTTACATTTCTCTTATGTAATGTGTATATTTATATTATTTATCTCATATTCAAAATGACTATAATGGAATAGCAGTATTGTAGTTTGTTGAACGATGTTCTATGTTCAATGTTCAGGCTGCTGTTTAATATACTGTATTATTTCACATTATTATTGTTTAGCGTATATCTTAGATCCTCATATACGGTTATTTTTATACTTTATATTTTTGCTACTTTTGGGTGCAACTGGAATCTTTAGTACACAATTTCATTCCACCTCATGTACCACATGTGATACGAATGACAATAAACAGCCTGGAAGTAAGTAATACTTGATTGTTAAACTGAAAGGGATCAGTCTAATAGTATTGTTTTTCAGACAATAAATGGGACGAATAGTGCATAAGCAGCTATACAACTGAAGACAATAATAACCTTTTATAGGTTTTGTGAGAAATGCACAGAAAGTGCTCCTTAAATTTACCAACTTTTATTTTTCATGAACCAAGACACTGATAAAAATTCCAATTCATTTTTTTTTAAATTTGTCTTCTGTATTTGACACAGATCATTCTGAGTTAGGATTCCTGATGAAGATCTTATGTGTCTAAATGTTATGATACAACTGATGATGATGTTTTTTTTTCTGTCTCCTCTAGCCTGTGGAGGGCCTCAAGGGTTCATGTTTGAACCCATTTTATTTTCTTTATATGTGTTTTCTTTGGTCCTCTTGATATGGAAATTCAGTTGTGTGTTTTATGATCTTTTATGCCGATGATGCATAGCTCTAATTGTCATTAGAACCTGGTAATCTTGCAAATGTTATTGTGTTATAACAACAAGACTGAATTTGGCAAATGAGTGTGAGTGAGATAGTGCCTGGTTGTTCGTCTCGTTTGTCTCTTTGTGTCCCTTTGTGTCCCTGTGATGGATTGGAGACATGTCCAGGGTGGCCTCCACCTCTTGTACAGTGATAGCTGGACTTGGGCACCAGTGACCCCCGCAACCCGAAAAGGGAGAATTAGGTAAAGATAACGGATGGTTGGAATGTCTAAATTTCCTTCAGCTAAGTCAAAGTAGAACTGATGTGTTGATTTCCACCTTACACCAAGCTTCTGACATCATCCTGCATCTTCTTTAGCTTGTCACCCTAAATCATTCATTAAAAACTTAGATGTCATCTTCGGCCATCAAGTGAAATTTCAATAGTATGTTAAGTTTTGTTGTTTAACCCAGTTATTTTAACACAAGAAATATAGCAACATTATCACATCTATTATTTCATCAGCAATTAAAAGCTGCAGCATTTATTTTCGTCTCATCACAGTTAAACTACTACGTCTGCCTGTTCAAGCTAAAACTTCAACTTTACAACTGATCCAAAACTGGCTACTCTTCAAAACGCTTTCACTCTCATCTTCCTACAGTTCCTGGGTTTCTACACTGGGTTGATGTCAAATTCAAGGTTCAGTTCAAACACCTTTTAAATAAACAGGCTTTCATTTACACCAGTAAATGTTTAACCCCTTACACTCCATCCATCGGGCCCTGATCAAAGCTTTGTTTTACACCATCATCAGAAAGCATGAACTGTGAATTTGCTGTCCTGGTTCAGAAACAGTCTTTCTTCAAAAAGTCAGGAATGGAAAGCTCTTTTAATTGCTTTAAATCACTGTTAAAGATCTATCTTTTTCATAACATCTGTATTTAGTTCTCCTGTTTTAGAACCCGCCTGTGCATTTCATTGGAAAACACCCTATTCTTTAAAAGTATGCTAATTATCTCAGATTTTCGCTTTACTCATTTTCTTGCTTCTATTTTATGCAGATATGTTTGTAACCTATGGGTTTTAAATTGTGCTATAAAAATAAACTTCCTTCCCCTGACCCAACATGCAGCTTAACACAAGCCGTCTTCCTGCTGATTGTTAGGGCGGCAGCTTTCAAAGCTTTTGTCATTTTGTTCTACTGATGCTCACACTGCTGCATTTTAAACTGTTGAGTCAGATTTCATTTAGCAGCTCTTTCATCTGTTTTAACTCAGCCGGGCGAGCTACCCCGGCGCGTGCTGATGTGTGTTTGCCGATTTAGCAGTGGAGAGGTGTGTAAATTTGTATGTGGGCCTCTCTGTGTTTCTTATTGTTTCTGCTTGTTTTGTTTGCATGTGTGCAATACGCAGTGTGTGTGTGTGTGTATCCAAATGTGTGTGTGCGGCTTCCAACCGAGAGCTATTATGTGCAGACAGCAGGTATAATATCTGCAAACCTTCGCTGCTGTGCTGGATAAGTAATGGCCTCAAGACGTCACCTTTATCTGTAGCCACACTCCTGCAGCTGGGGCTGCGTATTCCCTGCCTTACACTTTCTCTATGATACACAGGTATGGCCGTCTCGCTCTCTCTCTTTCACTCTGTGTGTGTGTGTGTGTGCCTCCCAACAAAAGTGGTTATGAAGAAGGCAGATAGGGCCATGACTGACACATTCATTTCCTTAACGGCCGTGGATGCACTGACAGCGCAGCTGCCTTTTAAACAGCTTTAGCTGTATATCCCCTGACGATGTCGACACTGGGTGCAGCACAGAGCGAGCAGCCACTGGGAGCATCCCATCATGCTCTGCAAATGGAGGAAGCAAGGCCGTGGTGAGGACAGATAGGATGAAGGAGGATGGGAAGAAGAAGTAGGAGGGAGATGAAATTCAGGCTGAAATAGAGAAGGCAGAACGTGAAGAGGCATGAGACCAAAGGGAGGAGGATGTGCGAGGTGGTTAGGGAGAGAAAATTGAAATGAGAAAAGAGGGAGGCAGGGAGATATGCGAAACAAAAGAAGGACTGGATGGGGAGTGAGTGAGCTTCGTGGTCTCGGGCTCCATGGGAGGTTCAGCCCAATCATTTATAAAAGGTAAATGCTGTCAGGACGCAGGGCGTTTAAAGGTGCGGCACTGCAGGTGTGATTTATGCTCTCAGTACGGGGCTATAAATCACCCTGCCTTTGTTTCCACAGGCTGCTGCTGCTCCTGCTGCATCAAGGCACAGTCATCCCTGCCTCATCTATAGCAGGCACACACATCCAAACGCAGACGCACACACGTGCACGGTTTGAGTAGGAAAGAAGCACCATGATGAGAATGGATGGATGGCAGTAGGGATGGAGTTGAGGAAAACAGGTTGGAGTCTATCAGTGTTGAGTCAAAGAGGTGTGCATGTGCTCATGAGGACCTCCAGTGCAGAGCATGGAGAATACTTGAACATGTTGAGCACAAGTTTTGTTTAGCTTTTACAACCAAATTAACACTTTATTTCCATATGGTTTTCTTTTTACTGCTCTTATTTAAAACTATGAAACCACATAAACAACAAAGAACAAAAGCTTTGCATGTAAGAATCTGCAAGTTTATTGATATGTAATTAAGCCTTAATAACAATTATGTGTCCACTGATGCAGACACTGATCAGGTTAGCCTATTTTTTAAAATGTATTTCCATGTAGCTTCTTTTTCTTAGCTCTAAATTAGGTTTATAGATTCCTATAGGACTTTTGTCCTGAGTAAAATATCAGCCAGGCTGTTAGTTTGGATAAAAATCAAAAGGTTTTATGATGCAAAGAAGAAAAACTATAAACATTTTACTATATTTCTAAGTAATAAGAAGCCTGAGCTATAAGGACATAGGCAGTATTGATATACGAGTGTGTGTGGGAGGGAATGGCACTTCAGCAAGGTCATAAGTCCTGTTTATGACAGTCACGTTGTCAGCATTCTTATACTACAACAGATAAAGCCCTTTGTTCGCCACAAAACACCCACCGCTTTGGCTCGAGATAGAAATGGGTTAAAGTTCTCAAAACTGTTCGGAGTTAAACGGCAAATACAGTCAGGATCTTTGTATGAATCCCCGTGTGACAAAAAGCAGCATTTCAAGAGTCATGGTGTGAATCACTGCACCATGAGTCAGTGACCTCCTCAATCAAGAAAGAACAAATCTGTTTAGAACCAAAGTCATGGTAGATCTTGTTTACAAGTAACGGAAACACGAACAATAAAACCCTCCACTCAGGGTGCAATATGTTTGTTCTTGCAGTATGCACAACTGATATTACTGTTGGCAATTTCCCCATAATTTTATATTTATTTGTTATCTTTGATGAATAATAGCTTACCATTAATGCTTTATATAATTAAAGTTGTTGCTGTTCAACCTATTTCTGTTATTCTCTTCTTTCTCAATTTTCCAAAATTTTAGAAAAATTGTTTTTGCAACAATTTAATAATTTTATTGAAAATATACATTATTATCTGATTGTCAAGATGGATTTAGAGCCAAAAGGTCAACTTCAATGGCTGTAATGTAATTAGTAGAAGATATAGCAAATGCAACTGGTAAAAAAGAATATACTGTGGGATTGTTTATAGACTAAAAAAAAAAACAATTTGACACTATAGATCATGAATTACTTCTACATAAATTGGAGAAGGATGGTGTTAAGGTATTGCTTATTCTTGGATAAAAAGTTACCTGCATCAAAGACATCAATATGTAAAAAAAAAAAAAAAAGTGAATTCTGATTTATTTGAGGTCACCTGTGGAGTACCACAAGGGTTGGTGCTGGGTCCTAAACTTTTTTTCAACTTTACATAAATATATGCAATGGAACTAAGTTGCTAATATTTACTTTGTTTTCTGATTGCTCTGGTAAAAGTTTGGAGCAGGGCCTCAGTATAATTTATTTATTTATTTATTCATTCATTTCATAATTAAAAAAAAAACAATGACAATTTTATACACAGAAGAAAACTGAAAAACATAAAATGAAAGGAAGCAGAAGAACAAAACATTTCTTATCATATCTGCTCCCCATGAAACAAACAATTCAAACAATCATTTCAAACAAATTGCCTGTTCAATACAAAAGTATATAGTATCATCAAATCACCTAATAAGATTTATCAAATTAGAAAAACTTAAATATATCTCTTCAA
>JARVGS010000789.1:8796851-8809675 GCA_031762315.1 Hypsolebias antenori | reverse complement strand
GTTCCGGTAACCGGCTTTTTCGGTATCCGGCAGTGCCGGTGGAACGGAACTCGGCCGGATACCGGGGACCACCTGTATATATATATATATATATATATATATGTTGTGCCATTTTATGCAAAGTTCAAACATCATGGTCAGTGGACCTTTAAATTTTCACTGTTTTAAAGATAATAATAATAAAAAAATAAATAAAAAAAACGTATTGTTCCCTCTCGTGTTTGTCTGTACATGTGTTTGTTCGTATTATTAGCTAAATGTTTTATGAACCATTGATCAGCTTTAAGTAACCTTTCAGAACTAAATTGTCTGTATGTTTACAACACAATAACTTTTGTAGTCAATCTTATTCAAGATGGCTGCCTTGGACAATTTTTGTTGGAACAAACAAAAGTGGTTGCAACGCAGAGCTAAAATTCGATATGCTAATGTTGTTATTGCTGAAGTCGGCCATGCTTGACTGTTGGCAAAATTTCTCACGAACCACTGAACTGGACTTTAATGTCATTTTCATAAATAACTTTACATGGAAATCAACCTTAGCCTACAAAAACTGTTACACCTGTCAGTGATACTGAGTTAAGGCTTTGTGTGGTAGTAGCTGAGAGTTGTTTACCACACATACTCCAAGCTCTTATAGAACATACAGATCATGTAAAATGCCGTATTGCATGAGATTGTACAAAATGTATTTTTAAAGTTTAACTAAAATGTTTAAAACTCAACATAAGGTGATCTTAATCTGAATCTGAAAGGTTGTGGGGAATATGCATTTCTTCATGTATTGCCATGTCTTTACTTTTCAAACAATTCACTCCCAATTTAACAAAATACAAAAATCATAAACAACAAAAATAAAAACAAATACCAACAGTCCCTAAATAAAGGCTATTCTAAGTTGAATGGAAAAAAAAATATTACTGTGCAGGGAAGCCTTTCTTTTTATTTTTATTTTATTTTATAAGGAATCATGGTTTCAGGAAGTTAAATGGATCTGTGAGTAAAAACTGTGCAGGTGAAAAACAGTCTTTAGGAATTTACTGAAGACGAGCAATTAGTTTGCTTTTGAAGCTGTCCCAGGTGGAATAGTTGGAGTTTCTCTTTCAAATTGCCACATTTGTGGACTAAAAATGTTAAACAAACCACCAAGGTGCCAATGATTGCAGATATGCTACCAAGTGGACAACAATACAAATTAATAAATGGACGTGTGAACATTGCCAAAAAGAAAGAGCTGATTTCCTCCATTTGTACCAAATTGCAGGTATATTAATAAAAGTAAATAATAATTTAGAGATTATCATGACACACAATAATGTTGGGCACATAAAATACCAACCCTATCACTGACATGATGACTGGTGCCATTAGATGAACAAACTATAACATTTTGCTTGCTTCATAAAAATTAACACCTCACACATTGTTTGGTTTGCTTGTCTCCACTGACTGAGGAGAGGGATAAGGTGTTACTCTCCTGAAACAGTCACACAACACAATGTTCAGTTTTTGATTTCAGAACCAGTCATGATTGCTCACTTTGCTACTTTGCTCTCACTTGCAAATGCAGCTAAAATCTTGAAGACAAAACATGGTTAAATTTGTGGGGAAAAACATACCGTATTTTCTGCCGTACCTGTCGCACCGCCTATTAGTCGCATCAGTCCAAATATGTCTAATAAAGTGGACAAATCCATAAATACTTCACTTCGCCATATATGTTGCATCTATTATGCATCACTGCTGACGTGTCGTGTTTGTTATGAGTCACCGCTGACAACCTGGAAATGTGGGCCGGTGTTGTGCCAAAAATCTATTGGCTGCCAAATGGTGGCCGCGGGGCATGCACAGGAGGACTTTAACAAGACTTTAACAAGATTAACACTTTAAAACAATTATTTGTTTGCTTAAAATTATAGCAAAGGTGTGTCTCAGTCTAACTTTTGTCTAATAAATGCACTTTGACAGTCAAATCAGCTGTATATTCAAAAGCCGATACGTGGAAACACGAATGCGCATAGGGCGATTGCTGTGCATTTCTTCGAAATTTAACATGATAACCACCTAAAAACAATTAGTTGTTTGCTTGACGTTATAGCAAAGGTGTGTCTCAGTTGAACTTTTACTTAATAAATGTACTTCAATGATCAAATCAGCTGTATTTCGCAGCGAAATGCAGCTGATTTGACAGTTGTTCCAGGCAGACGATGGGGGTAGAGGCAAGTCGAATGTATCATTAACAGCCACGTTTACTTATTACATGATATAACGGCATGCCATACTGCTCGAGTGCCATATAGCAGCTGAAAATGGTAGTGTTCAATATTTTCAGTCAGAATGAATGAAAACGGTCATATCTCAGCCAAAAATTGTTTTATAAATATGAGGAAAATACATAAATACGTCACTTTGGTGTTCAAGTTGCTGGGCATGCAAATTATCCAAAAATTCATGATTTATAGGGTGAAAAACATGGCATGTAAATCAGACTTACAACTTTTTAGTGCTTAAATGTTCTCAGGTGGAAGTCCTACTAAGGCAAATGGCAGTTTACATGTGTAAGGTTTAATGTAATACCCATAGAATTTGGACTGAAAGGAACAGACTTCAGTACCATTAAGCCTTCGTAGTGATTTATTTACAGTGATTTATCAGCAAAGGTACGGGGAGGAACTGGAACCAGATTGGCTTTGAGGATCATCGGGGGAACAGGAACAGGCTCCAAGAGTATAAAGGAAAGTGTCTAGGTGAGTCCAGTTGAGGGAAGCAAGTGGTAAGAAGGCAAGGAGACACCTGAGGAGGTCATGAGGGAATAAAACGTCAAACTGGAGGAGTTCAAGATCAGGATACAGCTGAAGTTGATGCTGAAACACATAAGAACACCAGATTAGACTTTACTTTATCTTAAGGTAAAGCGAGGTGGCTAGAAACACAACTACCGTGTAATGTGACAGCAGTGAAGAGCAGTCATCTACAGCCTTTTAAGCTCCTGCTTCTCATCAAGGGAGATGGTCCACATGTGTGGCTGGTTGGCACCATCATATGACTTCTGGCTGTGGGGAGAACATGGACCTTGACATCTCACAACTTTCAAACCTGTGTTATTGTGAGACTGCACTGACTTTCTGCATGGTTTGTACTGAATAAGCTTTAAAGAACAGCAGGACGTTTGGAAGATTCCCAAGATATTGGATCATCCATCCATTATCTTTACCCATTTCTTGCTTTTTGGGTCACAGAGGTCACTGTTGAACATGTCCAGCAGACACTGTGCGAGAAGCGCCTGGACAGGTCTTCAGTCCATCACAGGGACACATGGAGACAAATGAGACAAACAACCATCTGCTCTCATTCACAACAATCAGCCTAACATGCATGTTTTTGGTCTGTGGAAGGAAACCCATGCCTGTACAAAAAAAATAAATAAATCAAACAAATTGTTGACAAAATGCTGAGATTGAAACGATGTGTGTCCCATTGTTTTTCTTTCAATTAAATTGTATTTCTTTATTCAAAGTATTACAAAGTAAAGCACTGAAGGTATTTCTTTGTGGAAAAGTTTTGTCCTGCTGGTAGTTTTGGGAAAGGACTCTTCCATTAAAGCTTCTCGCCACAAATAGAATACTAAATGGGTTCTTGTTTATTAGATATCCCACTCAACATTCATCCAATCAACATTTATAGTGTTGCACTCGTGGAATTACTCTGCCCTCCACTAAATCGGCTTGGCATTGTCAGTTGTAAACATTCAGGCATTTAAAGGTAGAAAACTCTTCCTGTAGAAGTGCTATCAAAGCCAGCGGTGTGTGAGTTCGAGTGTGAGAATAAATGCGCGTAGTCTCATAAAATCTGCTGAGCTGGGCACTTCAGTGCAATCAGGCACCGGTCTCAGCTCATATACTTGTTTGATGATAACCAAAGATGGAGGGAGAGTGATGGAGCTCTTCAAGGGGCCGCAGCGATGATTTAGCTTTGGGGAGTGGGTGTGAATCATGGCGAAGGCACAGGAGGACTGGAGGTGGTGGATGAGTCATTAGGGTGGGGACTTGGAAGGAAGGGTGGGGGTTGAGACTCGGGGGATTTTAATTCATCAGACAGAGCTGATGCGGCCTTGAGAGCAGCTCTGACCTGCTGTTCTCCAGCCCAAACCTGTCCATCTTTCTTTTTTATTTCTTCATTTTTTTTTGTTCCGGTCTTATTGCTTGATCACAGTGATCCATGGCTGTTTCTCCCCTTCTTCCTCCTTTGCTCCATTTTCAGGCGTGTCATTCCTCATCAGAACCTTCATCTTTTCTGTGTCATTCCTATGCTCCCTGAAGTATAGCCAGCACCGAGAACGACCAATGAATATCCAATTTGAATGCGTCCCTCTTTCTCGCTCGCTTGTCTTCCACTTTCTTGCCTGGGGCTACTTATTTCACCTCTCCCGCCTCTATCCTCCTCCACTCATGCTCTTCCAACCTCCATGACAAAGTCTGATGGGATTCAGAGAACAATTACTCATGCCCAGAAGAAAGGGAGGCAATAATACAAAAGGGGGGGAAAAGTGAATTGTTTAAGTTAATCATTGTTTTTGCACGATTGTATGACAGTGTGCACTCTACAGCGTGGCCTTCTTGTCCTATAGTGCAAAAATCCATTAGCTGCAACATCCACACCTTTTTAAGAGTTTCATCTCCCTGAGGCTTTGACTTTGGACAAGCAGAGGTTAGAAGAAGAAGAAAAAAACTGAAAACAGCCTTATCTCCAACACACAAATGTTTGTTAAGGCTCCCTATTAAGTCTTCCCCCTGAATTTGCATATTAATTGCATTTTGGCTCTGCACCCCACTCACGCACCCCTCCCCCTCCCTTTAAGGCTGCTGTTTATAGGTGTCTTTTTTTTGGGTTGCTTTTTGAAGACACAGACGTCTACGGGTTGCTCACCTGCAACGGAGGACGCGAATTAAATTCTGCAGTAAATTGCTTTAACTTGAATGTAATCAAATTTGCACTCTCACACACCTTGATCGGAGGTCCTGAAGGCCCTGCTTTCATGTGTACAGCGCACAAAAATACACAAATCTCACATTAAACACAGGGAGAATGTGTTCTGAAACATTAAAGGGCTAAATACGGGAATTCAAAAAGGATGTTTGAGCACTCCTCCTCCCCCAGCAACTGCTTAAATTCCTCAAACTTTCTTTTTGTTTAATGCATTTTTTTTATTCATTTATTTTTTAATTGGGAAATGTGCTTACTGCTCAGGCGTTGTGGTGTAGTTTGGCAGCTTTCTCAACAAATGTTTGAAAAGATGTGAAAGTTTTAATGAGTGCATTGAGCAGGGGATAAAGGAACAGCTGGAGATTCTGAAATGTAGTGGCTATTTTTATCCAGCAGAGGTAAACTCAAGCTGTCTCATTTGAAAACCATCACTGCAGTTTCATCCATACTTAAGAATAACAGGTGACTGAGCATCCGCGCATTCCTGGTTCCAAAACAATGTGACCATATGGGTTTTATTTCTGTGGGATGCACCGAACGGCGCTCTATATGTGTGATATCACATTATTCTGTGCGGGGCTGTTATTATTTTCAAGATAATAGTTTCATTTCAGAGATAATGACTCACATGATTTTTTTTTTCTCCTCCACAAGTCTGTTTGCAGTGATGCATGCCTTTTAATGGAAAATACAAAACAGTCAAGTAGTCATTATTTTGATTACCTCCATCACCAGAAACAACGTTTGTGGCAATTTGTATTTTGCACCTAATTATTACATTTGTGCCATACAGTTAGATTCCACCACAGGAAATGGCTTTTTATTCCCCCCCCTCCCCCCACTCTGTAATGGTCTGCACTCAGCTCATCAGGGTAACTCGGTTCCGGTGGATTGATTTCCTTTGTGTTGCTGATTGATCGGTGCACTGTTACAGCTCAATAAGTCACATACTCCATGCAAAAATGGCCATGATATTAAACAGAAGCTTTATGGCTCAAAAAAACATCATTGGGTATCATCAAACCAATGCATCTTATAAAACTATTAACGCTAAACTTTTCTCATGTTTTCTTTTTTCCATTTGATGCTCATTTGAGTCTTCTTATGTCAACTGAGTAATGTTGCCCTGCAAAAACAACACTGCGTCAGTATTTCTGATGCACATTTTATGGGAATATTTGTGAAATACAGGGGAAAAATAGCTGATTAAATCAGAGGCGTGTTTCTATTGAAATGCACACATTGCTGACAGACTCTCTGCAAAGACAAAGCTTTGAATCTGATTTTGACAGACCATAAACAGGCTCAAACATGCTGACATGCCACTGCTCCTCTGGGCTCTTCCTTGCCCACTGTAGTGTGATAATATGTGACCAGTAGCCTGAGAGAACGTTGAGTCTCATTACAGCTCCCGTTGCAATAAACAACTCCCCAGATCTCCATATAGCACCATCATCTCCGTTCGCCCACTGGGCCGCTGTCCCCTGAGGCAGAGAGCGCCTTTAAATGTGCGCACTAACATACATGCACAGATTAAGCCCTAGTCTTTCCATTAGGCCATTAACTGAGTACACTCACAGCATGACTGTCTGACTTCTTTTTCCTCATCTTTAATAATACGGACTGGACAAAGAACCAGAGCACTGTGTGCCGGAGATGAAGAAAACGATGAGCTGGTCAGTTTTGGAGCTTTATCGATAAGGGAAAAGTAAAAAAAAAAAAGGAAGCACAAATGTTTAATTAAGTCTAGCTAAAGCATGCATGCTGGTCTGTGTATGTGTGTGTGTGTGTGTGTGTGTGCGTATTAGCTTCTTATTTCGAGGATGCTTCTATGTGAAATGTGTGAATAATGCGTTCTAAGGGGTTCGGTAGGCACACGATAGGACACGTAGGGCTGCTCTCCCGCAGATGCAATTAGGCTAAATGGGATTATGCCTATCGCATTTCATACAGGCCGGCCCCACAGCCACCTGGGGGACGGAGTGATGGCTTAAGGGGGAGGAGATGGGTGAGGAGGAGGGATAAAAACAAGGAAAGTGTTAGGTTGGGGGTGAAGAGACTGGAATTTGTCTCGACAAGACAGTATCCAGTGCAGCTGATGTATGAAACACATCTGGATTAATACAAAAGGAATCAAGAATCAAGGTTTGGATCAAAATGATCTTTCAGTCGCATGATATTGTAGTGGCTATAGACGCTTTCTTTTGTGATGTACACTGTAGAAGCCACCTCTCTGGCATTAGGCTAAATGTCAGCATCAATAAAGAAACTGAGGGTGGGGGGCTGACATTTTCACACTGAGTGATTGTGCTCATAGATTCTCCCTGTCTATTGAACTGTCTGGTCATATGCTTTAGGAAAGGACAAGAGCGATGAGGAAAGGCCTCATTCAGAGCTCGCTCATAGATTTTTCACTGTTTCTGAGATGCTTGTGTAATAAAAGACAATGCATTTTTCTCTTCGGTGTCAAACCAAATTAAAGCTAGCCTCAGAACACATGTAAAACAGTCACATTAATTTATATGGAAACACATATTAAGGGCAGTGACTTCTAGACCTTTAGCTTGATTCAAGTTAATGTCATGCCAGAAGTCCAAACTCACTTCATCATCCTCTGGTAGAAGTTATGGTTGCTTTCCTGCAATGAACACTTGTAAGGCAACAATCGCAAAAGTTACCAGTGTAGAAGAGGAAAAGAGACACGGTTCAAATCTCCAAAAATGCAAAAATATGTAATTGTAGCTTGTCATTAACTCAGCTGATGAATTAACATGATGAACATAACTCTGTAGACAACATGAACAGAGAGGCATAGCGTTGCATTTAGGGAGCAGAGACGATCCATCTCACGTTTTGAACAATTGGTTGGTAACAAGCGCTGACATCACTCGCTCTTTATTTTTGGCACTTTGACTTCCGGAGTATGTTCCTGCAGCCATGTCTTAATGATGTAGTCATAATTCAGCTAGATGTCTGTCAACTTGTCTTTTGAGGTCTTATTCTAGGCTTTAATTGGGACTCGTAAAGCCCAATTAGCTTGTTTGTCATAGATAACTTTGCTGGCAAGGTCATGTGTACACTGATGCTACAAACTGACAAACATGCTCATAGATATTTATTAAAGAGGCACAATGTCAAAACCAGTAATTTTTGAATTTAATTTTAATGGCTATTTTTATGATGGAGATTTAGGGCCACAATACAAAAAAATAAATAAAAGCCACAACTTTTTGAGAATAAAGTCCTAGTTTTACAAGAATAAAGTTGAATAAAGTCTTAATATTACTAAAATAAAGTCGTACAAGACCTTTTTTTTTGCAGCTCTCTCTCTTTTTTCCCCACGAGTCAGATTCACGATGTGACCTGTCAATCAATCCAGTAGATGTGTCAGCAAATGACCAATCCGAAGCTAAATGCTCCTTACCTGCAGATTATAAAATGTTTAAGGACAAAATTATCAATGCACAGCTTATCTGCTCACAGTAAGGTGGCACGCTCTGATGGGCTGCAGCACAGCTCTCTGCAGGTAAGGAGCATTTAGCTTTGGATTGCTGATACGTCTATTGGATTGACTGATAGGTCGCATCGTGGATCTGACTTGTGGAAAAATAAAAAAAAATAAGTAAACAAGAGCTGTAAAAAAAAAGTGTCGTATGACTTTATTCTCGCAATATTAAAACTTTATTTGACTTTATTCTCATCATTTTATGGATTTTATTTTTTTTTTCTTATCGTGGCAATGTATTTTTTTTTCATATTGTGGCCCTAAAGCTCCGTCGTATATTTAAATACTGCAGGAGCAAGTTAAGAAGGAAACAAAAGACATTTAGCTGCTTCAGTTTTAGCCACAAATGCAGGTGCAACTTTACAAATGAGAATCAGAAATCTGAGCAAACAAATCCAGGCTCACAATCTCAAAAATGTACAAACCTTTCATCATGTCATTTGTTTAACTTGTGGAATATGTCATTCAAATATAAAACAACTTTTTAATGCATCATATTATCCAAGCAAAGAAAATTGACCCCATTAAATAAGACCCCCATTATAACACTAACACATTAAGGGACTAATCTCATTTTACATTCTTGCTTCACAAGAAACTCATGGGAACATCAAGTACGATTCATCCCAAGCAAATAAATGTTTGGATCTAAGTAGACATTTCTAATGATGAGAAATTAAATGATCCTGTTGAACCCCTGGAAGAGCATTCAGTCTACTCCTGAATGCTGGGGAGCAGAGATCTGAGACTTACAGGGGGGTAAAATGGAGAGCTGCGATAGGATACGGCCCATTAATTATTTAATTTGCTGGTGTTATGACGAATGGCGTTGTCCTAGCTCTCAACAGAGCTCGTGACTTTTACAAGGCTACCTAGACATGGTCTTGGCACAGAGTTCAAATCTGTGCTGTTTTATTCAGAGCCCATCTGCAAAATGGAAAAGATGAGATGAAGCAGCTGGATAAAATACCTCAAACTCATTTATATTGTTGCAGAAATGGAAGAAAACTCCTTGTGGCTTTTGGGAGCGAGCGTAATTGGGTGTGTGTAGGTGAGACGGTAGGCCAGTGTGGGGGTCAGTTACACCTCCGTGTCGGGTGTTTTTGCGACAGGATGCCAGCGGGGAAAGAAAGGCCACAGTGTGCTGTGTTTGCACTGCGTGAGACGGCCTCCTGCTCCTGACGTGCATGTGGTCAAACGCACCCGGAGGAGGCGTCCACCATGAGCTGTGAGTAGAAACTGCGAAAACTGTAAAGTGCATTCAACCTGCATTTTCTTGTTCAAACTTGGCACAAAATACTTGAATTATTAGCTTTTTTGTTTGATCATATATTTAATAAAGCTCATACTTATATTCAGTGTTTTGTCCAACTCAGCTGGATGCAATTAATAATCTTAAGACTGACTGTGTTAACCACTTCTAACAAAAGCACTGAATAAAGTGGGAATAATGGAAGATGTTTTTAGCACTGAGCATTAATGGTTCTTGTTAGCTTCGTCTTAGACGAGTCCCACTGCGGGCATCAGTCTTTAATAACGACACTGTATCACCTGAAGCAGAAAGAGGTCACCACTGCTGCACCTTTGCTGCTTCTTCCAACACCTCACGGAAATCGGTCTCTAATGAACTGAATTAAAAGTTACTTTAAATGACTGAACTGATCCATGAGGCAGACCTAACTTGAGCATGAATAACACCATTTATGAGTGCAACATGTGGTGTGAAGCCACCAAAGGTAGTCTAATGAAAGTATTTGTCTTCTTATCACATAACAGATTGAATGTGGAGCCCATTTCTTATTTTTCCTACATTTCCTTTCTTTCGTTAGCAGCTCTCCCAGTAGATGCTGCCTGCTGCCAGCTGCTGCTCCGGCCTTCTGGAAATGAGGCTGGCAATTAGACCTTGTGCTTAAAACAAGGTGAGTCAAGACCTTTTAATGGTGCACTATTTCTGAGCTCCCACACATGTGGCCAGTTAGAAATCTGCTGTGCCAGAGAACTTTGTGGCACTGAGGCATGACGGCTACAGTTCAGGCGGTGGGTGGCTCAAGTAATGGTGCAGCGTTAGCCTGCAGAAATAGCTTTCCTTTCACCTTTAACTACTGGAAGCAATTTCTTAGCATTGTTTGTTTTTTACTATTTTAAAACCAGTTTTAATCTGCTCTAAAACAGATTCTAATTTGTTTCCTGTTTAAATTTTACCAATAAAACGTGCCTGGCAGGAATAGTTCCAGTTTTTGTTCAGTAAAGCTACAGGGCCACAGCAGGAGCAGCATGATAGCTCTGTAGTGTCATTTTATCTGAAAGGATGAGGTTAAATTTCTAATTCTGTCCTGCCGCTCATCTCTCTGCTCAGACCTTGATAAGATGGAAGAGGAAAGGCTGTCAGTGTTTAGACTGCTGCACCTTGTTTCCTTGGACCTTACCCAGCAAACCTTGAGTCTATTCAGAGATGAACATTAACCAGTGAAGAGTGTCTCTGCAGGTCTTGCACACGGCAAAAAAAAAAAACAAAAAAAAAACAAACATACACATGGAAACATACACACATTAATGAGAGACTGCATGAACATAAGCAAAGCAAGAAATTATTTACTGACGCTGTAATCATCCTGCTTTGTTTCTCCCTGGTTCCTTTTTAATTCTGTTCATTAGCGGCAAATTATTTCCCCAAGAAAAAATATATTTAAAAAACGCTTTAAACATCTGTGCAATGTTTTTTTTCTTCCCCCAAGTAGCGGCAGCGAACGAGAAACAGTCGTCTTGGTGAAATCTGCGATTTGGCTTTCAACAAGCTGTGAATTTTCATTCGTTAGACCAGACCGAAGAGATTCACAGTCATCCATACACTGTGACAGACGTAAAGGCCACATGACCCGGACTTCGGCTGGCTGAAGCAGTCAGGCTACCATCTGAGGACTGGCTATACACTCATGATAAATGACAGCCTTCAACCTGGCCAATCTAAATAGATGATCTTGGCTGCATCGTCCCCCAACCAGGTGCCAATGTGTAAAATGGACTAAGTATGTAAAAACCATACAGTTGCCTGCTGTATTCTGACTAAAAATATCGACGTGAACAGAAGGAGCAGCAGAAAGCTTCAGTTTAAATAGTCAAGTAGCAGATTTTGTCAGCTTGACTGCAAAATGTGTCATTTTAGAACAAGTAGATTATATTACTTTTCTCCACGCTGCAAAATCTCATATTAATAAGCTCTGATGCGCCTTTTTTTTGCGTTGATGCATGGTGGATTTGTCTGCTTGTTCACGAGGAGCCCTTTTTCTTTTGTTCTCGAAGAGATGAAGAGCACCCACTACTCAGAAACAACACATAAATATGCATTTATCTGTTCTGGTTGGGCGAATTTGAAGAACTGTCAAGCGTCAAATGTAAAGGTCATGCTTTGCTTGCTTGGAGGGGAAAATCCTGGAGACCATAGTTAGGGCAACATTTGAATAAACTATGCAAGGATTTACAAGCGGTAACCTTCAGGGGGAAAAAAAAACCACCCCCATCCCTCACTGAGGAATAGCTACCGTTATGGATGTGGTCCATCACTAACTTTAATATATACTGGCTCAGAATGTAGATGAGACAAAGAAATAGGAGGGATAAATAGGAGGGATCTCCAAGATGTGCTTTATTGAGGAGATAATGTGTGTCTTCAGAGTGATGTGCAGGTTTACTCTTTTAGAAGACACAAATTTAATCAATCCTCCATCAAGACATTCCACATTTTATATTATTATTTTAGAGGTATTAAAGTCCCTGGAGGATCATCTCTTGAATTTAGAACAACCCACCCTAACCCCCGCCCGTCTCCAAATCATGACAGCAGAGTGTGGCAGGTGGAGGTCTTTCAGACAGATCAAGGGGTGACCTTGCCACTTCTCCCCCCCCCACCCCGCTGAATCGATTTGGTGCACAAACATGGTGCCAGCTTTCAGAAATGTGCCGCGGCCCTACAGACAGGCTTGGTTAACAGAGGGCTGGTTTCGTCCCCAGTCTCAGCGCAGCCCCCGTGGCAGCAGATGCCACATGGCTGCCCCAGAGCCTTCAGCCAGCTAGTAGACATAGGCAAGAGCCAGCCGGGTCACCGGAGCCCATGTCTGTGTCATGCACAGAGAGGGCCTTCTCAGCAGGCAGGCAGGCAGGCAGCATGCCGTCATGTCCTGTCCTCGTTTCTTGGAGGCAGAGTGTAACAGCTCGTTTGCACGTGCTTTGTGTGGATTAAAGCAAGACGCCGTCAGAGATAATTAAAATTACGAGATCTGTGTTCAAGACACTCCTATCTGGATAATTGTTCTTATAGGTTATTTGTGTCTGCTTGTGC
>JARVGS010000789.1:8677107-8694474 GCA_031762315.1 Hypsolebias antenori | reverse complement strand
CCCTCTCATTCACCGGGGTGAACCCCAACGTACAGGCACCAAGATGGGGGGCAACAAGTATGCCCACTCCTGCTCGGTGCCTGTAGTGAGACCTGTTTAGACAGACAAAAAAAAAAAAGATTGAAAGGAACAGGATCTCTCTCAGTGGCTAATGAGAGATAGCATGGCATTCAAAATACACCCCACCCACATAAGCACATTGTGACGTAAATGTTCTGCAATGGAGGAGGAGGACAACAAGGGTGGTGAGCGTGTCCAAGGATGCTACCGGAGGCACTGTAGGAGTTCTGAAAGTGTAGTTATTGCTGAGATGTAGTAATGTTTTAGTATTTTTACATTCAATTCAATTCAAAAATACTTTATTAATACAAAAGGGAAATTAAATGTTGTTTTAACTCATCATTTTGGTTTCATTAGAGTTGTTATAGATGCTGGTGGCTGTGGGCAGGAAGGATTTCTTGTAGCGGGCCATTTAAAAGCAGCTCTGAAGAAACTGGTTGCAGATGTTGATCTTTCTACTTGGACTTGGTGGAGTTCTCAGTTTTCTTGAGCAGCAGGACCACCTGCATCTTTCAAGTCAATCCAGTGTATTTACATATGGGTAGAACTCCTTCCTGAGCAATGGTCTCTCCTCACAGTAGCTTGTTGAGCTTCTCGTCATTGCAGACAGCCAGATGCAGGTGTCAGGGAATGATCCTGGTCTTCTTGTAGCCATGAACAGCATGGCTAAAAGAAGCAAGAAGCATCAGCTCCAGGATCTCGGCGGTAAGGTAATCAAGCACCTCTGCCAGGTAGACGGCGATGCGTCCATGGCACCTCCTTTTTAGATTATTTGTGATTTGGGGCTGTAGCTGAGGTATTATTTGAGTTTTTGAGATGTTAATCAACTGCCCCCAATCGTAAACACCACCGTGTTGTCATAGTTATGCATCATAACAAATGTCCAAAAGCAAAAAGGTTTCAATAAAAAAATCCTTCAAGCTGCACAGTATCTGATATTAGAGGAAATAATCATCAAAAAAAAAAAAGTGATTTACATCCAGAAAAAGAGGAATTGAAGTTTTCAAAAGCAAGATCACAGAATGAAAGTAACATCTTGAGCAGTACAATTCTAGAACATAGACATTTTTCTAAATTGCATTAAAAAAAAACAATAATAATTAAAAAAAAAGAACAATTCGCTGTTTGGGTTTTAGTTTTTCATAAGACATAAAAAGTTGTAAAAAAAATTAATACAATTGAACAAATGCACACAAAAAAGATAATATATACAAATCCAACACAATTTTTAAATCACCTACTGCCTTGTTTTGTGCAAATGTCTAAGAAACACTTGAACACATCAGAAAAATAAGGCTTGAGGGACAGAATTGACCATTTAGTCATCTGAAGTTGTCCCTCGATATCCTCATGCAATAAAGTAAAAAAAAAAAAATAGACAAAAAAATAAAAAAATTAAAACAGAATATTGAAGCTATCTTTTATAAAGACTCTTGAAAAAAAACATGGTCTATACTGTCTTAACTATACTGTATTACAAGTGTTTTATAAATAAATAAAAAAAGATAGACCTAAATATTCATGGAAAAACGTTTACAATCAAAAGTTGTGTTGACAGTTATTGACAAAGGATGTCAAAAGAAAATAAATGCCCAGAAATCTAAAAAATTTTTGGCTACAAGTTGATGTTTAAATTAGCTGTCACAAGTGTTAGTTCACGTACTATGTTTAGCATGCAAAGATATTTGTTCCAAAATTTTTTGCTAAGCATAGCAACTATGCTCAACATACCAAAAAGAAAATAAAAATATGTTTTTAAAGAATGACTGATGCCCACAAACATATTCAACAATCTACAGAATACTTTCAATGTTAGCTTCAAGTTATATGTGTAAGAAAGCAAGCCTTTCTGTAGATTTCCAGGTGATATGATGGTGTGTGTAATAGAAGCACAACACCCATGTTCCATTTCAGCTCATGTCCATTCAGTCTCATTCATTCAACCTTTATTTACACAGATAAATCACACTGAGCCTCAAAGACTCATTTACAAGTGAGACCTGTATAGACAGACATCTAGATTGCCCTCTGAACTGAAAGGTTTTCCACCTGTAATTGAGACGTCTACATCAACACACCTGGTTTAAATTCATGGGTCGATACCAAGCTTCTGAAGAAATTGTTTACAAGCTGCAGAGGTAAATAATTCCTTTAAATCATGTTTGTTGGACCAGAATCACATCTAAAACATGCAGGGCAGTGTGTACCAAGGGCCGTAGAGTTGAACAACACTAGTGTATAGGTGCACTTTCTATTGAAACAATCAGCTCTGATCCAGCCTCAGTGGACAGGGCCTGTTCTGATGTTACTCAGGATCAAAACAGCTTGAGACGGAGGTGAGCTCCTTCAGTTCCTTGCTTTGTTATTCAAACAAATCCTACTGAGAGAGACTGAGGTTGTCTGGAATGTCATTGCTGTCAGGCTCTGTATTTGATTGTGTTTGCTTTATGATAATCCAACTCAGTTTATTTCAGACTTAGAAATACAGTACTAGGATTACTGTTTAGATTTTGCCCAGGCTTGGTGCTCCTTTCCCGGGTAAGGCACCAGCGAGAGTCCCGTCAAACATCCAGGGTGGCTTTTGGTCATATTTTACCCAGGGAAAGTGGTACAAGTCAAAGGTACAGTTAAAAAATAAAAAGCAAAGATCTTTGGTTTGCCAACAGAACGTTACATTGTACTCATTTGTTTGTCATTTACTTCCCCTGAACATGATTTTAATGTTGTATGCATGTCAGGGGTTGCACGACTATATATGTTTAAAATCGACTTCAACGTGATAAAAGTCGAGTTGACGTCGACTAGTCGCTGTGATGTCACAGGAAATCAAGACAGTAGTTATTATAGTTATTGGCTGAGCACGTCTGCTGACATAGCGGCTGGGTCCAGAGGTGGGTCGCTGGCAGTCACCCATCTGGACTTTTATGTACCGCTTTTAACTGGCCGGTCAGCGCACGGTCAAACGGCTGTGAGCGTATGTTAATGATTCAAATTGGATCGTCAGCCGCATGTCCGTCGACACAATCAAAAGCTCGACACCAACCCGCCTATCCAGCTCATTATTTTGGCTCGGTCCGGGTTATAAATGAATGAATGAACAGTTAGAAGTGACTACAACTAGTCGACGTGAACTGTAAAAACTTGTGGGATGTCCTAAAATTGACTGGTTGACTAGTTGATTCAACCCCTAGTGTATGTCTCTTGGAGATGTCTCTTCATACAAAATAAATGAACAAAGATCTACAAATGTACACAAAGTTCTTCTTACTTTTTGACATCATCCTGTTAAGCCCTATTCGCACGGGATTAGTTTTACCTAGGAACCACATGCTATTTGTAATAGTCACAGAGATTGTCTGTGTTGTTAATCCCGTGCAAATCGGTCATGTAGTAATTTGTAACGTAAAAATTCTCCTGTAAATTACCTACTACATTTTGCAAACTCCGAGGTCCTGTGATGATACTAATCCAATGCAAATAGTCATCTGTGTGATTTGGACAGAAATGGGTGGGATCCAGTATGTAATGAGGTGGTTTTAGTTTTCCATACAAAATCATTTGGAAAAATATAGAACAAAGCTATTTTAAATGAACACGCTGCTCGCTTGGGCTTTGGTAGATGCAGCTACTTCTTTCACCACAGGTGAGGAGACGTGCACAACCGGTGATCAACTGATCCATTGATGCATCTATCCATCCATCCATTATATTTACCCACTTCTTCCTTTTTGGGTAGCGGGTGTCGCTAGCGCCCAAGTCCAGCCATCACTGTACAAGAGGTGGGGGACACCCTGGATAGGTCACAATTCATTTCAACCGGTGGGTCAGCGGACCTGCACAACCAGTGACAGGTTGTCCACTGAGCTTAACGCGACTTGCAGTGCGTTAACATCATATCTGGAATATATCTGTAAATTTCAGCTAAATATCAGGCTTTGGTTATCCCATGCGAATGGACCACATAAAAAGCAGACGTTGCTGGGGAGTCATTTATTTATTACATGTGGTCCCTAGGTAAAACTAATCCTGTGCAAATAGGACTTTAGACATTTTCATGAATAAGGTAAGTGATTTACTTGTGTTTTTAAAGGCACAATTTAAGGTTGATACTGTATTTTGCTCTGTCAGATTTTCTGAAATTTGTTCTTGCCGTTTCAGTTGTAACATTATTTTTCACGTGGGCAATTTATACTATATGTATATCAGAGAAACAGCAGCAAGAACTTCTGGTTAATTTCCCACTGCAGCGCAAGTTACACACAAACAGAAAACAGCGACAGCACAGTTTGCAGAGTGGCGTATTTGTTTTCAGTTCATGATACAGATATAAAAAGGGCCATTTTGCACATTTGCTATGAAGAGACTGCCACACTCTCTGACTCACTGTGCTAGATTATGTTACTACACATCCAAGGTGTCCTTCCTCCCAGTGAACGCAGCCACAAAGAAACATTTTTGTCTCCTCAAAACAATTCAGCAATCTCCTTCCTCGAGTTATTTGACCACCTTGGTAAGTTTTGCTGCAACAGTTGTAAAGATGGCTGTATGACCTAACAGCCTCGGTAGCTGCTCCTCAGCAGACGAGTTGAAGCAAAATGAGCAGTGTACTTTATCTGCTTTTTCTCAAACTCCCACAAATGTCTTACAATTCACATCATCCTTGGTGCGTACACCTGTGAGAAAAACATTCTAACAGTTGCGTGTGCAATAGGTTCTTGGGGGTGGTACAAGAACAAAAAGATGCAATTTTGTCACACAGCTACATCAGCAAGAACTAATTTTGGAACGTTTGGAGTAAATGAATCATTAAACAGAAAAAAAAAAATCTGAGACAGATGAGCAAATTGGGCTTAAATGTGTGTTTCGAATTCTACATCGCATAATTTATTTTTCATTTAAATCTTGTTACTCATTTAAATCCTTATTCGGTGAAGTGTCACAGCTGTAATTAAAAACAATTAATTCCCAAACTAAGCTATATAATAAAGGCAGTGAAACATTTTGCCTATTGAGAGCTTGGTTTGAATCAAAACAACTTTATTGATTTCAGTTAAACAAATGTGTTGACATATTGTTGGCTATAGCAATATGCTTTTTTTAATCATGCAAAAGGTTATACGGGTATTATTGTCTTCGGTAATACAATTTTATAATGCCATAACCAGTTAAAGGACTACTCTGTGCTTAAGTCTGAGAAATGTAAATCGGAAGTTTAGAGTCCTCCTAGAGACTTTTTTGTTTACAGCACTCCCATCTAGACTTTTGGTATGAATTGAAAACTCGATACAGAAAAAGGAGGAATATATCTATTCATGAAAAATGAGAATGTTTACTTGGACAAAAGCTGCTTGGATTTTAGAAGATAAATTACTTCTTTAGAAAGAAGCTGAAAGTTTAATGAAAAAAGTTAATATAATCCGTAAAAGCGATGCATCAGTGCATGACACGTATCACTCATGATGCATAAAAGGAGGGAAGCCTTATAATATTACAGAATGCTGGTCTCATGCGACAAAGCTGACAAGGGAGAGTGATGACAGAATGTCACACAGAGACACGTGGCGATACGCCATCTCTATTTCCTCTCTCCACTCAAAACAAGGCAAATAAATCCATAAGCACCATGTTGGAGCTCACTGCCATTTTCTGCTGTCACCATCATTTTATTCCCCCGTTAATATTTCCCCACCTCGCTCGTCGGCTTTCTCTCCCGCAGGCCCTGGTTGCTACATTTGCTCCACAAGCATAATATCCACCTGCTCCTGTCACAGCCCCTGACATTTCATCCCCAGAATGGAGCAGGTATGCAGCCATGGGCTGCAATTTAAATTCAGAATTAAAAAAAAGGAGCATGAAAACACACAGAGGCATGTGTAGGAAAACACACGCCTGTATGTGGAATAATATGTTGCCTAATGCATGCATTGTGCAGATTGTTTATATTCACAAGTAATCAGTTTTCACTCAGAGATATAGACACACTTCATCCATTAAACATCACTACTGGCTGGGCTGGTGACCTGGTTTTTAATGACAACAAACACAAGACAAAGAGGCAGAAATCGAGCTTGGGTGGTGTTCTAAAGGAATGTACAGGTAGTCCTCGACTTACGAATGAGATCCGTTCCTACGCACCATTCGTAACCCGATTTTGCCGTAAGACGGAAAATGCACGGTAAACAGCGTTTTAAACATGTTTTTTTTCAACGTAACACAACACCAGCGTACATTCTGTACCTTAACCATGTCCAGTACTGTATTTCCAATCAGTTAGCTAACACAGTACCCTCAAAAAACACATACAATACTGCATAGTACGTTTCATAATGAAATAAAACAGTAAAAAAAACTGTACCTGTATCCCTCGCCGTCACTCTTTCTCTTTTTTTCTTTAAAATCAATCCACCTCTGTCAGGAGTGTTTACAGGTAAGTCCAACCAACGAAGTTTATTAGAACAAGAGCTACTGCTATTTTTACAGGCTGCACTACCTTAGAGCACAAACAAAATGGACTCCTCCAGTGCACGTTGTTGTTTTCACAAACCAAGATGGACGCCAGAGAGGGGGAGCAGTCCACAGGGTCTTAAAGGGAAAGGTATTAACACCCCACACACAAAAGAAACGGCTGTGTGTAGCTATTGAAAGTCAATGGGAGGTGTGATGACGTCACTGGGAGGCGTTCATAAGTCCGAGTTGCCATAAGTCGGGGATGCCGTAACTCGAGGACTACCTGTAGGTTTTTTTTTTATTATTTAGGTGCTGGATGGAGGAGGCAGGATCAGCTGAGTGAACAAGTCCTCACAGGCTGGAGGGAGAGAGTCACCTGTCAGCGTGAGCGTGGCAACAATGACGTCACTGGTGGAGCAGCTGAGGTACTGTACGTGGTTCGTGGGCGGGGCAAGTTCAAGAGCGAGGTCCAGATATCAAAGAAGGGGTCATTCACAGGGAAGCAGAACGCATAAACCAGAGCCAAGTTGTGATCCATAAGCGTAGTTGTGGGAGGAGGAGGGCAGAGTCATTACTGTGGTCCGAGAGCGAAGACAGAATCTGTAAAGGGGCAGGCAAGGCGACACATTTGTGGTACAGGCGTGAGGTCGAAACAAGGCAAGGTAATCCAGGCTGTGGCATGAAATAGGAAACTATGAAGGCTTGATATTAGAGACCATGGAAGGTATAATAATTTGGCGACAAGGAAGTGATGACTGGAGCTTAAATAGTGCAGATAAGGTGTGTGGATTCAGGGCTGATTGTTGTGGAGGAGCAAGGGAGGCGTGGCATGGAGTGACAGGAGCAGGCCTGAGCTGAGAGATGGGTGACAGGCAAAACAAAGCAGGGAA
This sequence comes from Hypsolebias antenori, assembly GCA_031762315.1. Classification (NCBI taxonomy): domain Eukaryota; kingdom Metazoa; phylum Chordata; class Actinopteri; order Cyprinodontiformes; family Rivulidae; genus Hypsolebias; species Hypsolebias antenori. The sequence goes on along the minus strand of JARVGS010000789.1, from coordinate 8,687,077 downwards.
ACAGAAACTATGGTGTGAGGGGCAGAAACTACGGCAGGGGGAGGCCAGTGACATGAGCAGGAGAACAAAGAGCAAGAGGGCAGGAGTATGGCAGGATGGGCAGAAACGTGGCATGAGGAGCGGGGGGGGGGGGGTCAGCGGGAGCCATTGACCATCACAACTCAACAAGGTTGGGAGCTATGTGGGTTAAAAAAATGTATTCTAAATGCCTGCCACTCGAATGTGAAAAGTGATGATAATATGAAGACGGAGTATGCTTTTGTTGTGGAAATCAGTTTTGTTTGGTGGCTCCTCAGATTGAAGAAGTCCTTTGGATGAAGGATGAAATGTCTCAGCTTGAAAAAGAAACTGTTCAGATGATCTGAATGAACACTGTTGGACCTGGATTATTGAGCATAAACTTTGGTGGACGATAATATGTTTGCTCAAGTCTGTCGGTGTTTGTTAACGACATATGACCCACTGCACAAATTTTAATGAAACTTTCAGAGAACAATCTTCGGGACTACATATAGAATCGCTTTATGTTTTGATTCGGTTTAGTTCAGAATATATTCCACTGCCACCTAAACTTAAAAACACACACAAAAGAATAATAACTCAGTGAATTTTACAATATGGATTAAAAAAAATGGCATGGTTGAAGCTGCAACTGATTCCAAACACATTTGGAGCAATACCAGATTACACAGGAGCTTTCTTAAAAAAAAATTAAACTATTTTGTGGGAGTTCAACTCTGCCAACTTCCTGCGGTCACAAGATGAGCTGCAGGAGTACAAAAGGCAACAGAGGCCCTCCAGTCGCTGCAGGAGCATTACATGCATAACAGAAGTGTGTTTCTGGCAACTTTGCATTATCTAATGAAAGATAAACTTACTTTGTGCTCCTTCATGTTTTCAACCTTTGCTTCTGTTGCCTACTTGTCCTTGGATTTCCACTGTACAACCTCAAGCTCCCATGTGACTTCTTCAGCTGTCTCCTCACCTTCCAGCCATTTGCCCACATCATCCTGGAACTCTCCTCGAACATCTTCCCTTCGCTCGGGAACCACTGGATCACCTGCTCCCTGAACAAACCACAAACCCTTCTGTAAGAAAGAGAAGCATTTTCATTCACCATCTCTCAAGTTACTCAAATTAAACCTTCTCCTTCCCCCCCAGGGTTCCAGTCCCTCCCCCTGCACGTAAATAAACACCGTTAAACTTCCATATTCTCTGGGTATTCCGTTAATCGTTACGTATTTATTATAGTCACCTGCCTGTGTGTTAACGTAGTATCTCACAAACCACTGCGTGGCTTTCAACAAAACGGTTTACATTTTTTATAAATAACCATAAGCACATCTAAATCTGATTACCTTTTGGAGCTAACCCAATTCAAGTTAGTTGCTAACTGAGCTCATGGAGCACAAAAACTGCTATAATTCAGTTAATTGTTTGAGACGTGCTATAAAAAAAGTTAAGTCAGGCCCTCTGGATGTGTGCATAGCGTTATTTTCAAAGTTTAAGTAAACCTGTTATAACACAATCATTTCTGAATATAACATGATCTTGGTCTAAAACTCTGGCATAAAAGGCAGGACATATGAATTAGTTCCATTAATTTTTTTAAAGACTGTGAAGGACGGCTATTGCTGAGTGGTTAGAGCAGTCGTCTTCTAGCGCAAGAGTTGGGGGTTCGATTCTACCAGCAGTCACATGCCAGCAAGACACTGAACCCCTCACTGCCTTCAATGTGTGTTCCATTGGTATATGCATGTGATGTGACTATTAATCTCTTTAGAATGATTAGTTCAATGAGCTTTGTAGAGATCTAGTAGAGTGCTGTATGAATGGATAAATGAGGACACAGATTATAGTGTAAAGAGATTTGAGTATCTTGATCAGATAGAAAGGCGCTAATAGCCCATCTACCATTTACTCTTCATTATTGCATAGTTAAACACATTATCCTATTGTGTATGAAATATTGTAATTCAACATTAGGCTGAGAACAGGAAATAACTGTGTTTATTGCCAAAGTGTGACTCAGATCTATCGTCTGGACTGCTTTGTCACTTTGAAACTGCTCCTTGGCTTTTCCACTCGATTCTGACATTCACCATCAGCTCTGCAGCCATATGTGCACATGGTGGATGAGTGATGAAAAAGTTGCCCGTTTTCATATTCAAGTCTGACATATTGAGGAATGGAAAGATGCTCGTGGAGCGCTCGTGGGCAAAGACAGTGGCATACGGACTCGGTTTCTCTCTCCCTCTAATACACATGCGCACACAACTCGTGGTCAGCAGCACAGATGAGTTCTGGGAAAACAAGCAGCTGCAGGAGGAGGAAAAGACCATAAGGCTGGACGGCTTGCCAAATTTCATCATCTATTATGGATTGCCTGCAACGCACACTCTGCTGCAACCAGGACCATATCTCAGATTTACATGCGAACAGAAATGCTCACATAGGTTCACGTGCACATGTTTAAATGTACTTCTGTACTGCATTTGGAATGCCTCAACTATGTAACAAGAGCCTAAATGACAGACGTGGATCTTCAGACGTTATGATAATTACAGGTTATCATTATTTATGATAAAGTCAAAAGTTGTATTCAGTGTCCTCATGAAGATATGAAAAATAAACACTAAACTTGCAACAGAAAACCATAAAGATCATCTGCAGGGTTGATATTTAACGTGCACCGCATGACACGGCCGATATGAAAAATGCAATTTGCAACAGATTCCACAATCAAGTAGGTTGATTATGACAAATCAAAGTGCGATTGAATCATTATCACCAGCAGCCAAAGAGCAGGTGATAACGTTTGTGCTTGCTGTGTTAGCAAAAAGTCTCATGAACCAAAGGATAGATTTTAAAAGAAAATGAGAAACAAAGGAGCATCTTTGATTAGTTTTTGGTGTCAATCCAATTCAAAATGGCCACTGCAACTATTACCAAAAACAAAAATGAGTAAAATTCGTATTAACTCTTGTAGATTTAAGGTTAAAGCATGGAAGTACCATCAAACTGAAGATTTGCTGATCTTTGCATACCTTTGCTTGTGTCGTGGCCACAGTTTTAATGGGATCCCTGCATTCCTGACCCATCTTGGAGCTAACTTGTTGTTGTGCACGCTTCTGTATCTTTTCGGAGGAAACGCTTTGCCAAGGCACCATTACCGCCCAGCAGTAAATTGCCTTGTAAATTACAGCGCCCCGGTAATAAAGCCAGATTTGTATATCACCGGGAGTGGAGACTGTGTCTGTCTTGTAAATTTAATTAAACAGCAGGTGCAAAATCAGGTCATATGGCTTTGATGTGCCCCATGTGAGAATGACAACCAGACAAAGATTCTAATATGGGCGGCATTTACATATTTTTGCATGTGGCGGACCACTTGTTTCGTAAGGGGGGGAGCCTCAACTATCACATTGGACTGTATTTTTTTTTTTTTTCCAAGTTAAGGAGGATTCAAATTAGCCATCACCATTTGAATAAAGCAAAGCAAAATAAGTGGGTAATATTTTAAAATGGCCTCTTGATTGGTTTCAACATTGCAAACACAATTGCTTTTTCACCTCGTTGGAACTATCATGTTAGAGTGCAGCTTAACAACTTTATTTGAAAAAGGTATTAAAAAAAAAACCCCTGATCATTCCAGTCAACTGGAACTGTGTGTTAATATAGATCTCCCTCAGGTTGATGTGCACTGAAGCCAAAAATCATCCTCTTATGGCTGCGCTGACCTGTGACTCTGTCAACGTGCTGTCTGGACTCCAGAAGGCCCTCCGCTGTACTCTGCCGTGCGCTCGTTGCCAGATAGTTCATGCACGAACTTGTCAGCGGCATCAGTTGACCTGTCTGCAACACCTTCACTTGTTGTTTTTCTTTTCTTTTTTTTTTTTTTTTTTGTTGGGAAGAAGTGGTTGATAATTACCACCTAGGATGTAACCATCTGTGCCGCCCTTTCACGGCCTGTTAAGCTTGCTTTTTCGAAAGTTTACCGTTGACAGAGGGCACACGAGAGGAGTGAATGCCAGCGCGTGTTAAAAAGACTGCACACTCAAGCAATAATAAAAGCAGCATTGAGGAGCTAATTTACAGACCAAAGGCGAAGGAGGCAAAGGAATATGTGCTGAAAAGGAGGGGTGAAGAACATAAATCGTTGGGTTGTACTTCTTAAAAAACTAAGATAATTGGAAATGTCAAAATGCACGTATAAACAAAGTGATGGTTCAGATTGATTTTTTAATGGGATTCTATGGAAAGTTTGTGAGCTATCAATATCTTACCTGGAATAAATAGCTCTTTGAACAGCTTCAGTTTATTTATTCCTGACAGGATTGACTTTAAACGTTTGTCTCACAAGAAATATTTTTCATTTGCACCAAAGATGAGACAAAAAGCATGCCATGTAAATAACTGCGATACGATTGATGACAATGTAAAGGTTTATACAATAGCATTCACATAGATAACTAAACATGTCTAATTGCCTGACAGCATCAAGGAGACAGCAATGTTTTTGCCTTGTGCTCATATGCTTGTTTGAATGACTGTTAGCAAAATATCTCACAAATCCAAATTTGGACTTTAATTAAACTTTAGAATTTAAGCATCAGATATGCATCTACGACTGATTACAGTAGCTTTTGAGGTCAGCATGATAATCGTGTTAATCCGCTTTGGAAAAATTCATATTGGCTACAATTTAGTCAACTTTACGAATACTGAGCCAAACTTTGAGTAAAAGTAGCTGAGAGTCATCTGCAACACGTACTCTGAGTGCTACGTAATGCACATCATCCTAGCCTAAAACATTGGAGTCAACTGTTGACATCAAACCCAATTTGTCTGTTAGCAAAATATTTCATGAACCACTGAGTAGATTTTAACAAGACTTGCAGAAAGTAATGATTGGATATACAAATGTACATTTAAAACTGATTAACTTTTTTAGTCGACCTCTCTTTGGCTATAAATAGTCTTCAATCATATTTGCGAGATCCTTTGTCTTAAACTCTTGTAAAGGAATAAACTTACCTTTAAACACCTTCTGGTCACCTCTGTGGGACTTTTGAATATGCCAACGCAGTGAGTGGGACTGGAGCCAGCTTGCCACTAATCTGCTCTTGCAAAGCGAGGTAGTAACAGAGGCAAAACGGCCGATGTGGAAAAAGTATGCTGATGCGCAGACCATTAATGTGATGAAGTGATTAGATATGGTTTGTGAGACCATCCAGTCTCGAGATTAAACAACAACAAACAGATTTTAGTACGAAGGGAATACTGATGGTGAGGCACAACTTTGAATTTGTTTGAAAAATTAGTTAACCACAAAAAGGATCAAAAGGACTTTCATGTTTTTCAAAACAACATGAGACAGACGTCCATCACACATTTAATGCAATGTGTTCCACGTCAGATTTGTTCCACACTTCTTTTTTGGGCGGCTGTGGCTGAGTGGTTAGAACAGTTGTCCGCCATTGCGAAAGCTGTGGGTTCGATTCCACCAGCAGTTACATGCCGAAGTGTCCCTGGGCTTGACGCTGAGCCCCACATTATCTCCGATGTGTGTCCCATCATTCATTCATTCAACCTTTATTTATACAGGTTAGTCTCAATAGAGCCTCAAGGACTCATTTACCAGAGAGGCCTGTTTTTAACAAAGAATGATGACAACAGTAGACAGTCATAAAAGAAAGAGCATAAATAAAAAAAAAAAAAATGGAAGAAAATTATATTTTTTAAAAAACGACTCAAAAACAGCTGCTGGTAGATTGTAAAGTGATGTAAAATACTAAAAACAGGGACATGTTTGCACTGGTTTTTCCCATGAACTAAGATGTTTGAAGTCACTTAGAGAGGTCAAGGTCCTGAGCTCCATTTTTTTTTTTTTTTTTTTTTTGCAAGATTTTCCAGGAAACAGGAGTGGAGTAGGAGAAGACCCTTTTGCCTTCTTCAGTCCTCACAGAGGGAACACTGCATTTAATAATGTCCTCATATTAGACCGCACGCTGTAGCTGCACTCATGTAGTGACATGTAGGAGGAGATGTATGAAGGCAACAGACCACGAAGTGATGTAAAGATGAAAATATACCAATGAGAAAGTCTACGTGAAGTTAATGGTGACCAGTTAACCAGTGAATCCAGGGTGCAGTGATGGGTGCGATAGTTACTGCCAGATATGAATATTAGCGCACTGAGATGGACAGCATCCAAGCATTGTGCTTGTAGGAGCATTCATGATGTCACATTATTCAGTGGAGAGAAGGAAAGTGGCTGTTACAAGGTGTTTCCTAGCATTCAGAGTTAGACAGGATCTGTTTCTGAAAAAGAAACCCAGTTTAACTTTCAGTTTCCTTACCAATTCACACACAAGACTGAATTTACACCTTATCAAGCTTCTGGCGGCACATATATTGTATGGAGACCAGTTAATGGGCAGAACCATCAAGCAACACTAAGCATTTGTAAAATTAGTGCCTGAAATAAATCTACTGCATCCATGATGACACTGTACATTTTGCCTGTTTGGGTAGTTATAGATTGACTTACACATACACACTGTGGTCCACACTGCGCTCAACCACCTGGAGCAGAAAGATTCTTATATCCGTATACTCTTTGTGAACTTCGCGTCTGCCTTCAACACCATGATTCCCCAAACCCTGATGGACAACTGGATGCTGCTGCTACTTATGTTCACAAAGACCCTTAAAAAAATCTGTGTAAAATCACTGAAACACAAAACTGATGACCTTTCTCCACTTTGATGTTTGTCCTGCTTGGATGAGCCAAATTAAACTCCATTTCCTCAAACCGTGCTCATTCATAGGGCTATTTAGGGTATTTATTAATTTTCATGATTTTTTTTTCTTTTACAGCCACTCACCTCAAATGATCTGAACTATGATTTTAAAATGTTAGTGCTTAATAACATTGATAAGTTTTATTAAAACTAACTAAGCATGTGATAACAGTCACTGAAACATGGTATTTGTTGGAATTAAACCAATGAATTAACATTTAACAACATTTAGCCATCTACTTATACATCGTGCTTAAATGATTGTTTATTTATCATGTGCCATTTCACATTACAACAGTTATCTAATGTGTATGTATCACATAAAAACACTCATCTGTGTGACTCTCAAGGGACTTTCACAAAACACTTCAAGCTGGGACATAGACACCTTGATGTGATTTGTTGACGGGTGGAGGCGATGAGGTGGAGTTTAAGCTAACCCTCACAGATGGCTTTTGTGTCACGAAAAGAGATATTAACAGACTTGTGCTATCTTTGGTCATCATTATATGTTTCCATATACTGACTAAATTAGTTCTGCGCATTTAACCCATCACACCTGAGATACACATGGTTGTGGCAGTGTGCAGCTATGTAGGCTGCCCGGGGAGGAATTGGGGATCTGGTTTTGCTCAAGGGCACCACAACATGTGGGCATGGTGGGGAATTGAGCTTGCGACTTTCTGGTCCCAGGTCAGCTGTCCCACGTCTACACCATCTGGATCCCTTGTTGACATGTGACATACGAAAAAGGACAGCCAGCTTTGCGGCTCTGTAATGATGATGGAAAGATGATGGGGTTGTTGTTGCGGTTTAAATGAAATAGGAGACGAGAGTTAAACTCTTGAATTTGATTACAGCAATGTTTGAGACATTGCTACAGAACACACTTCAGCCTCATATTTTCTCTTTAGCACAGTCTCTTCTGTCACAACAGCTCCCTCTAGTGACAAGAAGTAAAAACAGCAACAAAACGTAAATGCATTTATTGTGTAAATCTACAAACACAACAAAAATGATGACATGTGGTCTGTGCAACCACTGGGTTGCAGGATTGATCAACAACAAACTGGTTCATGATGGAAGGTCATAGTTCGAATACTGTATGAAGGAAGCATCAGTCACACAATTAATGCGTTGTGCTCCATGTCAACACTGAGTTCTGCCCTAATTGGAGAACAGTTTGAAGCAGCATGAAGGCAGATTAGTCTTTGCAACCAAAATGTTTTGTGAAAAAGCCTTCAGAGACATGCTTTTAGAGGTTTTAGAGGTTCCATTGTTAGTGCAGCCTGAAAACAGAGCAAAGGTTTCTGCTCCCTGTGTAGGTCATTGTTCCCCAGAGTGGACCAGCTCCCTGGGGGCCTTCAGCTGAGAAAATAAAATCAATTGTCCCCTTCTTCTTGGATCATCAAAGCAAACCATCACAGCTCAGTGCTCTTCAACATAACAGGAGAGGATACGGCAGCCAAACATCCATTTATCTCTTCTTTCAATTCTTCTGATGTCGTTCATTATTGGAGGAGTGGCAGTCCTGATCGGTGTTTGGTTCCTGCAAACAATCAAACACTCAGCTTCCTCTTCCTGTCTCTGGTGGAACAGGAGAGTTCACAGAAACAGAGGATGTTTGGCAGGAGGGGGGACCTTTCTTAAGAAACAACAAGCCCACTTTCTTATGCCTGGAGAATAAAAAGTGTGTCATGTGTCACAGCAGTTCTCAGTATTCACAGGCTCTGGCAGGTAAACAAGCTCCTCTCAGATAAGACCGTTCATCTATCATCCTCAAAACTTCTACCTGACAACTCATCACAACCTGTTCTCAGAAGGATGAATTGTGTTCAGATGGCATTGTGTTATTTTCCTAAAAAATGAAAAAATAACTTGTTTTAACGACATTGGAAGCTGTGGTGAGGGGAAAATATTTCAAATAATGACTTCTTAATTTACTGATCCTAATACTGACACTGAACAGATTAGATCTTAGGGTTCAGACTTCCTACATCCCACACTGTAATGTATTTTCAGTCACACTAATAGATGATGATGGTCTTGTTTGTTAGTTTTTATTTAAGTCCAGCTTTGAAATATGAGACAAAGTTCTGATATATTTTTTGTTGGTGGATTTTTAAAAAACTAAATAAGGTGAAAGTTGTAAATACAGCTAAAACAGGCCAGATAAGATGAGATAATAATATACGTTTTCTAGATTAAAAACTTTAACTGAACTTGTACCTAGAAATGGTTTTAGTTGGGGTAAGTTTTTCATAGGGTTATTTCAAGTTACAATGATCTTTACATAACAAGTTTGCTTTTTGAGGGTAATAAAATGTTATATACTGTAGGTTTACAAGTTTAATTAAAGCCCAGACTCATCAATAGATGGTGTCTTTTGCAGGTGCAATGCTTTTTTTTCCGCATTTGTCAAATTCTCAAGCACTCACAAAGGGACCTGTGCACTTCTAGCTGCACTGCCAACCAAAAAGCATTTCTCTGTTCTAGTGCAGTTTGCCCACATTTCAGTGAAAATAATTAATGCTCGTATTTTAAAGAGAACGCGCTCAAATGTGTCAATGACAGATCAAAAGAACTGGATTCTCAAAGCTCAGTGCCGTTTGTGAAACACCATCAAATGTTTGTCACCTGTAAGATGGTTTTGCATTGCAGGAGAAAGATTCAAACTGTTTTATGCTGGATGCCCTTCTTGATGCAAACTGGGCTCAAACGTGCAGCCTCAGGATTACACGAGCACCACACTGACCACCGAGCTACCACTGCCCCAGAATACAAACAAAACCACAAGGCTAACATTTCAACATAAATAACATCACATCTAGAGGTGAACAAATAAAACCAAGAATCACCCAGAGTGATTATAAAAATTAAATATAATGGGTGCAAATGTGTAACATTTTTTAAAATCCGTTTTTGTTAGTGGCCCATTTTAACTTTTATATTTAGCTAAAGTAGCCTACGCAATGTTTTAAAATGAATTTTAAATGAAAATTACACACAAATGTTATGCAAAAACGATGCAATATGATTCAGATTAAAGCCTTTATGTTTCATTCTTATTATTATACATTACAAGTGACCAGTGGTGGAGAAAGTACTCAAACACTATACTTAAGTAAAAGTACAAATAAACAGACAAAAATGTACTCTAGTAA
>JARVGS010000789.1:8599218-8610995 GCA_031762315.1 Hypsolebias antenori | reverse complement strand
AAAAAGTGTGTCAAGAAACTTGTGCTTCAGAAACAACATTCCACAAACTACACTGCAAAGAAGAGTAAACTAAGTCTGAACCAGTGACAAATTCAAAGGAATAATAATTACATATAAATAAATATATATACTTTTTTTTCCATCCCGTATGAAGCCAAGTGTTCATGTAGCTGGCCAAAGCCGAGCTGGAGCAGTTATCTATCTCAGCCAACGCTGCCAGCTGTCAGAGCGCACAGTTCCAGCTAGCCGCCGGTGGCAGGTGTAATCAATATGGACTCCACAGAGAGTTGCACTACCAGAGGCCAGTCTCCACTCTCTAACCCGTCTCTGTCTCCCCAGGGAAAACAGTAGGCAGGCGGGCAGGGAGAGTGGGCTTGATGTCTCCTCCGAGCCAAGATGGAGCGGCACACTATAGCTGTGTTGCAGGGAGATGATTAATCCTGCCTATTGGATGCAACATCATGTTTGAGAAAGATGGTCTGTTTTTATCTCTGAGGTGTGTTTTGTGCTCCTGCAAGAAGTTGTTTGGTTGAAAATATGCTTACATATACTTCTCAGAGAGACAAGTCCAGCACTGAATACACTTTTAGACTTTTCAACTGATCATATTGTCACAATCCTTGTTTCTTGAAATATACCTCAGATTTAAAACAAAATTATTCCAGCCTACTTTGAAACTTTGGTAAATACACATTTTTTTAAAGGCTTTATGAAAATGTGCAGTTTAGTAACAAAATAAATCAAACATTAGTGAAACTTTACCATTAGGAGTTATTGGTGAAGGAAAACCAGATGTACAATCCCATTCAGTTGATTCACTTTCGGAGTAACGCTATAAAGATGGCTGCCTCAGCCACCTGACTCTAGAAAACAGAATAATGGCTATAACTCAATCAGTTTTATAGAAAATGACTTTGAATTTGGTCCGGTAGTAGCTGAGGCTGATCCCCAACACATATTCTGGATGCTAATAAATTAGCAATAACTGGTAACCCTTTGCAGTGAACTTTGTCTGTCCGTTAGCAAAATATCTCATGAACCACTAGACCTTTATTAATTAAACTTTCAGGAAATAATAATTACACGCCGCTAGAACTAATTAGACCCAGTCCAAGTCAAGATGGCTGCCACTGCACACTGACATTAGAAAACACAAGAATAGTTTTAATTCAGTCAATTTGATAGCAACTGAGGTAAAATGAAGTGTGGATGTAGCCAAACGTCATTCATATTTCATACTCAAAGTTGGGCACGTTGTGTGAGATCTTTGTTAGAAACAGTAGAATACAAAGTTTGAGTCAACCTTGTTTGTGAGCCTCTCATATCACTGAAAGGATTTTACCAAAACTTTCATGAATAAATCACTGGGTGTACTTTTACAACTGATTTTTCTCTGGAATCAGTCCAATTCAAGGAGGCCATCACAGCTATAACAATAACCGGAGGAATTGCATTTCCTGTGAAAATGTAGTGTGAATTCTTATTGCTGAAGAATTTGCTGAAAGCAGCTGAAATTAGCTAAAAACATGCTGAAATGGATAAACAAGCCTAATTTAGCAGAAGGAAGCAGAAAGAATACATTTTTGCTGAATTAGGTTTAAATAAGCTGAAATGAACACAAAAATGAGAAAATTTGCTTAAAAAAAATAAAATTAGCATCAACAAAAATAGCTGAAAAGGCAGGAAGAAGCTTAAACCACCAAAACGAAGTGGACAGAGGTGAAAAGAGCTCCAATAAATGTGGAATTAGATGAAAAAGCTAAATTTAGCACAAAAACAGTTAAAAAGTAGCTGAAGTAGCCAAAAAAGCTGAAACTACCCAGTAGGATAAACTGAAACAAGCTGAAATTAGCAGGAAGAATTTCATTAGGCAGTAGCTGGCACAAAAATACTTGAATTTATCTTAAAACAGCTTAAATTAGCTAAAATGATAACAAAGTAGCTGAAAAGGTAGAATAAGCTTAAATTAGCAGAAGAAAGCATAAAGAATGTGTTTGCCCAATTAAGCTGAAAGAAGCCGAAATGAGCACAAAAAAGTGGAAATTATACTTTGTATGAAAAAGTTGAACTTAGCAAAAAGAAGAAAAACAGGTAAATGCAGATACCGTAAAAGTCAGAAAGAAGCAGGAAGAATTGGAGGGAGTACATTTTTGCTGAATTAGTCTGTAAAAAGTTGGAATGAGTACATAAATGTGACATTAGCAGAAAAAGCTAAAATTAGCATAAAAACAGCTAACTGGTAGCTGAAATAGCAGATAAAGCTGGAACTAGGAGAGATAAACTGAAACAAGCTGAAATTAGCAGAAATAATTTAATTAACCCGAAAGTAGCAGAAACTAGCTAAAACCGCTGAAATTAGCTAAAAATGCTAACAAGGTAGATGAAAAGGTATAACAAGCTTAAATTAACAGAAGAAAGCAGAACTAACATGTTTGCACAATTAGGCTGACAGAAGCAGAAATGAGCACAAAAAAGTGGAAATTATATTAAAAAAGTAGAAATTAACAAACCAAGAAAAACAGCTGAAAGCCAAAATGGCAGAAAGAAGCAGAAGGAAGTGGAGAGAGCACATTTTTGCTGAATTAGACTGAAAAAAGTTTAAATGAGTGCAATAAATATGGAATTAGCAGAAAAAGCTAAAATTAGCATAACAACTAAATAGTAGCTGAAATAGCAGAAAAGGCTTGCGTAAATAAGATGAAAGGAGCATAATAAGCGCCTTGATAACAGTTTATCTGTTTTAACCGTGCTCTAGAAATAAAGTTGACTTGACTTGACTTAATAAGTTGAAAAGAGCAGAAAGAATCAAGAAGGTGCACAAAACAGCTGGAAAAACAGCTGAAATTAGCTGAAAGTTGCTGGAAAAAAAAGTTAAAATTTGCACAAGGAGACTGAAAGAAGCTGAATCAGAACAAAATGTGAAAGGAGCAGTAAAATGTTGTAAACAGATCTAAAAAATTGAAGGATGTAAAATTAGCTCAATTCATTTCCTATAAGGAAAAAAATAGTGGCAGAAAAGGCTAAATATGTCAAAAAGCTAAAGTTGCACCAATAGCAAAAGTCATAGCACCTCTCCTGAATGAGCTGAACGTTTTGATGTATGATGTTGAAATAGCACAAAAATTGTGGAATAAGAAAGATGCTGAAAAATATATCATAATAGTGTACATTCACACAATGAGCACAAGCATGGCTTTAATTCAGGTAATTTTACAAATACTGAGCAAAATCTGTTGTGGCGGCAGCTGAGAGTCATTCACAACATATACTCTGAGTGTTATATCTTGCAACATTGTTTGGAATTTTGCACAACATTGTTTTCAATGTTTGAAATAAATATCTACAATGCCTTCATTTCTCATCAGAAAATGATATACGTAAATGTAAATCTCTATCAAGGTAACAGATGAGATGCATTCTTTAAAGGAAAGCCAGGCTTTTACATTTTGTTCCTGCGCAGAAGTTTGAGCTGATGGATCTTTATCGTTTATTTGAGCTCGGTGCAGACAGATAAAAATCCCTATAAACCTACAAACATGCAGCGGCACCCCTGTGGTTATTCACCTAAAATTCAAAGTGTTCTCACAGTGCAGTAAAAAGAACAAACAGTGAATTTAAAGTAATTTTTCATTTTAATGACTTGCTGTTCTCAGAAGAAAAAAAATAATATTTTCTGGATAGTTTTTAGTGAATTTATAAAAGAGTCTGATTTTATATCAGCATAGCTCTTGCCTGAAAGAAACAACTGGTATATTTGCAATTTTTCTGCATTTACTGTTTCATACACTGAGTCACTGACCAGAGTTCATTCAACCTTCATTTATACAGGTTAATTCCATTGAGCCTTGGGGACTCATTTACAAGAGAGACCTGAAAAGGAGTGAAATATTTAGGCGGGGGACTTGTGCTTTCTTCTTCAAATGCTACCATCAGAGACATTTGTGGTAAAAACTGCTGCACTCTTGGTTTTGCTTGACCCATTTAACTGTAAGTTCACTTTACAGTAAAGCAACAGATGCAACAGTTTGACAGCTGGGACAGCCCCACGGAGACCCAGCAGGACAAAGTGGGGACGATGAACAAAGCATGAGCGTCAAAGTTTAGTTAATGAGCAAACTGTTCACCGTACACACAATATAAATCAAAAGCAACAGAATCACCTTAGCAGGAGAGTTGCAGGCAAAACACAACTGGTAAATCTCAAAACCACCTGACAAAGACTGACCTCTGAGTTACCCTGAGGACAGTCGGACAACAAAAGGCACAGATACTATTACAATGTTAGATCTATCTCGCAGATGTAAGCCGTGAACTCCACACACACACTAAAATCAACATGTGCACACATTCATAACTAGGGAGGTCATCTCTGTGACAAGCATTTTATTCTGGGGTTGACTGGTGGAAATGGAAAACAGTAAACTACACAAGCAGAGACCTTTTTTTAAGACACAGATGTGAGGTAAACCAATGTTCAATCAACACCCCTACACAAAGTAGCTAATGGATATTCACCAATATGGAAAGCACTTGAAATACCCTTAAGCTGTAATAGTGCGAGTGTCTGTCTTGGCATGAATAATACGCACAGTGGAGTGTTTTAATCTGTGAAATCACTGGTCCAGTCGGGCCAGAGAAACCCATCCTGCTCTTCAGGAGTATCTGATAGCCTCCTTTTTAACAACAAAGAGCTGAAGTATGTTTTATTTGATTATCATGAACCCTTTCTGACAATACAAAATGTCATATGTTGTTCTTTTTGTAACAAACCCCTTCACGGTATTCCAAAGATGAAGCGGTCAAAGAGGGTGATCCATTGTTTACTTCATCCTGGTTTCGTTCAATGATAATTTTCAAACATAGCAAATTTAGAAGTACCAACACAAACCAGTTAACAAGGTTAATTATGCTTCTACAAAGATGACCACCATAGGAATGTATGTATTTTCTGTATGTGTAAAAGTGGCTTTTCATCACTTTTCCTTCTGTCTTCCAGCCTTTCCCTCCGTGTTTCTCTTCGACCTCGATTTTCTGCCCTCCTAAACGACTGATCTTCTTTTTCCTTTGACCTCCAGCACGTCGGGCTGTTTGAAAATGATGGATTGGTGCAACGCAACAGTCCGTTTAAAGTTAACTCCTCTGTTTTACAATACGCCTGATGCAACACAATCCAGCGTCTTGAAGTATGCAAGTGTGTCAGTTGCTTGTAAAGAGATGTGAAGCTGTTGAGTTTATTGAATATTCACAGCAGTTTGAGGCAGTTGTACTGCATTAAGAGGAGCATAATTTAGACATTCTTTAGGGTCAACGTGTTGCGTTCTGCATCAGAATTTTCCACCTGATGCCTTCTGTTTTCTTTACCAAGAGTTTGAAAGCAGAAGTGATGTTCTTGCAAACGCTTACTGGAAGATTGCTCCTAGCCCTCATGCTTATACTGTCCTCAGCATCACTGAAAGGAATGTCAGTTTTCTAACAGGGCTGTATGCTGAGACAGTTTCAGAGCCACTTTACGATCCAATGCCAGGAATGTTATCTTTCAGCTGAAAATACAGAGAACATGTGAGAACAAACCCATGATTCATTCCCATACAGAATGCGCTATTGCAAGCTCCCTATTTCCTTCTGAGATGCACACAAGTCATGGGGCAAGACAACCTCCGTGTGCACATTAAGTCTAGGTCTGCAGACAAATTGGTCAGAGGTTGGCTGGAGATTCCTTTGATTTATGATGTAATTATGGAGTTCTGCTTTAGCATTGATATGCAGGGGTGTCTGTGCTTCTGGCTTGTGTGTGTGTTTGGTTAATAACAATGAAGCTGTCAGGTCTTAAAGGCAAGCAGACAAGTCTGATGTCACCGGTGGTATGATGTGTGTTGTGGCGTATCTCATGTAGCAACCACAAGTCATATAGAGGCATGTTATATTACACTGCAGTCTCCAGTATGTCTGAACATCCCGGCTGAGAGAGTAATCAGATCAGATAATGTAGTCAGGAGAGAAAGAGGCTGCAAGAGAGAGAAAGAAAGAGCAATAACTATAACGCTCAGTGTCAGGATGGGAGTGCATCCCTTGGAGGGAGGATCTATCACGCTCAGCACTTGCACACACAGTCACGCCCGGCGCACACACTTACGCCCACGCTCAAAGCTGAGCTGAAAAGACGAAGCCATGAGCGGCGGTCATACGCGGGGAGGATGTTTGCAAAGCTGCCAGGCTCAGCGCATCTTTCAAGCTGCATTATGGCTGCTCCTAATTGGTGGAGGTGGAGGCAGAGGTGGGCCTCACTGGAGGTTCAACCAGAGGCTAGAAGTCTCACAGCATCCCAGCAGCTCGTATTTCACTGCACTCACCCGACTGAAAGGGTCAAACACACATGCTCTCTCACTCACGCATAAAAATGCACTGATTAAAATACCTGTGCACATTTTCTAAAAGTTTGCTGAACCACAGTTATAAAACAGCAATTCACAGACTTACAGATGTGCTGTTGATTTGTCAAGACATGTTAGGCTGCACAAACAATGCATTATTTCCTTTGTTAGCACCTTTTTTTATTTACAGCTAAGTTTATTCTTCCTGATGCTGATCAAACCCTTTAAACGAAATAAAAGTTTCATTGAGTTAAAATGCTTGGATAAATTCTGATTCTTTATCATTTAATTTGATACTTGAATAAATTCCCTATACGTATTTTTTTAGCTAATTAGTGTTTTATAATTTACTGAATTTGTTTACAAAATCAAATAAAATTAGTCATATAACCAATAATAGTCATTTTGCTTTAACATCAAAATTAGACACATTTATTAATATATTTTTTAGAACATATATAGCAATGAGTTTTATATTTTACCAGCTTGGTTCTAAAGCAGACCATTATTATTACTATTAGATTTATTATTCTTATAATTATTAGTATTATTTGCGTATGCAAGGAACGACGTGTGGAACTGGTTGCAATCTGCTTTCTTGCCACTAGATGTCACTAGATCTGACATAGAGAGCCCTTATGGATTATTTTGTTTTTCCAGTTTTTCAACTCCACCTTGAAGAATAAATAATGAAGAATACATTTTAATAGGGACAAACAGTTTAGTATATTTAAATATGTAGAATGCAGCTCATTCTCTGTACACAGAGTTTATAGTTGCTGCCAGTTTTCAAACTGTCTTCAGTTGGGTTTTTACATGAACAACATAATCATCACATCAAGTAATTAAGTAACCAACTTTATTGCATTATACAGAAAAATACATAGCTCAATGTTTAAAATAATAAACACGCAGATTATTAAAACCATACAGAAAGCCATATACAGCACCTTGACTAAAACTTTTAGCCTGCATCAAGACAAGAAGAGATGATAGGTGCAGCTTTGGTTTGTTTAGCTGGAACTTAACTTCTGTTGCACATAAAATAAAAGTTTTTTTTAGGGAAAATAGGCTTAGATTAATTAACAATTTCTAATCCCGTTCAGCGCAATGTTCAAAGTTTTATATCCAGAACTTACTTTGGTGCAACATCTGAGTGTTGTATGTGTATTTTTATTTATTTATTTATTTTTTGGTGGAACATATTACCAATGTAGCTCGTAAAATTTCATTTGCTATCATGTGGTTTGTGTCATACCACAACCCATAATGCTTTCCTATCCATAAACACAACATTTTTATTGAAGGATTCAATTTTACAACACTTAGCTAAAGACAATAACAATATAATCATCAGATATATAAGTTTTAAAATTACAACATCCGGGATATACTGGCAGACAAATGAATCTAAAAGTTTGTTTATTGTGTTGTTTATCTCTTGTCTTTGGGGCTGGAAGCCTAATATTTGCTTTTATTATAGTGTCATCTAAAACACAATTTCCCAGCCCATTAGTCTAAGTATATTAGCAACGCAATGTTGATTTTATATGTTTTATTATCTACATATATCATTGGTTCAGACTAAATTCAACCCAGATTAAGTGCTCAAGCCTACTAAAACAGTGAATATAAAAGTAAAAAGGGTTCTTTTTTTAATGGATGTCAGCAATGACTGATATAGTTTTACAAAAATTAATTTTAGTTCAGCATTTTATGTCACTTTTTTGGTGGTCAAATAATACATATTCTTTCAGCTGCTCTTTTTTTCAGGGGTCTCCTCATGCAACCTGGGCTCAAACCTGCAACCTCCGGATTATAAGACCACAGAGCTACCTCTCTCTTTCATATTTTATTAATAATGTATAATATAATCATGTATAATACAATTAAAAAAAATGTCTGCTGACAGTTGAAAGACACCATTTTGCATGAATTGCAATTTTAACAATACAAAATGAGAGGAGCTATTTAATACATTTTCGAAGATAACTTTGAAAAGAGCCATACTCTAATTTCTTCTATTTATCTAGGTATACCTTTTGATATGGCTTACCCCCGTGACAAAGACATTAGCTGTATTTTTTAAGCCTCGTTCTTTGTTGTTACAGAAAGTTGTTCCTTTCGATTGATAAGAAAAGTCTGCATCTTATATCTACTCTATGCCTCCTTGTTGCTTTTTCTGTTCTTTCCACCAGCTTGTGCTTTGCTCTAGTGCAAAGTGTCGAGTTCTGTCTGATCACTGGGCAGAGCAGATCCCACTGTGAGGGACTTGAGGGGCTCAACTGTGTGATTAAGCAAGCCTCGGTTCCACCAGAGGGCCACCGGAGCAGATGTTCTCATTAAAAATGCAGGCTCTGTGAGCGAAGGAGATTGCCTTGTTCCAAGAAAAACCTGGCCGGAGGTTTAAAGCTCTCATTCCTCTCACTTGTAAGGCCAGCCAAGTTTCAATGCCTGTACACCCTTTAAGCATTGTGGCAAACACACACACAAAAAAGTATTATTCCAACATTATTCTGCAATCCCCTTAATTCACTGTTAAAAGGCAAAAGGATTGCATTAGCTTCTGTGTTAAAAATTTAATGTGAGCTGTAAGCTGGTGGTGTTCCACTGTCTCTGGTTTCTCACAGATCTCAGTAGGGTGTTGTTGTTGTTGGGCATCTCATCTAGTGATTAAAAAAAAAAGACAAACATGTTCTAATTTGCAAAATAAAAAAAAAAGGCAGATGAATGAGAATGGAAACTTTTGGTTTAGGGGCTGAAGTACAAGCAGCTAATGACAGCATAGGGTATTCCATGCATTCCAGCTGGCACCTAGATGGACCCTACAATTAACATGAAACTGCAGTGCACTCAAAAGCAATTCAGCACTCCAGAGGGTACAACTACACCTACAGTACACAGCTGCTTAATCGAATCAGGGATATCCATCAAAAACTTGAACGAACTCACAGTGAGACAGCGGCGGTCTAAAATCTTTGTACAACCCAAAGGATAATCCCCGCGTTTCAAATATTGTCAACACAGACACAGCTAAGGCCATAACGCTAAAGTTGTTGGAAAGTTAAAGTGGGATTTGTGCGATCTGGTGTGGCATTCTGGCTTTCATCAAACAACAGACGCTGGGCTGGAGTTTGATGCTGGGGTTACACGAGCCTGTCAGTGTGAACGTGCCTATATATACGGATGTATGCTCTCCACATGGTGATATGGTGTACATGTGGGAGGAAAGGTCACTGATGGATTAAAGCCCTCACCTTTGAGGCTGACCCCATTACTGCCCTTCACCTCACCCTTGCATCAGCGTCCTTACCATTCTTTATCCTCCTGTTCCCTAACATCCTCCTCCTCTTGTCTGCTCTTCCATCATCTAGACGCAAACGTGAAAACGCACACCTTGAACCTTGCACAATGGCAGCTGCCTTGACATTTAAATGCACACACTGGTTATTTATTTTGTTGTAGTGTTTCTATTTTTTATTTGAAATACGTCAAACAGAGCTCGTTGCAGCCCAAATATCTATCTATATATACATATATAAATATAAAACTTTATTTATAAAGCACTTTAAAAAAGCACTGTTGGCCAAAGTGTTGTACACGAACACAAACAAGCATAAAAACCATAAAATCAACTGAAACTGTAAAAGTAATGAACTGTTAAAATCATAAAACAGCAAATGGTAAAAACAATAAAACAAATAACTTAAAACAGTAAAAACGACACTTCAAGCTGAGTTAAAAGCCAAGAGAAGATTTTAAAACAGGGAGTGAGTCAGCTTGTCTGACGTACAAAGGCAGCTCGTTCCACAGTTTAGGGCAGGGCTAGTCAATTGGCAGCCCAGGGGCCAAATTATGCCCATGAGTGAACTCAGTTCAGTCAACCAATTGGTTAATTTTTAAATAAAACTATATATTTTAAACAATAAAACAAACTCAATGATTGCTGGATGTCCGGCCCCTGAGCTCTTGGCTTTCAGTATGTGTGTTCCCCTGAACAATTTAGTTGAATAGCCCTGGTTTAGGGGCAACATGTGAGAACACTCGGTCACCTCTCAGCCTCCTGTAAAACTAGAGTGTGAGGGAACATACAACTGGAGCAGGTTGGGCATAAACTGCGAGGTGAGACTATGAAGACATTTGAAACAAATAAATAACCTTAAAATGAATCTTGAAATGAACTGGGAGCCAATGTGTTTCTAAAACAGGTGTGATCCACTCTCGTTTTCTGGTACCAGTTAAAAGGCGAACATCAGCATTCTGAACCAGCTGAAGTCGAATCAGTACGACTGGCTCATACCAGCGTAAAGTGCATTACAGTAGTCCAGATGCGTTGTAATGAACGTATGGATTAAAACCTCAAAACGATGTTGTGAGAGACATGGTTTGACCATGGACAGTTGTCTCAAGTGATAAAAACGACTTGATCATGGATTTAATCTGTGCATCTAGTTTTAAATCACTGCAGGACAGCTGTGGCTGAGTGATTGAAGCAGTTGTCCTCCAATGTAAAAGTTGGGGGTTTGATTCCACCAGCAGCACATGCCCTAGTGTCCCTGAGCAAGACACTGAACCCCTCATTGCATCTGATGTGTGTCCCATTTGTGCATGAATGTGATAAAGTACTGATTATTATTTGTACAGATATAGTAGAGTGCTGTATGAATGGGTGAATGAGGGCACATATTGGACTATAGTGTAAGTGCTTTGAGTATCTTGACAAGATAGAAAGGTGCTATATGAGTGCAGTCCATTTGCCATTGTCCATCCTCATGCACAGGTTAGTTGCTGTCTCATCAGATGTTGCGGTAAAGGACCCAGATCATCATGGACTTTGGAACCATCACCGGACTTGAACAGCAAGACCTTGGTCTTTTCCTCATTAAAATGGAAAAATTATGTGACATCCATGCTCTGACTTTTGCCATACATTCCAGAGTTGGTTCATGGAGGACTGTTAATCTTGTTTTAACGGCAAATAAATTTGGCTATCATCAGCATAAAAATTAAAAGTAATGCCATGTTTCCAGAGAACATATACCAGAGGGAGTAAATAAAGGGAAAACAGAAGGGGATCAAGTATAGATCCCTGAGGTACTTCACATATGAGAGGCACGACAGAGGACTCAACAGCACCAACACACACACAAAAGCTTCTTTCTGTTAAATAGGACCCTGAATTCTCACCCAGTTCTTCAGGCGAGACAGGAGGATCTGATGGTATATGCATTTAAAATGGGGTTCTGTGGGAAGGTTATGAACTGTTAATGTCTTATCTGTTGTTAAAAAATTGAACAACCTTGGTTTGGAAAAATAAAGTTTTATTCTGGCTCTAAAAAAGCTAAGTCTGGTCCTCTGGACATTCAAAAAACAAAACAAAACAAAGCAAAAAAATTGTAGAAACGT
>JARVGS010000789.1:8454636-8467275 GCA_031762315.1 Hypsolebias antenori | reverse complement strand
AACGCTGCGCCGCACACCCATTCTTAAGTCCGAGTTGCCGTAAGTCGAGGGCGCCTTAAGTCGAGGACTACCTGTATTTAAAAAAAATACTAGTGTGTTGTACACTTCGATTCATTCAACCTTTATTTAAACAGGTTATTTCCATTGAGTCTCGGGGACTCATTTACAAGAGAGACCTGGTTTCTTAACAAAGAGTGTTGACAACAATGGATAACAATGACAACAATCGACAGTCATAAAATAGGCAAGCAATTTTTTATTTTTTTTTTTTACAAATCAAAACAAAATAGCTACCAAAAGGACAATCAAGAGGAATAGTAGCAAATAACAACAACAACAACAACAACAACAAACAGCTAGATTATAAGGCGATTTAGGAAACTAAGAACAGGAACATGTCTGCATTGGTTTTTGCCAGGAGTTTGCTATGACTTTATAAAGAGTGTCAGCAAAAAACAGAACCATAAACCATTGTTTTCTTGTTACTGCTTATGAAAGGTACCTAAACTGTTTTTATTACCAGTTTTACTTCATGAACAAAGAAACAAATGAGGTGAAAATATTATTGCTGCAATCTTGTCTTGTGATATTTAGTCTTTTTATTGAACTGCACTGAGTACAGGTATCATTTACTCACTTTCCCCTACAGAGAACATCATCACACAAAAGGCATATTCAGAATTACCTGTGATTATCAACAGCTCTTTCAAATTAAGTTAAAACAAGATTTCATTATGGGGTATGTAATTGAGCAAGTACAATAATGAACTAAAGAGGATTTAGAGAAATATAATCAATGGATGGGGGAAGTGTTAAGACAACAGCAGAACTGGGTTCTGTGCTGATTTGAGTAATGTTTCCACTGCTTGTAAGCTGAATATGGTACATAACCAGGAATAAATGTGCTCTCAATAAGCCATTTAATTAGTAAACCTGTGGGTGATGATGAGTAAACTAATCTCTTGGGTGGTTGAGAAACATTTAGACTATATATCATTGTACTGAGCAACCATTGTTTCTGTTAAAAGCCAAATTATACCAATCTAACAATATTACTTTGAGAAATCAATAGAGGTATGGATATCTAAATGTTATTTAAGCACTAAAAGTTCTGATATTTTTATACACCAACAATTGAACAAGATATCAGATATTGTTTACATGCTTTACTTTCTTATTATTGCACGTACCAGTAAGAATTTCACAGAAAGCCCAACAAGAAGCTTTATAGCTTTGCAGAGCTGCGGATCAGATTACTTTGCTCTGTCTTATCTTGGCAACGCGAAAGGAAATCTGAAATACTGATACAGAGTTACTCCTGGAAAGAGTCAAAGCTAACAGTGGATTCATAGCAGATTTATTTTTTGCACCTGTATCCGCACACTGAACGGGTGTGTGAATAAGTAACAACACAAGTAGAATACCCTTTGAAAACAGTTCGATCAAGATGATATTGTATATTGGCACATTATAACTGTTGAAATAAACCGTGTTGTTATCGCTACATAGCTGGTTGAAATGTGTGCTTTGAGCGTTTGTGTGTAAAGGGTATTGGTTGGGGGTTGGGGCTATGATGAACCAAGTATAACCAAGCTATGCCCACTATCAGTTTAAGGGAGCTGCATACATTTCTTTCACAAATAATCTAATCTTTTTTTAATTTGAGAGATAAGGGTGAATTGACTGTAATTATGTGCAGCTGGTTCTGTGAGGATTTCATCAAAAAAAAAAAAAAAGAAAAAGAAAAACGAAAACTAGGCTAAGCCCATCTGCTGACTGAGAAACTAGGGGAGGCTGCGACATTGTGGAGGTGGGAGGGTTGGGGGAATGAAAGAACGAGACTAAAATCATTAAATCAGTCACTATCTCCTCTCCTCTGTCACTCAGACAGAAAAAGAGGCACTAATGAAATATTAATGCCTTCCTTATTTTGAGATTTACATTAATCTTCCCCCTCTCCGTCTCTCCTCAGCACATCCCTGTGTGTAAAATTTGAAAGCTGTGCTCCGAATGACTTGAATATATATTTCTAATGAGACGGTCTTGCTACTGGATGTCTCATTTTTCTACCTGTTTTGCAATCCAAAGCTTCACATACGGCAGAGCAAATATGGTTGTGTGTTTATGAACAGAGGAATGACACAAAGGAGTGGAAGTTGGAGGGGTTGGGGGTGTATATGAGAGGTATCTGCTTGATCTGACAGTAAAAAAGGCAAAAAAAATAAAGGTAAATTGAGAACAGGAGACTAAATGAGGAAGAAAAAAGTACTGACTGTAGTAGTAGGGATTCAGGCAAGACTGGAGTGGGTTCCTCTTTCCTTGACTTTATTTGGAAGAGCTTCAAACAGGAGAATGAAACAAGAAAAGCTGGGCTGTGAAGGCTTTCAAGAGGTGGAGAGCCATAAGAAGTGTGCCATTTAAAGCAGCCACAATGTTCTTTATGTCCGCCCCCACGGAGACCAGAAGTGACAGCCAACTCACAAACGCACAATGAAAACAGGCTGCGAAGGTGTTGGAATAACCAAAGTTGTGCTTACGCTTGCACACAGAACTAAATATGAAACTTGATGTGAACCTCATGAACTACCAATATGTATAAGCTTTTAACAGGAATGGGTTTAGAAATTGGAAAGTATAAGGCCCCTTGATACTGATCAAAACAGTTTTACCTCAGTGACTTTGCTATGAACCCTCCACTTATATAGGATCTATGAGGGGAAAAAAGTGAAAAACCCTGACCAAGCTGCAATTTTATCAGCACTCTGTGAAACAACCTAAGCGCAAATAAGTATGAATAGTATGGACCATTGATTCTCGAAGTGAGCTTTTCTCTGTAGCATGCTGCCTCTTAGTATCCCATCAGTGCTTCATCATTCCCAGAGTGAGTCTCTCCTGGCAGAACTGTGCAGTCCCATGCTTTCCTGCACAATGCAGTGATTTCCCTGCACTGCGTCCAGAACAGGTACATTTGCCATGCAGATGTAAAAGATTCCCCCTCCGGCTTTCAGAGTAACAGTATGGCAAACAGTGCACTGGTGTGGCAGCCATACACTATGAGTGCTACAGCAAATGGCAAACTGCACATTGAGAGCTGATGCTGTTTCTGTTCCACTGTCTGATGCTGTCTATGCCTGCGGGGTGTATGTAGGCCTGAGTGTGTGTGGGGTGTGTGTATGTGTGTGTGTCTTGAGTGCTGCAGTGAAATGATGGATGGAGGAGAAGGTTGGATACATCTATGGTGTATATCTGATAAAAGGGAAAATGTATATCATGTTGTACCAATAAGTGTGACTGACACTCTTTAACAACCTTAGAGAACGACAATAGAAAATATTCAAATTAAAAGGTTCACGATGCTTGTATAACACCAAAACAGCTTATAACTGCAGACATGAATGATTTCCACTGAACGAGGCTATTGCACAACAAACCATACAGTAAAATGGAAAGTAAACTATTGATTCAAGCCAAAACAAACAAAGAAACTGACTGAGAAACCATTTTATTCTTGCATAACATGCACCACATCGTTAAACATTCTGTTGGAGGTGTTATGCAGCTTCATTTTACCTGTTTGGAACAAAAACTGTCGTAAAAAGTTAGACCGTTAATTGAAACAAACCATGAGAACACTAGTATGATAGCTTTGTTCATGCTCATAGATAAGGTGAGATGTTCTAAATGACAAGAAGTACAGATGGTAAACACGATGCTTTTTAAAATTTTGAGTAACAAGGCTTACACCTGATGGTGACGCCCCCTGAGCACTTCCCCTTTAGGTTTATCAAACACAGATGGCTGTGCAGAGACCAGGTCTCCCTGGAGGAATTATGTCTCCTGTCTGACTTGGGAGAAACGTGACCCTCCATGAGGAGTTTGAGGAAGTCCCTTGAGATAAGGAGGCCTGGGAGACTCTGCTCTCAGATGCTATCAAGACCCTGAGATGAACAGGTGAAGATGTCTGGAAGACAAATGAAAACTATGTGAAAAAACACATTAAAAGTAATAATAATAATAATAATAATAATTAAACAACATCACATTCTGTCTATGATTTTCCTGCAGAACTTCATAGATGTTTCATGATCCAGTGCTCCCGTGTTTCATCCTGAACTAACGTTTAAAGTCAGATGTAGTTAGATTTGGAAGCAAAAATAATCTGATATTGTCTAATAAGCCATTTATCACTCCACCTGAAACAATGGTTTTGTTCAAATAAAAGGTGTTTTGTCAAGAAAAAAGAAATAAACGTTAGCAGAAAAAAAAAATCAAAACAGAAGAGTTTGACGTCCTTTTTTACCCAACCTCCCAAACGTCCTTCCTTTGGAATCTGGATGGCTCACTAACAACATTTCTACACCAACTCCTTTGCTCCTGACGGATAAGAACAATCATTGCTGAAGTAGCTGGAGGGCTTGTCACTTCATCATAAGAATATATTGTTTTGGGTCTTTTGCTGAAATGACTCATGCCACTGCATCTCCTGAGAGTTCAGCCTTTGAAATCAGGACAGGTGCACAAAAATAGGTATAGACATGTGCCGAGGTTCAGACTGGCTCAACTATTTTGTTCGGTGCATCAAAGGTGATATAAAGTCCAAGAAAACGCAATAGGCAATCATAGTTGTTCCATCTTGCATTTTGGTGTCCAACCTTCAAGAACACAGGAGAGTTTTGCCAACTCCAAAATCTGAATTAGGAAATGAAAGGCACCTTGATGATGTGTATTGTTGTGTGTCATTTCCTTTTTTTTTTCTGAAACAAGAATGAACAGCGGGAGAAATTGATCCAAGCTTGTTTTTCATAAATATGTTTAACTGCTGCTGCTTCTTTCTTTCTCTCTCATTACCCAGTCTGAGCTACCGACTTCCATAATCCTGGAAGCTTTAACGCCGCCGTGTTGTGATTGGTTAGACATTACATCAGGGTGATGTAATACTCCTAGGACTGGCTAGTGTGTCTGGCAAGGGGAGGGAGGTAAGGAGGAAAGGGGAGGGTGTCGAGGGTCTGAGTACTGAGCGAAGGGGAAGGTGGTGGGGGGGTTTATTGAGCATAAGAACTCTCTTTCTCTCTTTCGCCTGCAGCCAGTCAGTGTGCAAGTGCAGCCGCCACAGAAAGCCTCTAATCCCAAAGCACACAGCAGTGCTTTGGAGAAGGAGGGAAATAATCAAGACTGTTTCCATAGGCCCCCAATCTAAAAGCTGGAGATAAGCTTTGCTGTGCATGCTGCCGTGTGTACTGGTGGCAGCTGTGTGTGTTGGGGATACACACAAAGCAGAAATGGGATTTTTTGGTGGGGCTGAAATTCAATCATTAATTGCAAATAGACAGAGGAGAGGAAGATGATTGTTTGGCAGTGACAGAAAATGCTAAGGCATTAGGTGTTTTGTGCATAATCACTCGTAGCCAATTTCTCACTTCGGTGCGAGGTGCTTTTTTTTATATGGATCCAAAGGTGTTATACCATATCTCTGAATTCAGATGAGGTTTGTGAATGGGAAGGCCCTGGGCACAAGCACTGTGTTTTCACCTGATTACTTTAAAACCTCAACAGACAATGCTTTGAAATAATAAAAGAACGGGTTGTTAGGAAAATGAATTTTCTGTCTAAAAATTGGATTTTCAATTTGAAATATAAAACAATGGATACTTTGTATTCAGAAAGCACTTAAGTGATGTATTTCTATTCTATGAAAACGATCTAAAGAATATATTTATGTTTTTAGGATTTTTACATTGTTCATTTTAACCATCAAAATGACTAATAAATACAACTTGAAAACAAACAAATAAATAAATAAATCTGTAACATCTGTGAGGTACAGATTATGTAGGGCATTTATGAGCCACATGATGTCTTTTTTTAAACACAGTGTCTCTGTAAAATAGGATTGGATTGAGTGGAAAATAAGCCCCAGGACCTTGCGCTAAAGATTTGCACTTATTTTAGAATGAGACATCGAATAATGAAATGAGACTTTGAATTAAAAAAATGAAAGTAAAAATGGTGAAAGGTTAAAATAAGACAGCTTGAAAGCCTGACAGAACTTGTTTGCTTTTAAGGTCAAATGTTGCCTTGAGTTAATAACACTTCCTCAACTAATTTTAAACTGAACACGCTGAAAAATACAAGCTTGATTCTTTTTATTAGTTTTCATTAGCCACTGGAATGAATTGAAACTAATTCTAACACTTACTGCTGATGCTTCAGCTGTATTTTGACTCCTGAACGTGACCAAAGCCACTTCTGCATCATGAAAATGGAAAACCTTTGAATGGAAAAATGGAGGTAAAATAAATGAACTAATAAATGAAATAAATAAAAAAATGAACTTCCTGAATGACAACTTTGCAGAGAGTGGTGAAGGCTGCACAGAAGTCTGTTGGAGTCAGCCTCTCCACCATCATAGACATTTACACCTCCAGATACAGGAAGATGGCCACCTGCATCATGAAGGACCCCACTCACCCAGCACACACACTTTTTGCCCCGCTCCCCTGAGAAAGGAGGTTAAGGAACATTAAGTGCAGAACCACTAGACTGAGGAACAGCTTCTACCCTGAAGCTGTTAGACTCATGAATCTCTAACCATGATAATAACTGTGAAAATATCACTTCATGTTGCTGTTGATCTGTTTCATGTTGCTGCTGATCTGTTTCATGTTGCTGCTGATCTGTTTCATGTTGCTGCTCATCTGTTCCATGTTGCTGCTCATCTGTTTCATGTTGCTGCTCATCTGTTTCATGTTGCTGCTCATCTATTTCATGTTGCTGCTGATCTGTTCCATGTTGCTGCTGATCTGTTTAATGTTGCTGCTGATCTGTTCCATATTGCTGCTGATCTGTTTCATGTTGCTGCTGATCCATTCCATGTTGCTGCTCATCTGTTTCATGTTGCTGCTGATTGGTTTCATGTTGCTGCTGATCTGTTCCATGTTGCTGCTCATCTGTTTCATGTTGCTGCTCATCTGTTTCATGTTGCTGCTGATTGGTTTCATGTTGCTGCTGATCTGTTCCATAATGTTGCTGATCTGTTTCATGTTGCTGATCTGTTTCATGTTGCTGTTGTTCTGTTTCATGTTGCTGCTCATCTGTTTCATGTTGCTGCTGATCCATTCCATGTTGCTGCTCATCTGTTTCATGTTGCTGCTGATCTGTTTCATGTTGCTGCTGATCTGTTCCATATAGCTGTTCATCTGTTCCATATTGCTGCTCATCTGTTTCATGTTGCTGCTGATCTGTTTCATGTTGCTGCTGATCTGTTTTATGTTGCTGCTGATTTGTTTCATGTTGCTGCTGATCTCTTCCATATTGCTGCTCATCTGTTTCATGTTGCTGCTCATCTGTTTCATGTTGCAGTGTTCATGCATGGTCATTTGCTCACACAGACTCATGTTCATGCTGCTTATCTGTTTCATGTTGCTGCTGATCTGTTTCATGTTGCTGCTGATCTGTTTCATGTTTCTGCTGATCGGTTTCATGTTGCTGCTGATCTGTTCCATATTGCTGCTCATCGGTTTCATGTTGCTGCTCATCTGTTTCATGTTGCTGTGTTCATGCATGGTCATTTGCTCACACAGACTCATGTTCATGCTGCTGTTCGGCACATTGTTTTTATTGTTTTTATGTTGTTAGTGCTTAGCGAATTTTTGGTTGATGTTTTTCTTAGTTCATATCTTAGATCTTGTTACTGTTTTTCTTTTACATTTTAATGTTGGATGTAACTGGGACCCTGTGTACATAATCTCGTTCCACCACATGTACCACATTCTCATTCTCATTATAGAGGCACATGTGGTGCAAACGACAACAAAGAAACTCTGACTCTGAAAACTGCCTTTTTTTTCTTTGCTTTGTTTTGCTTGAGGCTAGGAGTGAAAACACACACAGATTCAATTTTAAGCAAACACAAACACGCTGACATTTAGTCCCAATACCTCAATATTTTTAAGCTTTTTCATGGAGCATGATGGTTTGTATCTCCTGTTAAATTAAGCAAATTTCAAATATGTGCTGTAACTTCATTACTTAGGAAGTCTTTAGTAAGTAGACATGTGGGTTGTTTGAGGTTGACTGTTTCTCAGAAAAGAGACAATTTATTTTTATGCTTTCTTTCCAAGCATTATTCTTTTTCATACCAATATACATTTTTGTTTGTCAGTATAGGTGTTTGAGAACTTTGCTTTTACAAGTCAGTCTGTCTGGACTCCTGTTCGACAATCCTCCTCTGACTGAACTGCAGCATGTTGTAACAAAACTCCCTCTTGCACTCAGGTCTGTATTCTTTCTCCGCTCACTTCGCCTGCACTGTTGAAGGGCTGTTTAAAGAGCACCACTCTCCTCTCCTGGTGACAGAGGTCAGAGAGTGCTCTGAATCTGGCTGACGTCATGCTGCCGCAACCCCACAGGCACACCGGCAGGCAGGGACATGGACAAGCCGACGGACAAACCAGCAAGCAGACAGGGGATGTATTTATAGCCTCTGCATATGCTAGCTTCACAGCAAGCTGCATGTTAGATACTCCCTGAAGGCAAACCTGAATAAGTTGTGTTTATTGTGTGGAATCCACAAGTCAGCTTTCTACAAGGACAAGCAGCTCTTTTACTAAATGTGTAGGTAGAGCATGAGACATTAATGTTGCGTGATCACTTAGGTAAACCATTCTCTCACAATGGATGAACCTATTGTGTTACACATCAGCAGTAACAGTGAGGTTATACCCATCATTATCTTTACCCGCTTATTCCTTTTCAGGTCATGTGGGTCACTGGTGCCCATGTCCAGCCATCACAGTGCGAGAGGCAGGGGACACCCTGGACAGGTCTCCAGTCTATCACAGGGCCACAGAGCCAAATGAGACAAAAAATAAATAAATAAAATAGTTAACTCTCTCATTCACACCTATAGGGACAATTTAGAGTTACCAATCCCCTAACATGAATGTTTTTGGTCTGTGGGAGGAAACTGGAGTACCCGGAGAAAACCCATGCACATATGGAGAGAACATCCAACTCCACCGAGAAAGGCCCCTCATCCAGGACTTGATCCTGTGACCTTCTCACTGAGAAGCAACACCTGTACCAACTGATCCACCATGCTGCCAAGTGAGGTTATATGCTTGACACAATGCTTTACATAACATACAGTAAACTAAAGTAGGCAACTGCTTTTAGCACTTTAACAGTTCCGTATTCCTGTTACAGGATCCTGCAGGTTGCTGTATGCAAACATGAAACTGTTAATGTCAGGATCTGTGGAGAATGGACCAATGAAATGGATTGTGAGCGATTAGTCGGCAATACTGGAAGAATCCTGAAGTCTCATCTGTGAATCCCCCACCACCAACAACACCAGCACCACACAAACACAAACACACACACACATTTAATGCCAAAGTCTTTAGCACAACTATCCAGGTAATTAATTATTTAACAACCATTGCTGATTTGGAAAATCATCAGAAATGTCACTCTAATCAAAGGTGAAATGCACATAGATGTTTAAATTGTAAGCATTAAAGGCATCAATTGCACAGGGGCCAAACATCATATATTGCAATGGTGACTTTCAGATTATCGGACATCTAGCAAAAGTTTGATAAAACACTCAAAATGACACATTTTGAATTGATAGAAGTCAATCCATTCACCTTAGACTGCACACAATGTCAATACACATACAGACATATATACTGACATGCATGCACACACATATGCATAATATAAACATACTCGTACATGCACTCAACATCTACAGTAAACAAATCAAGCATATGGACCCTACAGAAATAGAGATTAACCACACATGTATATTCCCGTCACAAATCCACACAGACTGTATAAACACAGTGAACGTACAGCCCGGGAACGAAACTCAATATACAGACATGAACATGTGGTAAAGATCAATTCATTTTCAGTATTTATTATAGACATTGCACTAAGCCTTTATCTGCTGAACGAAATGCAAGCCATGGCACAATATTCACGGGCATGAGATCACATAGATGGGAGTACATGCACAGCACTCTTTATAAATACCCAAGAGGTTGTGTTGTCGTTACTGCCATAGGCTTGATTAAATCATGCTTATATTCCGCTCTTGATTGCGTGGATAGAGAGGAAAAAAGTACACAAGTGGAAAAGCCATAATGAAACATCACAGGCATGACCACTACAGACACCCCATCTAGAATATAAATTCCCCACACAGGTATTTGTTTTCGTCCATCAGTATTCACTACTCAAGTGAATGTATCATTGGAGTGTAGCTATTGATCCTGTATTAAATCCCATTGTTATATTCCTATTCAGCTGTGAGTCAGGTGAGGGGGAAAAAAAGGTGACCAAATGTCATGGTGACAACATGCAGCATTGTCAAAGGTAGCTTTATCGATCAAGATAAACAGAGAAGGAGAAGGGAGATATTTCTGCCGGACCCCAACTGTCTGACATTTTAGAAAAGCTGTCCTTTTTATTTTGTCACCATCTTTTGTTGCACACAAAGACTATAGAGGCCTTGACTGTGGCAGTATGAGCTATGGCCTTCACATCCAGCCAAGGCAGTGAGAAGCTTCAAATGTATCCCTCTAAAAAAGGGAGACATGTTCATTACATTTATCAGAGGTAATTTTCACAGTGCACACACTGTGCTTCACAGAAGGTGGCCCTAACATTGTGCAAGTTGTTTGCTTTGACATTTTAAAGGCCTTGCTGTCATACAGTATCACCAGTTAATCGGAGACACAATGTGGATAGAGGTTCCACGGTTGGGAAGAGTCCAATTAGGTTGCCAGCCATGTTCAGCAATTCTTTACACAACTTAGAAGTCTCAAAAACATCCCCAGCGGGATTTCTTTTCTTTTCTTTTCCTGCTGAGATCCAAATGAAAGCAAACGGTCTGAGAACTGAAGTGGCACAATACAAGCATGCGGGCAGCTGAATGTAGATGACTGTATCGAGGCTGAACTGTCACCACAAGCGTCACTTTGGAGCAACAGGACAATAAGGACAGAACAGTGCTGCAAGGTACTGATCACACAGAGCATACAGCTTGTAATAATGCAGGTCAGAAGGTGTATGGAAGTTAGATGGCAGAGGTCCATGTTTCACTCTCTCCCCCCGGTCTAACTCACACAGGTAATTAGCACAGACATGCATTTTCTCTTTGTTTAGCTTTAAGCGTCTTGAGTTAAAGTAGACCGGATCAAAATGGTGTGTCATCCCAAATCATCCTCAACACTGTTCCACAGCAACAGTCCAGCTAAGGAGTG
Source organism: Hypsolebias antenori (assembly GCA_031762315.1). NCBI lineage: Eukaryota > Metazoa > Chordata > Actinopteri > Cyprinodontiformes > Rivulidae > Hypsolebias > Hypsolebias antenori. The sequence goes on along the minus strand of JARVGS010000789.1, from coordinate 8,456,002 downwards.
AGCTTTGCTATTCCTCTGCTCTGCTTGCCTGGATGTTTATTTGTTACTAGGGCTGGAAAATATCTACACTCCATTAGAACCAGGGATCAAAACAGAGATTAAGGTAGACCTGATTCCTGACATGATAAAATACAATATAAAGGCCTTGCAGGATGAACATTGGCTCTTCTCCATCCAACAATTTTTACTGTATGTCCTATCAATCAGATTATATGTAAATTTATCTGCAAAGAGAATGGTTTCAACTAACGACTCTAAGCAAGAAACTAGTCCACACCACTTTGAGTGGGTTGGTTGCGAATTGGAATGCAAGCTTTACGGACTAAACATGCCCTGTAGTCATCAGCGGTCATCAGATTGAGACTTCAATCATCCAAAATGGTAACTTTTGCATTCCAGCTCTGCATTTAGATTCATCAAAATGTAAGCAAACCAAACACCCACCTTTGAACCAGATAAAGAAACCAGTACTGAAGCAACAAAGGCTGCAATTCCCTTTCGTCACCACTTGGGGCTGAATCAAATGTACCTGTAATTCAGTCAGCCGTTGACCCGCATGCAGAGGTTCCTATCTTTGCTGCAAATAAAAACACTTCAACAGTCTTATTTGATTTAGATCCTGGTTGTGTGATCTTTACCCACACACTATGTTTCACTCAGGAATGTATTGATCATGAGGATAACGTGAAAAAAATACAGAGATTGAAATTTCCATTTGCTGCTTCTTGAGAAAAATGCACTCTAGAACTTTTGACTTTAAATGTTTGTATTGATTTGACTAAATATTTACACATTGAACAAAACTACATTTTGACTAAAAAAAAAAAAACACAACACCTTAATGTCCATTATGCATAAGATTTGTTAAAATATTTTAAGCCTGGGTGACAAATTTATTTGCTTTGGTATTTTACATATTTTTTTAAAATGTTTATTTTTTTCATACATAGTTTGCTGATCCATATTCTTGATTCCATTTAAGTCTGAGGAAAGCAGAAATCAATTTAAATTCTGAGCTTGTCACAGAGGATAACATGTTAATATCTTGGATAAACATAAATGCAATTGGCATTTGTGGTTCTTGATCCATGTTGTTACAATGTGATCCAACACATTATGAGGTTATATGAGGCATTTTCATAAGCTGAAATTTGACATGATAAACGGTGATGCAATATAATAAATTATGAACTGATTAAATACATTGCCCTGTGATGGACTTGCGACCTGTCCAGGGTGTACTCTGCCCCTCACACAGTGATTGCTGGATACGGGCACCAGTGACCCCTGTGACCCAAAATGGAAGAAGTGGGTAAAAGATAATGGATGGATGGATGGATGGATGGATGGATGGATGGATGGATGG
>JARVGS010000789.1:8418972-8438222 GCA_031762315.1 Hypsolebias antenori | reverse complement strand
AAACCGTCTTAAACTGGTCTGGTTCAAACCATTTTAAACTGGTCTGGTTCAAACCGCCTTATACTGGGCTGGTTCAACCCTTCTTAAACTGGTCTGGTTCAAACCGTCTTAAACGGATCCGGTTCAAACCGTCTTAAACTGGTCTGGTTCAAACCATTTTAAACTGGTCTGGTTCAAACCGCCTTATACTGGGCTGGTTCAACCCTTCTTAAACTGGTCTGGTTCAAACCGTCTTAAACGGATCCGGTTCAAACCGTCTTAAACTGGTCTGGTTCAAACCATTTTAAACTGGTCTGGTTCAAACCGCCTTATACTGGGCTGGTTCAAACCGTCTTAAACTGGTCTGGTTCAAACAGTCTTAAACTGGAACTGGTCTGGTTCAAACTACTGTATTTTAAACTGGTCTGGTTCAAACCATCTTAAACTGGTCTGGTTCAAAGATGTATTGGTTGCAGTCATTCAACCAGCAGTTTGTGTTGAAAATAGGCAAACTGTTTTTTTTTGTTGTTTTTTTTTTTTTTTTGTAGTTTTGTAGCTTCAGACAATAATCGAAAGTCAGAGTATAATTAGTCAGGCCTGGAAGAAAATCTTTTTTGTCTGATTGATCCAGCCAAATGTTTTGCTGTTGCTCGTTATTCACCAACATGCAGCCTGCAAACGACCGCCTGACAATAATGCGTGCTAAAGCTCCCTAAATTGATTAAAACCTGCTGAAACCATTGGAACAAAGATGTCAGGACTGCAATTACTGCAACAAAATGAAATAAATCTGCAGCAAACGCTCTGCTCTGACATTACAGTAAGTGCTCCAATCCTTATTTTACTACAAATTGCAGTAAAATATGGTGAACTAGCATGTATAGCAACACTTTTGTGACTTGTTCAGATAATTTTCCTCATTTAGCTCATTTAGTGCAGAGATTTGCACTCACTGTTTTGTTTTTAATTCTTTCAACCATCATTACAGAAGCTATTAAAGCATCCTGGCTTTTGGGTTGGCTTTGTGCATATGTGTTTGTGTGTCTGCAAGAGACAAAAAAAAAGGGTGCATGCATGAGCTTGTGTGCACACTGCTATTTAAATCCCTAATCATCCTTTCCAAGTTCAACTTCAGCAGCAAGGAAGCAATTGATCAGCGAGGTCGTTAAAAGAATACTTCAGCGTTCGTTTGGCTCCGATCTTTAATGTTCCCAAACATGGTATTTAAGCATCAGTGATTATTTGTGTGCTGAAGTAAAATGTTTTCGCTAGAATTTGTTCTTCAGCGATCAGTCCTGTGAGAACACTTAGATGTACTTGCAGCTGAGTATTTAGTTTGGACTTTCCATAATATGAAAATCCTCAGAAACAGCAGCGTGAATGATGAGCGTTCCCCTGTAAAACCAACAGCTCCCTGTTTAAAATGCATTGCATGATTCTTGAGACACTCATTCATTTTTTATCCCTTTTATTTTTATTTTTTATTTTTTTTAGAATTCATTATTTGCCATGAAATGTGAAGTCTTCTTCATTAGATGGTGTGAAATTCCTCTCTCTATGCTTCTGCTTCTCTGAAGTCCAGCTAACCATGTTAATCTTACGAATGTGAACTCTGTAGCCTCCTCCCCCTACACACACACACACGTGTGCACACACACCCTGTAGACTCGCAGGCCTGCTGTCTAAATAATTGCCTCATTAGTGTGTGGCACACAGGTATGGCATAAATGCAAACTTTCAGACAAGTGTGTATGCAAATCGAAATCGCTTGTTCAACACTCTTTATTCATGTGATCAAAAACGGGCTGAATTATAGCAGAGACCTCAGACCTGGAATGGAAATTTGGGCATAACTAATGCATTTTCAACGAGGTGAGTTGTGTGCAGGTTGTGTCTCGGTGTGGATGACAACTTTCAGCTCGAGTGTCATTACATTTTATACTTTCTTTTTTTTTTTTACATAATAAAACATAATAAAATAAGACATAATAAAAAAACATATTTATTATACATATTTAAAAAAAAACCTTGTCAACAGAAAAACATTATTTTGTTAGACTTGACCTTCCTGAACAGGACTTTTTCTGTCACTAAGCCTAGTGTTCACTAAGTTACTGTTCACTATCTAATGCCTGGTACACAATATAAAACTGGTCATAGGTGAAGCTAGAAATAATGGGGGAGTGGTGATGCAGAGGTTAGAGAAGGCAAGCCTGTGGTTAGAAGGTCGCCACTTCGACTCCCTGGTAGAGCTGTCTTTTCTAACCCGGGCCTGAAGCCTGGCCTGGCCAAAAATTTGGGCAAGGCCGGGCCGTAATAATGTGCTGGATGGACGGGCTGGGTCAGTGTTGGGCTTTTGATTACGTCAGTGAACACCGCTGGCAATCCAATTATAAGGTAACATGACTTGCCATACATTCAAATTACATGGCAACATGGCCTACCATACAGGCACCAGCTGAATGTAGCCATTTTATTGTGAGCTGATCAGCCTTGAAAAAGGTAAAATGTTGCGCTTCAGATGGGACTATACTGCCAGGAAATGATCCATCAGCCGAAATGGACGTTCATTCAGCCGCTGCACTCTGCGGACGTGCGTGACCGATGACCCAAACAGGTGAGATCCCAGAGCAGACATGTCAGAGCAGGGTCCGTGTCTGAATAATGCAGGCAGAAGTAGGGATTTAATGCACTTTGAGGACCATGAAAGGACAAACACGCTCTCAGCTCCGATCTTCTGCGCTTTGGGCCCGAATGCAGCTCTACTCCCTGGACCAACAACATCAAAATATGTGGAAAAGATGAAACACCCACATCTGCCTCTACCCTCATTTGCCCTACTCTGGACCCTTGAGCAAGACCCTTAAGCCCCACCATCTGCACCCTAGATGGCAGCTCTCTGCACCACACAGATGGCCATGGCAGCTCAGTGGTCTGCGGTAGCATCAGGAAGGACATCCGGCGTAAAAACAATTTCAAAGTCTTCATGCAAGTTGGCTCACTCCGGCGACCCCTGAAGAAGGGAGCAGCCGATAGAAGAAAAATAAACAAATAAATAAGCAAAGGTAGAAAAATAATTTGCTTCATCCAGCTTGTCAGTGATCAGTTTAGGATCTAACATGCATGGTTTTATACTGTGAGAATCTAGACCACTATGAAAACCTATTCATGGGAAGAAGTGTTGTGCTGCCAAGATCTAAACCAAAGGTGACAGAATATCATGCACCCCTGCCAGGACAGAATACATGTAGCCAAAGTAACCAAATATGACATAATGTTTTACTTACACCCAGAAAGTTTGGGGAAAAAAATCTTACATAATGAAAATGATCAGTCCAGAGTCATAACTGTACATTTATTCAAACCAGACTCTGGGGGTACAAGACTACATGAAATCAGATAAAATAAAATAATAAAAAAAGACAATGTTTAACATTTTATGTATGATTGTTTTATTATGTGTACAGCACTTTGGTCCTGTGGGTGTTTAAAGTGCTCTATAAATAAAGCTGGTATGGTATTTTATGTTTTTAGATCTTTGCACTGGAATAGCTGCAAAGTTGATGGTTTGAACAGTTTTATATTTTATTGGCTTCTTAAAACAAGTGAAAATTCTCATCATTTGGCATTTATCAGTGGTAAGAAACCTGTTACTGTCACTAAACCTTACCAAACCAAAGTACTTATTAAAGTGTACTTTATGTGTCCCCAATCTAGTATTAAAGATTACTTAAAAATATTTACAAAAGTACTCTACAGTGGAATCCAATTTTGGAAACTGTCATTAAGTAGAATCTCGAGATGATTTACAGAAGAAGATGAAGCAGGAGCAGACTGGTTCTACTATGTTTTATATCTCATCCATTCCATGTAAATAAAAAAGAACATTGCCCTTGGCAAAGTTAAAAAATAATCAAATACACCTCAAATAACTGTTGACATGATGTTAATAAACAGTTGTTTACCACAAAGCTCCTTCCTGTTGTTCCAGCAGTATTAATTTCACGGTAACGTTCAGCAAATCATCTGAAGACTTTAAGTGCTACCACCATGTAATGTATCATCAAAGGGGTTGTGCTCACTTCATGCATTTTTCTGAGATCAGGTTGTTTTCTGCTTCTTTTTTTTTTTTTTGGCTGCAAAGCTCAGTTTCCCATCTGGGACTGTGGGATAATAAAATGACTCAACTGAACAGAAAAAGCAAATGCTAACTGATTGATTTGTCGCTATTTATATGCATGTTTAATCAGCACAATCTGCATCCTGAGCCCATCCATGAAATCCTGCAATATTTTTCTTCATTACGTTTTATGAAACCATTTTTTCCCCCCCTCTTTGAAATGTGGCGCTTTAATGTAGATGGATGTCGCAGTGAAACTCAACTTTTAATTATCAGACTTATCAGAGTTTTAATATCAGATAGCATTATCTGGTTTGGCAAGATCGTGTGGAGCCGAAGCAAATGAAGAGGAATGTTTGAACAAAACCACAGCTAAAGCAATATAATGAGGCGGTTTCATCAGCCAGCTGAACCGCTGCTTACAGGAGCGTTATTTGTCTCTTTATGATGATGAACCTGCTGTTGCACCTTTGACCTCGGGGACATGGCTCAGAGAGCGTTGCTGTCATTGCAGAATGCTGCTTGCACTGACCATCGGAGGCAGACTTGTAAGGTTACCTTGAAATGGCAAAGACCTGATGGACGAGATGACTTTTCCACATCCTTCCATTACAAGAAGACAGAGTGCATGAGGCTATGTGTTCTTCAAAACAAATAAAAAAAATGAAATTGGTGTAAATGATCTTGTTTGAGCCCTATTATGCTAACAAACTATTTGCTATTTCAACAACACATTTATAAATGACAGCCATGTAGAGTTAAAAGAATGTGTTTGAAACAACACAATCTGAATTAAAGCAGCATTTTTTTTCTTAGTTCTTATACCTAAACTATACAGCTAAAGCTGTTTTTTTTATTATTATTATTCTTAGTATTTATTGTCTAGTTAAAAATGCACTGCTTTCAAATCAAAAAGGAAGTTTTTATAAGCTTCTACTATCCTAAATTAAAATCCACATAAACTCACCAATCATGATGTCTTCATCAAAACCTGACTGTACAAAGTTTCAAATGAAAAAACTTAGAAACATTGTTCATATATTTTATAGTGGGCTTCTGTAAAAAGTAATGGTCTATCCATATCTTACCAATATCTGATGACTCTGCGGATTCAATCAGTTTGAAGAAGGAGTTTAATTGTGGCCAGTTTGATAAATCATAGTAGCACATGCTGCTGTCCTAAAACAATCACCGTTTAGACAAATTCTAAGCAGTTCATGCAAACACAGTTTTATCAATCTGTTTTATACTGTGACATTTGTATTAAACTGTTATTTTGGCAAAAGTGTCCCAGTCTGCATTTGAAGCGCTACAGCTAGCTGCTGCTGCTATTTGCCCTTGCAAAATTTTGGACATAAACATCATAATATAAGGCAAAATTGATGGTGATGCAAATATTTATCAAATAAACTCTATGAACTGTTATGATTTATTATTATTATTATTATCATTATTATTAGAGCTATTGTACAACAGAAATCCACTTTGGTCTTGCTCTCGCTCAGACAAGCCGTTAGCTTGTCAACATGGTCAGAATTTAAAAAAAAAAAAAAAGTTTGCAGGATGTGTGAATGCATCACTTTCTCATACCGTTGTAACTTTCCTTTCAGCTAAAGATTCTATGAAAAATAAAATGCAGGACTAACAAACTAAAAAATAAAAGAGTTTACTTATTTAAATATCCAATATTGACAGTCATGACACCAAAGGGGAGCACATAAAATATGACAATAAATTAAGATATTTATTGTAAATATTCTGTGTACATTCTTGTCTTGTCATTTTTATCTCATTATAATAAATATAAAAGATAATTTTCAGTGTTTTAATGTTTTTCCTTCCTTTTTTTATATACAATCTATACATGCACCTGCACGAACATTGTCTTTTCACACTCTGTCATGAGACCAAAGCTAACGTTCCCCCGAGTCCTGGTTTTTCCGCAGCCCTCTGCACATTCTAATCACATTAAGCTGTATTTGATGTATCGTGTCAAGTTTAGCAGCAACCTCCCCAGAGAGGGTTGACTGGAGAAATTCCTCAAAGCTTTAGTCCATATGTAATTAAAAAGTAGGTTATCTCTGACCAGAATGTTATGGCTGAGCATTGGCCTTGGTCCAGCTGGTGGTGATATGATCCCACTCTGCGCCGTTTCCCTCTGGATGGGGTCAGTGGGTCACTAACTGCCTCTGTGTGTGCCATTCAGCTGCCGTGAGACAAGGGAAGCCTCCACGGAGATGTCATTGAGCTCAAATAGAGCTGGATCACTCCTGTTTTGTCAGGATTTTGATACATTTCAATGATGTCACACAATGCAGAGTGAAAGAAAAATCCATCCGTTTGTAAATCGCACTTCAGATTTGGCTCAAGTAGCCATTTGCTTCCGTGAGATAACAGGCTGTCTATGAGGCTGCTGAAAAAGCTGTAAAACTTTTAGTTTTCAACAAATCCTTAAAGCAGTTTATGAGCTTGTAAAAAAAAGTAGTTTAGGCTCTAGAGGAAAATTCCACCCTAACTTGTTGCCCTTGTTATGGTTTTCCCCATACAATCTCACAAATCTCACAAATCTAAGCCTAGAGACAAAATGCTTTATATATATATATATATATATATATAAATATCATGAGAGCAACCTTTTATTCTCACACATTTCATTGAATAGAAGAAAACTCCTGGAACTATATATATATTTTTTTCCTCCTCAGAAAGTAGTTCACTTTTAACAGTTGTCGGATCTCCTGCAGCCATGGACGAAGTATGCTGCAAATGTTCTTTTTTGATTCGGTCTGATGGCTTTCAGACCTTGCTGTGAGTCCAGTGGGTGGTAGATGCTCAGCATGTCTGAGAGTTTGGACAGGGAAGAGAAGGAAGAGAGCAGTTTGAGGCGTAATTGCCAACCACAGGCCTGCCAATGGCTCTCTGGCTGTGAGAGCATGGAAAAGATCTTGTTCTGACCTAAAAGGTCGGGAAGAAACAACTTCTCCACCAAGGAAGGAAGAAGTAGTTTTGTGAGAACATCTTGCATCTCTAATGAATTCCCATAAGGCAGTTGTTTCAATTATATGCAAAAATTGCAGAAAATAAAACTTCTTCTCCTAATTTAATATACTTTGAAGATATATCACGGTGCTTTCGAATCTCCAGTTGCAGATGATATTCACTTTTGTAATTTTGCAGAGACAGCAGATGCTGTAATTGAGTGGAGACTTGTTTTTTTTTTTTTTTGCACAGCCAAATGAGCTGGAGTTGACCGTGCAGTGAACTGATGAAGCTTTAATTCCCTGTGTTTACATCAACGGCAGAGTCTTTGTTTTCTTTAAATCACTGTGCTAAAAACGAGCCCTCTCAGATCACTCACACACAGCACTGACAGGCTGCACACCAACTGATGCATGATGGCTGCCTCTACCAATAAACATCATCCAGGTGTCAAAATAAGACAATAATATTAGATTAGAAGTGTGTTTGTATGCATGTGTTGTGTGACACTGTTAGCGGCATAAAGATGGTATTGAAAATTGTTTTAATTGTACTGTTGAAAAGATTCAGTTGTGCTGTTTTACTTTAGTCACAAACATATAATTTTTGTTAAATTATTTCTCACTTAACTTACATTACAGTTTGCCAAGAGCTTTGCATTTATCTTCTGTTTGACTCAGTGCTTTGAGCATTTCTGTTGTATCGTCTGCATAAAAAGGTACGTTGAGCGGTCATTTTCAAACTTTAATGCCATCTCAACGCAGAAGCTAAAAATACAGTCCAAACAGTTAAATCTGATTGATCAAGTTCTGCTCCACATTTTATATTATTTCATATAGTTGCTCTCCACTGGCTCCCTGTCATATTCAGAATAAAATTCAAAGGCTACAAAGTTCTCAACAACCTAGCTCCATCTTATATTACAGATGTTGTTGTTGCATATTTTCCTAACAGAGCACTTTGCTCTCAGACTGCAGGCTTACTTGTGGTTCCTAGAGTTTGCAAAATTAGAATGGGAGGAAGATCTTTCAGTTCTCAGGCTCCTCTCTTGTGGAATCAACTTCCAGTTTCTGTCCATGAGGCTGACACATTGTCCAGTTTTAAGACTGGACTTAAGTCTTTCCTTTTTGAGAAATCCTATAGTTAGGGTTGGCTTGGGTTTCCTGAACTGTCTTTTAGTTATGCTGTTATAGACTTAGACTATTGAAGAACACACTGACTACATTTTTTCACTCAGCTACTGTCTTTATATACTCTGCTCAATCTGTTTTTTTATTTGTATATTTTTTTCTATCCTAACATGTTTTTTTGTCTTTCAGGTACAACTGCACCTACATCTGGACTATACCATTCTGTGTTTGCTTGTTTCTTCTTTCTGTCCTCTCAAACGGAGCCGGTTAAAGCAGATGGCCATTTGTCATGAGGCTGGTTCTGCTGGAGGCTTCTTCCTGTTTAAAGGGAGTTTTTTTTTTCTTTCCACTGTTGCCATTGTGCCTGCTTAGGATGGAAAACTGTGACGAAGTGAAGTTTCAACGAGTCTTCTGCTTCCTTAGATAGAAAACTTCACTAATTGGCTTTTCTATATGTGAATGTTTCTGTTCAGTCCTCCGAGACAACTTATGTTGTGATTTGGCACTATATAAATAAACTGAATTGAATTGAATCAATAAAAATAAATCTTGCATCAGAAAACATACAGGAGGAGTATGCACATTTAATTACTTCCCAAAAATTCTATAATGCTGTAATTAGTGATAAAAATCACATTAACATTTTCCATTCAGTGCAGTTAAGCTGCACGCATCACTCTTTCAAATCACACACATTTTGTTTTTCTTGGTGCCATAAGCTTTACAATATCAGCAGTCACATTCACCGATCTGCAGAAGGAAATATTTTTGCTCTGTGTTGCAGTAGCGCTGCTTCTGTACTCCTTTACACAAGAAAGTAAAAAAGGGTGATCGGTATCAGAGGAGCAATTTTGGAAAACAACTCAAAGTTCTCTGATTATGAAGTTATTGGCTCCCATTTGTCTTGTGACTATCTGTAAGCTCCCACATGCCTCAGTCCTGTGACCCAGAAACAGTCCATCATGTTGTTACAGGCAAGATTACTTAGGATGGAGTGTGAAGCACTGCAGGAACATGGTTGTATCATTTGTTCATAGATATTTAACTTCTGGTTTTTAGACCATGTCACAAACTAGACAATATATAATTAAATGTGCAAAAATAAGAACTATTTAAATAGATTGTTTAATGTAAACATTAAAAACTTCTATGTAGCTGTTGTTTATACACAGGAAAAGAAAGGATGCACGGCAGTTTGGGATTTAATGCAATATGACAAAACAAACTAAGGATTTTATGTCAATTATCAAAACTATTTTTTTACTAATAAACAAAAACATGGATGCTCACAAACAAGTTGTGTTGAAAAGATTGCAATAGATTTTAATAAATCTTGACTCACAAATACCAAACGCTGCACACAAAAAAAGTGGTGCAAAACGTAACAAAAACCTGCCAGACAGCAGAAGTGTTTAACAATAAAAATAAATTAGCAGTGAGCAACAAAATGTATTTTATATATTAAAAGCAACAACCCTTTTTTTTATTTCTGAACATGAAATATTTGTGATGCAGGGTGAAGCACACTTTCAGTTTTGTTGCTGTTCATATCAGTGCTGCTGCAGTTCATGATAAAACAATACAGCGAAGAGTAGTACCCCAAATGTACTACAGTATTTTTTTTTACACAAATGTAACTCTCCATCCATTGACTTTTTGAATTTAATACTAGTTTTGACAAAGTTAACCTGCTTGCACACTTTTCATCTAAATATTAAACTGTTTGCTCTTCGTCAGTATTAAGATTTAATAATGCATCTGGATTAAGTAACAAAACTACAATGATTGACACCATTTTTAAGGATCATGTAGCACCATATGCAAGCATGTCCATACATTTATAATTTATTTATCATTACTTTACTAGTGAAGTCAGTGCATTTTCTGCATAATCATTTGGACTAAAACAGCATATACTGTATTTACAAAATAATAATGATGCACATTTTCATGCTAAATGTAAAATCCTTACATTCAACCTATAATAGGTAAATAAATACAACTTTATAATTGTAATGGCTTTTCAAAGGATATAAAGTAAAAGATGGACCATCTATGGCAGAGAGCATTTTCAAAGAATTGTGTTGTGCCAAGTGGCTGAAATGTAGCGAGTGACCTCATCCATATAGTACTAATGTTCCTGAATGGTGCTTTTGTTCAGTATGGACCCACCACACACTCCATCCCTGCCACACTTAAGTTTTGACCGTGTTTCCTGTATGGAGTGTTAAGATTGTTAGATGGGGCATTTTGACATTTCTTAAAATCCTAATGGGTTTGGTGCTGCGGGGAAAAGGAGGGTGAAACTTAATTGGAATAGACTTTTCCACCTCTAAATTTTAATGAAGTGCTGGGCTGAATGTCTCCTATTAGGTGAAATTGTCCATTAGCATTTTAAATGACTGGCTATCTTCATTATAATCAGGGCGAGATGCATTGCGGTGCTGAGGATCTATTGATTGCTTGGCAATGTCAAAGTCTGCATGAAGCCATAAAGGCAGGCTGCATGTGACGGGCTTCAGGCTGCAGTTAAAAGAGGATCACTGCAGCAAGAAACATGGGGATAATCCTTTTTGCACTCTTTCAAGTATTATCAGAAATATAAAGATAATTACAGTGGACAAATTATGCTTAATCTGGAGACAAACAGTTCAAGTTAAGCAGTTATGCTTCTTCTCCAATCAATCATTTTCATTGCACACAGTGGAGATGGCAGTATTAATTGAATAAAATGCATAGATTTCAAACACGTCCTCCATGTTTCTCTCCACCAATCCAACGCTCTGTGTTGAAGGCTTCAGCAGAAATTGTTTTATTTTTCACATCAATTAGATTCTAGCTGTCTGGGGCGTTTAAGCATTTTCACAAGAGTAGCTGGGATGAGACTGGAATATATGAATCAAAAGCTGTACATTAATTAATTGGGATCTGTGATGATGTACTGCTGCATATGCACCACACTATACATTTAAAAGCATTTGTTTGACAAGGTTGTTTTAATTGCTTCCCTCTGAAGAGGAAGGAACTCATTTAAATTTTTGCCGCACACAGACATCTTGTTTGATTTCTACTGCCTGTTTTTAATAACTGCAGCATAATGAAAAACTGCTGCTGATTTGATCCAGCTTTCAAAGAAATTTCAATAAGAGAGTGATTATAGCGTTACCGAATAAATGTTAAAGGCTTATTTTATGAAAGTTTTTGTTTAATAATTACTGATGATTTTGTATAAGGGTAGTTTGAGATATTCCACTTCTAGTTTTGACAGTATTTTTTTTTTTATCGAAGCACCCTGAGCAAATATTTAAAAGCCTTTCCAGACTAAAATTAACTTGAGACCAAAGTTGGCAAACATTTGCAGTGTATCGCACACAACACTCATATGCAGCCACAATCACATGTGCACCAAACTAATGATCACCCTCAAAGCCTGAAATTAGATTACAAAGTACAATATTGTAAAGAAGAAGGGGGTAGGTAGGGTATGGAACACCAAAATGGTCAAAATTAAATAAATAACACATTATGGAATAAATATTGAATGAAGCTCATCATAATGAAAAAATTTCATGTTTTATTATTTTATTTCACAATTGTATTTTTCACAATGGCTTATTTATTTCATAATGATACTGTCAATCAATGCCAGTGGGTTGGACCTGCACGCCCATTGGCTGATCCTTCACATCGATTAGTTTTCTTGCTAACTGCACAGGTACAGCTAGCAATAGCAGCTAGCAACAACTTGCTAGGTCAACATTCATGAGGGATGGCAGAGTTTCATGGACTTCGATTGGCTCTGGTTACTTTAACAGATCAAATTCAGAGGATTTTGTTCTCAGAATACACAGTTTTGAGTTGTTTGGATGGTATTTTTTTTAATGATTGAGATGATAATTCTGGATCTCTCCAGAGGGAACTGAGTGATTTTATCTGAACTCTGCAGTGCCTCTGTGTGTTGTCTCTGGACAAGCTCACCATCCTTGCATCCCTCGCCCCCCCTGCGCACTGTCGGCATTATTATGTGCTTATGTGCAAGATTTTTTTTCATTATCATGCTGTTGATCTTCAACCAGAGATTAAGAGCATGTTAGCTTTTTTTTTGTCTCCAAACCCTATGTGCCATTTTTCACCACTTTTTTATGTCTGTCCAAACAGGTCTCACTTGTAAATGAGTCTTCGAGGCTCAATGTGACATCTGTTTAAATAAATGTTGAATTGACTTGCACGTCATAATGTTGGCATTGATGATCCTAGTCTATATCGTCAATAGTTTAAGAGCCAGTGAGCACTGTGCACATCTAGAATATGCACAACAGGAACTGTCCAGATGTTGGCTGACCACGTCTTGAAATCCATTATTATATAATAAAATGTATTTATAAAATAAAATAATAATACATAAATTAAAAAAATATATAATAATAATGAGCTTAGATTCTCATTTCATGTGTTACTGTATATATTTATTTAATTTTGACCATTTTGGTGTTCCATAGTAGAGGAGGGTAACTGGAATTTTTCCCTTAGAGATAGGATGAGACATTCAGTCATCAAGAAGAGACTCAAGGTGCTCCTGCACATCATAATGAACCATTTGAGGTGGACAGAGCATCTGGTGACGATACACCCCTGGCTGCTTCTCCAGGACATTGTTCAAGGCATTCAACTGAGAGGAGACACAACGGAGAAACTAGTTCTCTTGGCTGGCTTGCGAACGACTCAGATCCTCCTGAAAGAGCTGGAAGAGGTGGTTGTGGAAAGAAATGTCCAGCTGTCCGGCTCAAGATTCTGCCCTCACGACCCCACTCTGGAACAAGCGTCAGATAATGGATGGATGCATGAATGAGGGGTCTGGATAATCAAATTGTCCTCATTGGAGTGAGGTGGGTAGGCCAATTTTGAGAATACTTCCAGATGGTGTTCGGCAGGCTGGCGTTGTAGAAAGGCGCTGACCACTTCCCTCAGACGTGCCCTCACCCTCTGCTCTCCCCTCTTTTCCACTCGGTCGTATTTTCTTTTTCTTCTCAGATCTGAGCACGGCTGCCCCTTGTTGCCCTCCCGATTTGCTGCTCCTATCTCTCACTTGCCATCTCATTTTCAACCTCTCACCTCATTTGTCCCTCTTCATGCTGCCCTAGCCCCTCCCCTCCCACATCTTTTTGCTTATCCAAACAAGTCTTGCAGTGTGTTGGCCCAACGTTATGCCGGAGCCAACACAGTTCTGGCCCCCTCCTTTTCGTCAACCTCCCCACTGTCCTAAGGGGGCGCCGAGCGACAGAGCCCTGCCCTCCGATTATACAGGGGGCGCGGGGTTAGAATACAGCCCCGAGGGCCGGCAGCTGTCAATTAGCGATAACTGCCGAGAAAGACACACACATGCAGACTCCCTGCTTTTCTTCCCTTCTTTCTCCTTCGTTAATCATGGGGGGGGGGCATCACCTAGCAACCATGCTGAGGAAGTCCTCAATGGGGATGCCTGGTGAGTAGCGCACACAGAAAAAATATAGAGTAGAGCGAGAGAGGTGTGATAGAGCAGGAGGTGGGAGAGAATGATGAAAAATGGAGGGGGGGTGGATGGAAAGAGGATAATGAAACCTCTCCAGAGGGTGTTTTGATGCGAGACAGCCATTGTCAACGGGTAGATTCAGCGTTATTTATACACCTGTCCTACATGTCCACAGGTGCACGTGCAGCCACCGCTGTTGAAAGTGTTAGTTATTGTTTTAATAAAGTTTTAATGTGTTGCTTTTGTCATAACGGCGCATGATGAGTGGTGGTAATATGCATGCAAATTGAATGTGTCTCAATCAGAAGAATTCTGAAGGATGTGCAGACAAAAACAGCCTCGCTGAAAGAAAGTGATGGCCTTCTCCATAATGTATTCACTTCATCAGCCAGCCTCATTGCCTTGGTCCTCCAGGCAAGTTCAGTGTTCTTGCAAACACATTAATATGAGGTGAATATGACTGCTGCTTGCCAGAGCTCCCCTCTCTGCCTGCACAACCTCCGTCTCTGAGTGGCAGCACACAGAGTCATGAGCAGGTGACAGATCCTTGTCAGGTTTTATTAAAAACCCAGTCAGGCCAAACACAACACCTAATATTGAGCTGTAATACCCAAAGAGACACTGTATGATGTGAGGGAAAGCCTTTCAGTTGGTTATGCTCTCCAGCAGTGAGACTATGTCTCTTCTGTTGTCATTAAAGTGAGAAAAGAGAAAGACTAAAACTACACAGGAAAAACAAAAAAAAAAAAAGGAAACACCAACACTCATCTCTGCCCCCTGCTGGTTTCAGATCAGGACACACACCACTGTTTTAAAGTGAGGGTTTCACCAGGAAAGTTATGAACAGATAACATCTTACCTGTTGTAGACAAAAATTTGAATTAGCTCAGTTAACTATAGTTTGTTTGCTTTTTTTTTTTTTTTAGTTCATACGCAACCAAAACCAAAGAGAAGTGCTTCCATCTTAAAATAACTTCTGATTGAGTTGTGGTTTATAAACTATTTTCTAAACCTGAACATTACAACTACTTTTGCATTGCATGATTAGAAAAAGCTGATACTCCAGTGGAAACTGACTCAAGGCTGCAATAGTAGGGCTATAGCTAGCTGCTGCTGTTGCTTTTTGTGCTTGTTTTTTTTTTTATTTATTTTTTATTATTTATACAGGTTAATCCCATTGAGCCTCGGGGACTCATTTACAAGAGAGACCTTATACTCACAGAGTGCTAAGTAAGTAGCAGTGTGATGCAAACATTCATGGTTCTGTAACTTTTTTTTTCAAGTATTGTTCTTTTCAGTGTCTCTGCAATGATTATGGTTGTATTTTATTATGGTATGTACTTGTTTCAGATTAGCCAAAACATTTTTTTTTTCACAAAGAAAAAAAAGCAAAGTGACTTTTCTGGTGTCAGTGAAACAAGAGTCATTAAATAATAAGGCTCTATTCTTGTACCTCTTGGATTGAAGACAGACAATTTAAAGGACAAAGTACAAAGAGGATGACTTGATCAGGAGAGCCTTGAAGAGGGAACAGTCCAAAGAAGAAGTACTTTTGCACCTCCTCTGACAAACTAACCAAAATATGTGACTAAAGAATTCTGTTGGATCCATTTTCTTTATCCATGTCCTCACTCTGGGTTGTGGGTAACGTGTATATTTCCAGCAGTCAATGTGCAAGAGGTGAGGTACACCCTGGACAAGTAGCAATTCATTCACATGGACACATAGACACAACAGAGAGAACAACTCGCGCTAACACCAAGGAGCATTATAGAGTTTCCAGATAGCCTAACCTGCATGTTTTGGTCTGTTGGGGGAAACTTGAGCACCTGAAGAAAACCCATGAATGCAAACTCCACCCAGAAAGGTCTGCAACTGAGGCTGTGATGCAATCCTGCGAACTTCTCACTGACAGGTGGTAATTCTAGCAACTGAGCTACTAGTGCAGCACTAACGAATTTCCCAAAAGTACAGGTAGTCCTCGGGTTACGGCGCCCCCGACCTACGGCAACTCGGACTTACGGCGCCGCCCCCAGTGCCGTTATCACTCCTTACGTCGTCTTTTTTATGCAGCATTTATGTTTTTTTTTTGTTTGTTTTTAGGGTATTCTGTTAGCTAACTGCTTGGAAACACATTAAAACGGCGTTCTAAATACGTTCTAGGTGTTTTACATTGAAAAAAACGTGTTTAAACAGACGTTACGGCTGCCATGTGCTTTCGGTTTTGCGTTATGGCCGAAAATCCAGACTTACGGCGCCATGTGGCCGGCGCTCCAAGTTACGGCAAAATCAAGGTACAAACGGTCCTCAGGTCCGGAACCCGTTCGTAAGTCAAGGACTACCTTATAGAATTCTTATAGTTTTCTCAAGGCATTCTCACCTTCAAACCCTGGTGGTGAGAAGGACTCCATTTGGGTTTGATGGATGATGGATCCAACATGGACAAAAAAGTAAATTATATATATTTTTTTTTCTTTACTTGTAACTAAACGTTTCCCTTCTGGGGGACTTCTCACCAATCAAATGCTGGTGGAGAGAAGTTTAATTTGTTATCAAACCTGTGGTGATAAACCTTTCTTTAAAAAAAAGTGCAAAAAATAATTCTGGAGGACTTCTCACCATCTGATCCTGATGGTGAGAAGTCCTCCAAACCGGTTTCCTTTATTTTATTACATTTGTGTTATTTAAGGTCTGTTTAAGGCTTATCATTTTTTTGAAAGGCCTTCTCACCTTGAAACGCTGGTGGTGAGAAGTCCTCTGCGTTGTGCTGATAAATATTTTAAACTGTTTTCAGATAGGGTAAAAATACTACAGAGTTTTTCTCTTCTTGGGGACTTCTCATTATCAAATGCTGGTGAGAAGGCCTCCATGTTGGTGTATTTTACCACTGCTAACACGCAAAGTTGATTTTTCAATTAGTAAAACGTTTACATTTGTTTTTATTGGTTTAAATTATGTTGAAGGCATGTTTAACCATTTTACGACCAGAGAGCATGGAGCTGAGAGGCCGTTCGTTACTCATGCTACGATGTTGGCGCGATGTTACGAGGATGTTGCTAATAAAGTTGCATGCATAGTGTATTCATGTTTCTGATTTTATGTCGGTCATATCATTTTATTTTGTTGTATTTATCTGCCACACATTAAAGTTTGGACCATGAAAACATTGTCTGAAATTAAACTGGTTAAAAAGTTAGTGGCCGCCATCTTAAACCATTAGATGTGACCACACCTGTAGGCAGAAAGAGGAAACTGTCTAATCTCACTCAAACGCTGTGTTGTAGCCATTCTTGAGGAAAATTACAAAAGAGCCGAGGGAGATCTTTTCCAATTTATTTTTTTACAGGAGATGAAGGAAATGAAAGCTTTAGAAAGCACAAATGCAACATTGCCACTATGCTTCCCTCGTATCTCTCCCGCCGTTTGAGTTTAGACTTGTACTTTTTTAATCAGATCATCTCCAAGGCTATCCTGCACTTGAGGCCTTTGAAGCCATGGTGAGATAAATCTGAATATGTGAAGCTCTAGTGTGAGTGTGGGTGAAAAGCTAGGAGGAGTGTGTTATCAGGCATGACTGTTATTCTCAAAACATTTTATCAACTAGAAAACAAGCTGACAGAAAGCCTGTTAGGGATAGGGTTTGGTCATGTGACATGCCATAAGCACCATTATATATTTTTCTTAATGTAAGGGCGGCACGGTGTTGCAGTGTGTAGCGCTGGTGCCTCTAAACAAGAAGGTTACCAGACTAAATCCTGACCGGTGGGTCTTTCTGGGTGGAGTTTGCATGTTCTCTGTGCATGCATGGGTTTTCTCCAGGTACTCCAGTTTCCTCCCACAGACCAAAAACATCCATGTTGTCCATGAAGCACTTCCAGATAGGTCATAGTCCTGCTGATGTTGATGTTCAGCCAGCAGTACCTAGGTGAGAGAGAGAGAGTGATTTTTTTTTGTCTCGTAAATGATAAATGGACTTTACTGTTCTGTAGCGCCTTTCTATCTGAACAAGACACTCAAAGCGCTTTAGGCTACAACCTATATCCACATTTACCCATTCATACAGCACTCCACTACATCTCTACAAAGCTAATCTGAATCTGTTGAGATTAATCAGAGCTTTAGATCACATTCATGCACCGCCGGGACACGTATCAGAGGCAGTGAGGGGTTCAGTGTCTTGCCCGGGGACACGTCAGCATGTGACTGCTGGTGGAATCGAATCACCAGCTCCCCCAATGGAGGACAACTGCTCTAACCACTCAGCCACAGCTGCTCCAATGGTGGACTTGGAACCTTTACAGGGTATACCCCTCCTTTTGCACAGTGACTGCTGGATATGGGCACCAGTGACCCTCGTGACCAAAAAAAGGAAGAAACGAGTAAAGATGATGGATGGATGGATGGATGGATGGATGGATGGATGGATGGATGGATGGATGGATGGATGGATTCATACTGGTTTGTGCCTTGAGCACCCAGACTCAAATGCTTTTGGCAGGATGGATCAGATCTCGGGGATTACTCTCAGGTATGGTCCGTTGGTGTGGCCATTTAATTTGGACGTTTTGGAACCAAATGGACCGACACAGACTCAAGGTAGACATTAAAGTTCTGCCTGTCCCCAAAACAGTCGTGTTTATCTGAATTCGTCTCCCTGACTGGCAATGACAGGCCATCTCATCTTAATTCTCCTGGAAGTTTTGTAAACTTGATGGCTCTACCCTCTCCCGCCCCTCCTACTGAGGAAGTCTACGGACCAGTCAGAGGGGTCCAGCTGAATAAACATTCTGCATCTTAACCCAGGGTAAAATCTGCCCTTAATACTTACTTTGTTTTAGATGCATCACCAGTATAATTAGTAGGATAGTCATGTGATCACAATCACCCGACCCATTCAGCCAATCACGTTGTCTGGAGTGGTAATACAGGCCTGCTCCAGCTTTCCAGTCAGGTGTGAGGGGGAGAACTGGAAACAAAGCCGCTACAGATCTCAACTACCGGTGAGCTTGGTGCCATGAAGTTTGTCATGCACTGAACTGTGAATAGAATTGGTCAGGTGACCCTCTTTGGATTTAAAAGATGGTGAGTTGGTGAAATTTGGCTGGGAACCAGAAGAACCTGCAGTCCCTCCATACTGGTCTGGTAAGAGGCTGTTACTGTCTGTGCTTTCCACCCCTCCATCTCCTCATACTGACACACAAACATCATGACTCATCCCTTCTCCATTGTGGACAACTTGCGCATGGACATTTCTCTTTGGATAGTTGAATAAATAAAATCATGGACTCTTTGTTCAACGTGTGTCAGCTGGAAAATAAACTGACCAGTTCCATTTATTAATGGGAAATTTGTGACTGTTTTTTTGCATTTTCAACAAAACATGTGTGCACAGCAACCGTTAAAGCCAACTGCAGTATTGTGTATATAGAGGTGACCCCCGTTTTCCAGCGTAACCAGCGTTTCGCGTATCCGGCCCGCCTCCCCAGTGACGTCATCGGCCGAAACGGCAGTATTTTTCAGAAATTTTCATTAT
>JARVGS010000789.1:8327926-8344347 GCA_031762315.1 Hypsolebias antenori | reverse complement strand
TCATCCAAATGGGTTGCTTTTATTTATTTTTATACAAACATATTGTTTACTTGGCATATTTTCAAAATAAACATTTTTAAGTCTTTATTTTGTCTTTTTTTTTTTTTACCGAAAATTAACCGAACCTAACCCTCCTTGTAATTGAACCTAACCAAAATGGTATTTTAGCGTACCGTTACACCCCTAGTGGATACTATACATGAGACTGGGTTCTCGTTGTGATCAGAACACCACTGGAAAAATAGACGCCACCTGTTTTCATACTGCTGATGAGTAGAGGGTGCCCTGACGCCCAAGATGGTGTGTCTGATGTGGTTCGAAACTCCGATCAGCTGCTGCCCTGGCCCTGCAGTGGCCACACCCACAGCTGAAGATGTTGAGGGTTGGGGTACCACAGCAACCCCCCCCAGCTGAGACAGCCAGTCTCTCCTGGTCGGAAGACGCCATGGGACCTCCTGACATAGGCTCCACAGCAGTGGAAACCATGGCCGAGCCGGCCAAGGTGGGGCCACCAGTAACATCCTGTGGCCCTCCCCTAGGACTCTGTGAAGGGTTGGCCAAATCAGAGAAAGGGTGGGAAGGCATATAAAAGGACCTTCGGCCAAGGATGAGCCAGCGCGTCCTGGCCTAGTGCACCAGATGCTCCCATAAGAGAGTACCACAGGGGACACTGGGTTGACTCCTCTGTTGCGAACAGGTCCACCTCCGCCTGACCAAAACGGTCCCAAATCATCCGCGTTACATCGCTGTGGAGGGCCCACTCCCCTGGGGCAGACCCCCGGCGGGAGAGAAAATCTGCGACCTGATTGTGTCGTCCTGGTAAGTATGTTGCCCACAGGTGAACAGACTAGTGGAGGCTCATTCCAGGAGCATCTTGGACACTCTGAGAAGTTGTGCTGACCTGTGCCCCCTTGGTGGTTGATGTGGTAACAGCAGAAGTGTTGTCCGAATGAGGACATGCCTCCCCTCCAGGTGGGGCAGGAAGTGCCTGAGTGTCTGTGCAGTCTGGCATCCAGGCAAAAACTGTTGAGCCACCTTTGCAAGGGGTGGAGAGACAGCAGGCCCAAGGGTACCACCCGAGTGACAGAGGTCAGTTTGCCTAGTAGCTGTAAGAATGCAACGTAGGGGAACTGCCTGCCCAGCCTGAACCGACTGGTCAATTGGAGTATGCCCCCCCCCCCTTTGGACAGAAGGGTGCGCTGTCATGGAGGATGAATCTAGGACCACTCCAAGAAAAGTGATCATTTGTGAAGGAATCAGGCAGCTCTTCTCCAGACTGACGTTGAGGCCCAACCGGGACATGTGAGCGAGCAGACGATCCGTGTCGCGAAGGGCGCATGCCTGAGATGGGGCACAAAGAAGCCAATCATCTAAGTATGGCAAGACCTTTATCCCGCAGGCCTGTAGGGGAGAGAGAGCTGCCTTCACACACCGAGTGTACACCCTCGGGGAAAGGGAGAGTCTGAATGGGAGCACACGGAACTGCCAGTGGCGACCCCGATAGGAAAACCTGAGAAAGCGGCGATGTTCTGCCGCAATGGGCACATGAAAATAAGCATCCTTCAAATCTATTGAAGTGAACCACTCTCCCCTCCTGACAGCCTGAAGGACCTCCGCTGTCATGAGCATGTGGAAGGGCAGCACCTTTAGGTACTGATTGAGTCCCCTCAGATCTAAAATGGGACGGAACCCACCCAACCTTTTCTGTACTAGGAAGTAGTTTGAGTAGTAGCCTCTGGGCTGATGCAGAGGGTCCACTGCTTCAATCGCACCTTTGGCCAGGAGGGTAGAAAGCTCCTGGTCCAGCGCTCGAGCCTTCACTGGTTCGGAAATTAGTCATTTTGACTCGGCATGACATGAGAGGCCGCCGTCGGAACTGTAGCCAGTAACCATGGGTCAGGGTGGCAACCACCCATGGGTCCACGGCGTGAGCAGCCCAGTAACTGAGCTGCTGATGGAAAAAGTATCTGATGGTCAGCCTGGTGGCATCACCGTTTCCCTCCCTGGCCCCTAGGGGCCGTGGGGGGGGGGGCGTCCAGAGCTCCTGTCCTGTACAGCTGGTTGGCAGGCCAACTCACGAAAGCCCCGGCTAGGTCTAGGTTGACCCTCATGAGGGTAAAGACCCCTTTGGGGGTCGCTACCCCGAGGCTGCGGCTGACTACTCAGATCAACTGGCGGGTGCCTTAGATGCCGAGGGGGAGGAGGGGGGGCGTCGCCCTGCTAAGACTCGAAAGTTGCTGCCTCATCTGACGTGCCTGGACGGTCTGTTCTAGTGCTGCCAAGGCAGATGAACCAAATAACTCCCCAGCACCACCAGGACATCACGGAGGGTCCTGCGAGATAGCCCAGACAGAGCTGATTGCACCAACCAGAACTGTCAGCGAGCCTGGACCAAGAAGGACATCAGGCGTCCAAGGTCTTGTCATAAGTGCAAAGGCCTGAAGTGCTGCATTGCTAAAGCTCACTGCGGCTGCCGTACCATTGGTGCCCTGAAGGGATGCAGAAAGGGCAAGCAGAAGGTGTGCCATGCAATTGCCGAGGTGGCCAGCACGCGCTCCGGCTTGATAAGCTCTGCAAAGGAACTCATCCGTGACAAGACACTGAGGTCGCAGGCACCAGACCTCCCTGTGCAGAGTTTCCTCTGGTGAGACGATGAGCGAGGCAATAGCAGGTTCCATCGTCGTCATGCAATCCAGACCCACCGCAGCCGGCTCATGGTTTGCCGCCAGTGTTTGACCATCTTCCGAGAGGTGTACAAAGAACTTTGGGTCCCACCAACAACCGTGTAACTCCCTCAGATACTCCTCCGATGGAGGGACGGAAAAGGGAGGAGGGCCTGTCCACGCCTGAAGAAGGCACTTCCAGGGGTGGATTTCTCTGGTTGCGGGATATCCAGCTGCAGCTGTCTCAGGACCATCCGCATGACGTCCTGCATCGAGTCGTCACCTGACCGACTATCTGCAGTTTGGGACAAAGAAAGTGAACCAGTTCCCTGATTAGATGACTGGTCGTTGTCCTCACCTAGAAAGTGGGAGGCAGAGGCAGCCCAGGACAATACGTCCTCCTCCGCGGCCAGCTCAGGCATGGGTGGGGAAGAGAGTCCGATCACTGCCCCTGGTGTAGCCCCCAGTTGGCGTGCCTGAAAAAGGGACTTCATCACCGCCAATTCAGTGGACAGTTGCTCCACTCTCATGGAGAGACCCTGGCTAGACTTGGCTCGCCTCTTCCCAGGCAGGGCTGCAGAAGTTGTGGCCTCGGCCCCGAGCTTTGAGCGCCTAAGTAGGGCCTCCTCTAGGTGGTCATGCCCAAGGCAGGCAGGGCACAGGTCATGACCATCATCTTCCTGGAGCACGGCCCTGTAACCCGTGCAGCAGGGGGATCCGTCCATGCTCCTACTTAGAAAGAATTGCAAATAAGCAAGGGTTTGGGATCACAGCTAAGTCCAGGAACAAAACCTAGTCCAGCTTTATGAAGTTGGAAAAGAAGATTGGGAGAGGGGACACCAACGCTCGCCTTCACCAACTAAAAAAACTAGGTCAGAACTAGAATCCTAGTTCAATCCGATGTTCTGAGGCACAGCGTTTGTGTTATGATGCTGGCGGGAATGATTTGGGAGAGGGGCATGAAACGCACACCTTCACCAGTAAAATCAAGGTCAGAGCTAGTAATCCTAGCTCAGCTGATTATGATGCCAGCGGGAGTGACTTGGGAGAGGGGGCGCGCGAATACACACCTTCACCAATTAGTTCAAGGTCAGAGCTAGAAAGTCTAGCTGAGCCGAAGTGTATAATGCCAGTGAGAAGACTGGAAGCGGGGAAGCGATGCTGGTAAAAAAAAATAGATATGAGAGGCACAAGCCTCAAAGACATAAAACAAGGCCAAACCGAGAGAGGCTAGCACTACTAGCACAATCAAAACTGCTTGGGAGAGGGTACACAACGTTAACTGTCACCAAGGAAAAAAACAAGGCCCAACTGAGAGGCTAGCACCAGCAGCATCAGCTTAACCCAACTGTTCAAGATTGGCAAAAAAAATGTTTGGGAGAGGGCGCACAAAGCCAACCTTCACCAAGGAAAAAACGAGGTTAAACTAAAAGAGGCCAGAACACAGCTGGCTGTGTAAACCAAACAAATCAGACTACTTACGGTAGACTGTGAATTCTACCTGAAATCCTCCCAGGAAGCGGACAGAGCCACAACCAATGACAGACAAGCTACCGTTGAAACTCACACACTTGGAAGCTTCAAGGTACAGTAAGACTACTTACGTGTTACGTGTAAATCCACACAGTAGTCTCCTTGCGGGGCAAAGCCGCCGCACGAACGCCAGCAAAATAAGCAGAGACTACTCACCAGAGTGAACACAGTAGTCAAGGCTACGGTCGCCCCCAATGAAATACCTTCACAAAGGTTAAATCGTCGCGGCCCACGAAAGGGAGCATGCTGCTCCAGCTAACAAGCTGTCATGCCTCCAGCGATAGTAGAGAAATATCCAAAGGTCTGAAGCCTTGGATTGAACCACGTGCGAGAAGAAAGGAGGAGTGAATTACGGATAACGATAGGCTATGTAGCCTCTGATTGCTTATTCGGTCACACCTGTGTGACTTCATTGATATAATTACTCGAACAGTGCATGCGTGAGGGGAACATTCAGTGCTTTCAGCACCGCCCTCTGGCCGTCGGGAAGGATGAAATAGAACTACTGCCATTGGCCACATAAAAGAAATAGTTTTAAAAAAATCAATTACAAGAGACTATAAAAACAAACAAATATTTTACAATATAATACCATTAAAATGATGCAAAAATTACAACTCTTATGCTGTATTAAAAGTCAGATCGTACAAATGTGTTTTAAAATGGGACTTAAAAGCACTGAGCTGAAGCCTGTCTTATATGAGGCGGCTGCTGGTTGAACAGTTTAAGCGCTTGAGTCATAAAGGCCTCATCACCTCTGTGGACAAATCTCAGGACAACTAAAAGCAAATGATCATTAGTTCTAAGGTATCTGGAGTACACATAAGGCTGTAGGAAAGATGCATATTTGCCTGTCTTTCCAGAACATTATAGGTCATTAACAAAACTTTCAAACAATCAGGGAACCATTGAAGGGAAGCTCTCACTGAAGAGCTGTCACTATTTACAGAGTGCTGCCATCAAAGGCACCTGGGGAGCAACTGGAGGGTTAAGGGTCTTGCTCAAGGGCCCACAGTGGGGCAAATAAGTAACTAACTTCAGTTTTGCGATGACAGCCTGGCTAACAGGCTGTAACAGGCTAACTTACATAGTGACAATAATCCAGTTGGGATGTAATAAAAGCATGAATCATTTGTTCAAAATTAATGGATAAAAACAATTTCACTTTAGATAAAAGCCTCAATTTAAAAATAATCTATGACAGAACTCATCTGTTTCTCAAGGTTAAAATGTTAATCAAATTTCACCTCCAAATTTTTTTACATAAAATTTTACAAACCGTTCCAGGCTACTCAGATCTGACAGAAAAATGCTGCAGTTTCCACTGGGACCAAAAATGGTAGAGCTGAGTGTAATCAGCATAATAAAAAAGAGATGTTGAATTTTCTAAAGATATAGGGAGCCTAAAGATGGGGGGGGAAAATGGGTCCAAGAATAGATTCTTGGGAACTGCACATATGAGAGGGGCTGAGGAGGAAACACATTTTTGAAGCTTACTGAAAAACTCATGTCAAGACTCCTGATAAGACCTGAACCTGTCTGGTGCAGAGCCTTTGACATCACATTCCTTCTGCATAGATCGGAACACTGGTCAACTCTGTCAAAGGCAGCTGGCAGATCTAAAAGCAAAAAATGGTGGAATCTGTAATTAATAAAAGATTGTTAAAAATCTTCAGTGCTGGGAAGGACTGATACAGTATACACAATTTATACTCTAAATCTATACATTTGGATTCAAGGATTCAAGTTTTTTTTTATTGTCATTCACATCACATGTGATACATGAGGTGGAATGAAATTGTGTACAGTGGGTCCCAGTTGCAGCCAACAATAGCAAAAAATATAAAGTGTAAAAAGAAACTGTAAATAAGGATCTAAGAAATAAACTAAGATATACGCAATGGCAGGATGGTATGATGGCAAGGCAACAACACAAAAAAACTCCACAAGTGTGTCACAGTCATACCCGTACCGTGGATGTGCATTGTATGTGCAAAACAAAAAAAAAAAAGGTTAAAAAAGAAACTGGAACAAAAAATGAGTTCACCAGGAGCCTGTGAAGCTGCTGAGTGCGGCCATCTTGGATCATATGCACAGTAACATGAAAATTTGGTTGAGAAAACAGCAACAAACTAAGCAAGGTGCATTTTCAAAGTGTCACATTTTAATATAAAGTAATGCAGCATTATTTCACATTGGTGTGGTGTTATGGTGAAAGACGTTTTATAAGCCAGAAAAACAATGGACAACAGACCCTCATTCGACTAGCTGTTAGCTTAGCTGAACAAAAACGTTCACCCTTTTCTCTAGATTTAACTTTCAATGATGGATATGGCTGGTAAGAAACTAATTACTGAAAACTATTTGACAGAATATCATTTAAAAAAAATAACTTTCTTTAGCTCTAACCAGATTGATGAGCTAACTGCTAGTCTGAGCTAAGATCAATGTAGATTCCTGCTGATTTGAGACTTCATTCTCAAAAATGTCATAGTGGTTTATGTCCATGATGTTTTCCTTACAACCTAGCTGTTTTTTGTTAATTTTCTTTTAAATACCATTTTATTTTCACTTGATAAAGTTTTTTTTTAAAAACTTGTATGCATTCTTTATGATTGTCTACTATTGTCTTTGTTGTCCACTGTTGTCATCACTCTTTGTTAAAATCAGGTCGCTCTTGTAAATGAGTCTGCAAGGCTCAGTAAGTCTAACCTGTATAAATAAAGATTGAATGAATGTATAAGTACTCTCTCCATGCCTCCTGCCACTCCATAGATGTACCTGCACATCCATCTACCAGGCATCCATATATTTTTGGAATTAGACCCCTTCCCGAAAAGAGTGGTGAGAATTATTTCTAGAAAGCCTTATTGTTATCCATCAAATACAATATTTAAACAACTGAAAATATTGAAATTTTATGATTTGGTGGACTACAATATTTTGTTAGTAATAAATAGGGCTCATAAGAATATGCTACCCTCTAATGTCCAATTGTTCTTCGTTAAGAGAGAAACCTGCTATAGTCTAAAGGGAACTGAAATTTTTTAAAAGCCAAGGTATAGGACTAGTTTGAAAGGACGATTTATTTCAATAAAGGGAATGGAATTGTGGAATGTTTTGGAAGATGTTAAATATATTAACTATGTGATTGAATTCAAAAAAGTTATCAAATCAAAACTGTTAACAAAATACTAAAGCTTTATATCTAGCATTAAATGTACTAGTAATTTGTATTGAAACGTTGCTCAAATGATCTAATATTTCTTGAAAAACTGATTGAGTGAAATTGTTCTGTTTTTTAAAAAAGGGGCACACAAAATAAGAAACTCTTCTTCTTTCTTCCACCTTTCATTTTATGTTTTTTTTTTCTTTCATAAGTTTATGTTTTATTCTTTATCTTGTTTTTATGTAAAATGAATAAATTTTAAAAAATGTAGCAGTGGACAAGTTGCACTCACTCTCCTTTCTCTGAATCAGATTTGTAGTCTCCATTTGCAGCCCTCTTCTTTTCAGCCATCTGTTGCAAAAATCAGATTTGTTTTGTCATTTTTTTTCTGCGTTTAGATATGCAAACATCTGTTTAGATAATGAAGACTAAATTTATCTTTATTTTATCTAAAAGTCATTACTGACCTGTGCCTTTTTCTGCTTCACTGCGCTGGCTATCGAAGGAGCATCTCCCACCACCACCTCTGATACGTCCCCCAAACCTGGCTCAGCCCCATGCTTCCCCTCCCTCTTGGGCTGTATGTTGAGCAGCTCGGCCATCAGGTCGGCCTCTGCCGCGTCGCCCTGAGCCATCTGACCCATCTCTTCCAAAGCCAACGCATCGTTTGCTTCCATCTTTTCTGTCTCCAGAACGTCTCCGTGGATTCCAAACTGAGTGGGATCTGGCATGTTGCCCAGAATATCAGTCACTTTCATGTTCTTGGCTCCTTCAACGAGGCCGCCCCCAAACAGCGTGGTCCATAAGATGTGGAAGAAACCCCAAACTAAGTTGTAGACAAAGTGGAAGAGGCCTGTGATGATCATCCAGAAGAAGGAGAAGAAGCCTCGCACCAACTCCCTCACACTCATCTTCCTGAACTTCTTGTATTGACGCCTCATGCTCTTAAGAGTCAGTAGTTGTCGAAAATGGCCGAGGCTCTTTCGCACTGAGATGCAGGCAAGGGTGAATGCAGAGGAAGACTCCATCATCACGCTCTCTTCCTCCTCCTCCTCCTGGTTTTCCAGCAAACTCTGGACCTCATCCTCATCCTCGTCCTGGCGCTCAACCGGGTCCGGCTCTGAAATCTGAGAAGCCAGCTGCATCTCGAAGATGGTGTCTTCGCAGAAGTTGACGAACAGTTCCATCTTCTCGCTCTCCCCACCTTCGTTGACCACATCGAATATGAACTGCCGCTTTGACTCCTTCACCTGGGGCTTTTCCCACTG
Organism: Hypsolebias antenori; assembly: GCA_031762315.1. Classification (NCBI taxonomy): domain Eukaryota; kingdom Metazoa; phylum Chordata; class Actinopteri; order Cyprinodontiformes; family Rivulidae; genus Hypsolebias; species Hypsolebias antenori. The sequence continues at coordinate 8,335,714 of JARVGS010000789.1, read as the reverse complement.
CGTGCGGCTCGACTCGCTGATCTCAAAGTAAACCCTCTCAATGCGCTTGGCGCCGCCCATGATCTCGATGCGACCCAAGAAAGGCTCGAAGTAGCTGAGGACGCTTTCAGCGAGACTGAGGAAGGTGGACAGGCGAGCGTCATGGGGCATGTGCTCGGAGAGGTTTGTCAGCAGCACGGCCACGTTGAAGCCTATGTCTTTAGCTGGTTCGTGAAATCTCTCGACAAACTGTTTGTAGCTGAACATGTCGTTCTCATCCGCCTCAGCACACGAGAGGAGGAACTCGATTTCAGACTGGGTGTACTGTTTCTGATTCTCCATGGACTTCTGAAAGTCCTTCTTAGAGATGACTCCTTTGCTCTCTGAGTCATACTCCTTGAAGCTATCCGAGGTGGTCAAGTCCTTCAGCTTGAGGAACATGTCAAAAAACTTTAAAATCATCTCCACGTTGCTGGAGGATTCCACCAAGGTGTCCACCATCTGTTTACCAATCGTTCCATTGACAACGTTACCTGTGCAACAATGGAAAAGTTCAGAAAGGAGCACTAAGCAAATATGCCGTTTCTCTTTAATTTGTGCTACATACAAACCTTCTAGGAGAGAGAGCATCATGACAATCATGTCCTGCTGAAGATCTAGGAGTTCCTTCAGTAATTCAATCTGACTGGAGTCCTGTTGGGCGGAAAGAAAAGGAGGGAAACTTTGTGTGTATCACAGAAACCAATGACGGCCTCCCTGGGTGGATTCTTTGAACAGCATTTCAACAGATCAAGACTTCCTCAGATTCTGCTGGGACACAGAAGGTCCCTTTCCATAACATCCATCCATCATCACCAGGATTTATGTTATTTCATCATCTGAGAGCAGATGGCTGGGTCACTCTGACTCATTTTGGGTCTCAGCGGATCCTGTATTGGATATCCCATAAATCTAAACCTAACTTGGATGGGCTAAATTGAACCCCTCCACCTGTGCTCGCTCTCATCCTGACTTCTACTGCCAAAACCTATCCACCATGAGGACTATGAGATAAGGCTAGCAGGATGTTTTTATCCGAATATTGCTTTAATGGTCATATCATAGCTACCTAAATAGACTGATGCGCAACTGTCCTGCAGCAGCTACAAGCTATTCTTGAAACTGGAGAGCCCTCTAGTGGCACCAGTGGTGTTCCAATTTTTCATCTCAACAACAAGCAAAGTCTCCGAAACTGCACTATTAGTCTTGAATTTACATTTTGAGTTTGACTAGTTAGCTGTAGTGACTTTACACAGTTTTTTTAACACACACTGAGACAAAGCGCAACCTATAGACGTGAATAAAATGAGTACAAAAACTTTTAGCAATTAAAACAACATGACAAACCTATCTAAACGTGTTTTTATGTAGTTTTGCTGCATGACTGCTTACGTAAAACACATACCTGGGACAGCTTCATCTGCATGTTGGCAAAAACGTGCAAGAAGCCCACCACCGCGTCCCACAACCTGCTGTGAGCCAGACTCTGCTGATTACCTATACATGGACCCTGAAGTGCAGGGAATGGAGAAACAGCTGAAATATTCTATTACCCGGTAATAAAAAAAGATCTAACTGCTTTATTTGTACAGTGTTTATGTCACTTTAACTGTGGAGCAGTGTGCTGTAATAAAGTACCTGAATGTACTCCGTTAAAGAGTTGAAGACCTGTTTGGCGACTGCTAGAGCTCTAGAAAAGTTCCTCTGCCCAGCCTCATCAATGACGTCCTTACCAGAATAGTACCAGTAGAAATCACTGATGGATTCCTTAATTTAAAAAAGTAGCAAATTAATGACATATTGTTTTTTCTTAAACAAAAAAAAAAACAAAAAAAAAAACTGAAGAACTTCCTGTCCTATTGTGATACCTGGAGTCTTAGCAGGTAATCAACGGTACTGATGATGATGTTGACCGTCGTCGTATTTCCTGTTTGAGTCCTCAGGAAATTTTGGAAATCTAAAAAGCAGGTAGAAAAGTATAAAGCATAAATATTGACTTGCTCAACCTAAATAGCACAATACAATCCTCTACAAAATGAATAAATAACAGCATATAGCCAAGTCTATGACCCACCGTTATTGTGGCCTTCACAGAGAAGCTGCAGAAACCTAAAGAGATCCTTCGTAAACTCATCATTCTGCAGAACCTTGGAACCTGAGAACAGGAAATGAGATACTGGTGTTTTCCAGTCACAGGACTTGTAAGTTTTTATGCTTCTACAGGCATCAGAGCTTTTGCCTCCTTATCAAGCTGCTGTCCTATTGTCAAACAGTCCTAAGTAATGTGCATCATGTTGTTTAGAGCACATACAGAAGGTCAGGTGCATCGGTTCAAAGCTAAATATTGGAATAATACTGAACTTTGTTGATTGGTTATACCAACAAAGCTATTGGGGATTTAGTTCTTAAGGCACACCGGTTAGTAGAATAAAATATAAAAGGGTCCCAAACAAACAACAAGCAATGACTTCTTATAAAAGAGGAAGGAAAGAGATTCCAGTCAACTTTGGAAGCCTGATCGCAGACTAATGTCAGAAGAGCAAGCATGCGTTATTTCAGTCCAGGGTACAAATACAGAGGCTATATTGCATTCAGGAAAAAAAAAAAAAAGAGAGAGAGAAAACGAGAAAAGAGGGTGCAGGGCGGAGAGCGATCAAGATGTCAGCATTGCATAAAAATGAGTAGAATCTAAACCGTGTATTTACCCCGCTCACTCACGTTGACTGCGACCGATGACATAAAAACATGATCAGAAGGAAACAAAGAAACAAAACAAAAGCAGACGTAAGCAAAGGAGAAGACACTTAGATTCAGTCAGAAGAAGTAGGAACAGGAAAACAAGATGATCTGACTGCAGATATATAATTTACAAACACTGATTTGTGACATTGACATATAGTGACGAGTCGCCGCACAGTCTGCTTATTAGGTTAGACAAAGTAGTAGTTACCATCACTTATGCCTGATTTTATGAAGTGAAAATGGGCATGTATGAGAAAAATATAATTCTACACTGTATGCAACCCATCAGCTTGATTAGTTAATTGTGTTTGTATGTGTTTGTGTAAGTGGCGGTGAGTCTGTGAGGCCCAGACAGGATTGGGACATACAGTAGTACAGGCTCACCTGCTGGATGACGTGACAACATGAAACAATTAACAAATGCCATGGAGATGGACTTCAGCAGTAACAAACTAAATGGCAAATATTCTGTCGAGTTAATGCTATGTCATTAGCTTAGTAGTCTTCTTACAAGCTGTTGTGAACCAGGAAGAGACAGTTCAAAATGTGTTTTTTTTTAACTAACCCTGATGCAAACATGGTAAACTGACAAATGTGCTTTTTAATGTTATTTTTAGTAGCTTGACTAAAAATGTCCAAGTAGAGGACAGGTCAACGTTTCTCAGTGTTAAAATGCAGCTTAGTGGTGCATCAAATTTTACCGTAGTTTTTATCCTCACTTACTTGATCCCTCTTCAGTAACCATCCCCAGACCTTCAGCTTTGTTTTGCCTTTCAAAAGCATTCAGATCCAGGACACTGTTGGAAAAAAAAGATAAAAAATCAAAAGGAAAGTGTGAAGAATTTTTATATTTCTGCTACCTATGATTTAAAAGAGTATCCAAGGGACATTTCCATTAGAGTCTAAAGATAAAAATATAAAAACCTCTAAAAGGTTTCTGTGAAAAGAAAGAACAAACAGTGCACTGATTTAGTCTGCATTTGATAAAACTCCTGACTAAATGTTCAGAATCATGCCAACATTTGGAATTTTCTGTATCATGTAGATTTTTAAGGGTGCTAAATCAAAAAAAAAAAAAAAACGTTGTTACAATTTTTGAAAATAATTGTTAAATTTTTAGCCAAACGGCTCTTACTATGTTTTTTCCTCTCATTTGGAACACAAACTAAACAAAAACTCTGAATCAAATTTCTAAAACGTGATCAGCGTAGACAAAAATACAATTTCCTTGCATGTGCCAAGTACAACTGGTGGATTAAATTAGTGTTGACACCGAAAACAAATCCTATTTAACATGTACCTAAATGATCATGAGTGTTTTACCTGCACGACATCATCAGTCCAGACAAGCTTTTGAAAAATCCAACGTCCCTTTTTTCTTTCAGATAGTCCAGCATTTTCTGCATCAAAATAAAAGTATGATTAATAGCAAAGCAATAATGAATAATTCAACATAATGATTGCTGCATACCTGCTGGACCAGAATGTTTCCCCCGTTAAGGATGGAAATACCCAGTTTGAGAGTGAAAGTCACAGTAGCACCAAGACGACCTGAGGACACATCATATGATGGTTTGACCCAGTTTAGCTGCTGCAGGGCAGCAAACAGATCAGGGTTTGTTTTCCCACCTTTGCTGGCACTGATCATCTGCAGCACCATCTCTGCAGCTCCTCGATCGTGAAGTCGGGCTTGCTGGTACAGCATCTTTTGTTTCTCCGTTTCCTTTTCCTGTTGAACGTCAATAAATGCAACATTTGTAGGGGTGTCGAACTCAGCTACAAAAAGGAGCTAAAATTTTTTAAGTTTGTCAGAGCCACGGGCCACTTTAAGCTGACACATTAACTCGAGTCAGATACCCAATATCTTTCCTTGGTTGCAGGTTCATCAACAAGAGTTTGATCTGTCTCACTTGACGTTCTGCTGCTATGTCCACAGCAGAGTAAATAATGACAGAATGATCCAACCGTCTTTATGGCTTCAAAGTGAGCCAGCTGGTAAGAGAAGTCTACACTAAATGATGCATTTATCAGTTTTGTTTTAAAGAAAAATAAGAAGAGATACAATATTTTACATTTAAATTATCATTGTGATTCTCTCGTTCACTTTTGACAAAGACGGACGCTCTGACCCTCTCTCCTGCTTGTTTGCCCTGTCAACCTCAGAGCATCTCTCTACACATCTTCTGAATCAGAAATGATTATGGATTTGGTCAGCTGGTCCCTCAACGCAATTGATAACGTTTTTCCACCAGACGACAGGGTGCTGGAGAGCCCTCATGCCCTGACTGGACCCTCGCAGCTAGGTATGTCATTGATTCCTGGAATAAGTGAAAGATGGTATGCCTATCTGTTCTGTCCATGGAAGACATAGAAGATGTATTATTTGATTTATGATAGGGTTTCTGCTTTTTGGAATAAGTGGATACTTTGAATATCGACAAATTAGGAAGACATCGGCAGCAGTTTCAGACATGGTAAAGCTGCCAGCCTTAAGTGAAGGATTAATTTGTGCCTCGAGCGCTCAGACTCATATGCTTACTGAGCTCAACTGCATGCTGGACGCGATTTCTGAGAATCGTAGGCCACTTGCGGCTCCTGGAACTCACCAGCATGAATGATTCAATCTTGTAGAATGCTAAATGAGCACGGACCACGCGGAATATCCACTAATCTGGCTTGGATCCACCATTGAGTGCACCAGCACAACTTTGAAGGCAGACAGAAAACAGAGTCTGGCAGCCCAAACAATTGTTTATCTGAATTTGGCCTCCCCGCCGGCCTTGGACTGGCCAACTTATCTCAAATTACTGCTGGAGGATATGGAACTAGAAGCTCTGCCTGACCCCCACCCCCACTCCCAAGGAATCTGTGGCTTTGTCAGAACCATGATGCTGATAGACACTGTACCATCTTATCAGAACTCTGGAACTCTGGAGTGTTTATAGCTAACTCATTGGCTTTATTGACCTCTATGCATAAATGTATTATTTTGTTATTGTTTGTTGCAGCTTTATGTTGCAAGGTATTTTTATTTTTTTCATCTTCCACACTGCTTCCTATCCAGGAAATGGTGAGAGACATGATTGTTGGGTTTTTTTTTTTTTTTTTTTTTGGGGGGGGGGGGCTTCCTCCATCTTCATGTTCTCGTTTTTTCATTTGCCTGTATGCTGTATGTAATCAGGTCTCCCGTGCAAGTGAGTTTTCGAGGCTCAGTGGGAACTAACCTGTATAAATAAAGGTATAAAAATAATAATAATAATAATAATTTAATAATAATAATTGTGGGGAACCAGATTTGGCCCACGGCTCTTGAGTGTGACCTATGTAAGTACCTCAAATGTTTTCTCTTTTCCTCCTTCCTCTTCTTCACCTTCAGCACAACTCTGAAAGAAAAAAGTTATACTTTGAAAATTTTGTAGAAAAGCACTCACGAGGTTTAGGAACAGCTCATTTCTGATAGTTTTTCTGTATTTACAGTGGCAATAAAGCCGTTCTGAAATGAGATACCTTTGCCATCATGTCTGCATAGGCAATATACAAAGAATCTTCTGCCAAAGAACTAAGAAAGAAAAATCATGTTAGATTTTATCTGTAAATAATAAAATGCACCCATAAACTCAGAGCAACATTTCTAGCACAAAGTACTATAAACATTTTATAAATATGGACAATTAATGTCTAATGCTCTCATTATGAGCTGAAAACAGAGCCAAAACAACCATGTTTCACAGATGGAGCAACTTGTGCAGGTGCCAGATGGCCAGATGTGAACGTGAGTGTGTATTTACCTGCACTCAGTCAGAGCATTGTGGCTGAAATGCAGAATAAGCTGGTGAAGAGGGTCAGGCTGCTTTCTGATCTCCTCCTCCTCCTCTTCTTCCACTTTAGGCTGCGTTTTCTAAACAAGTCGTCCGAATCAGCAGTGCAGGAAAGGCACATACTCTCAAATGCACATTAACATAAACTCTGAGTGCAGAAATAGTTAGTTGTGTCTTTGCAGAGTCAGGTTTGATAGTAAAATAAGAATCTAAAGCATGCACTGAACAGAACACATGCATACTGATGATAACATTAGATGCACATTCTGAGACATGACATCACTCACAAATGATTAAGTTCAGCAGAGGTTAATATGGTTTGAGTTAAGCATGAGTTACTTGTTATTTACAAAGTAATCTGTTATTTAAACCCCACCAAAAAAAAAACAAAAATTTTGTCTGTCGACTTAGTCAAGACTTAGTTGACTTAGTTATTTCTTGTATATATATTTGAACTTAATTTTATATATTTTAAAATGACATTTTGAGTTTAATAGCATTTAAAGAAATGCTTATGTTTCAGGTTTGTGAGCATCACATAACACCACAAGCACAAAGTCTCACTTTAGTATTTAAGAAAGGTATTCCTCTCTAAGATGCTGTTAAGTGTTTTCATAGCATTTAATTTATTCTGTTTTTGTTTGTTTGCTTAGTTTTATTTTTGTTATTTTGTAGTGTTTTTGCTTGGGTTTTCTCAGACTCTTGAAGTGTGCTCACAAACCTGAAACATAAGTGTCAGGGAATTTGAGTCTAGCTTTATGGATGTTTTTAACTACTGTGGCTGAGAATGTTAACTGCCCATGAACCATGTGTTTGAGTTACCAGAGTTCTTTTCTCTCAGAGGAAAATGAATGGGGATCCTGCATGTGCAGCTGGATGGCCAAGGACACCAGTCTTCCAGTGGGCCAGGAGCTGATAAGCTCATAAAAAAGAAATCTTGCAAAGAAGTCTTGTGTCTGGGCTCCATGTATGTAAAACTTCTGTACATCTGTGTAACCTGTGGTGAAACTCTGTCCTTGCAAATCAAACTGGTTAAAATGGCTTCTTTGAGTAAGTAAAATGAATAGAGGATATTTTTATCCAACAATAAGTATTTTTAATCAACGTTTTGTGGAATACAAAGGGCAAAGTATTTTTAAAGTTGTGTGTGGGGATGGGGTGAATCTAAAAAAAAAAAAAAAAAAAAAAATGTGTTCATTACAATTACTTT
>JARVGS010000789.1:8254303-8264407 GCA_031762315.1 Hypsolebias antenori | reverse complement strand
TGGATGGATGGATGGATGGATGGATGGATGGATGGATGGATGGATGGATGGATGGATGGATGGATGGATGGAGCTCCTCAGCCACAACTTACACCACTTTTGATTAATGTTTGCATTCTGGTTTATTTAAATACTTTGTATGACAAAAGGACATTTAAAATGCTAAACATTGAACTGATTCACCTTTTTTCTCTGTCAGTCAGTGTCTTTGAGTAAAGTACATCACCATCACTGTCTGATGACAACGTTTGTTATTCCTTTGAGATGAACATCACATTTACTGAATATACAGTAATTGATCTTTGCTGTCGACCTAAAAAAGGAACCTGTGCTTTAAGTTGGCATGATGGCATATTGAGGCCACTCAGAAAAAAAAATGTCTTGAGGAGCATTTTTCAGATTGTTTAAGATTAAAGTGGAACTATTGAGAATGACGTCAAAATGTTGAGAAAAACTTTTGAGTTTCAAGGGAAGCCTGAGGAAATGAACCCCACTGTGCTCCCAAACCTGACTATAAATTTGTTCTGGGTCTTTTTGGTTTTGTTTTTTCCAACATCACTGTAGCTGTGGGGTATGGGTGCAATTTCACTGGGTAAACTATGAAAGAGCAACACAAGGTATTTTATTTGAACTGGTCAGATGTGCCATTTTCATCATGTCCCAGCAACAGAACTTCTTCCTTCAGTCTTTCACAAAAGGAGTTTCAAACATTAACGCCAAGTGTTGACCCAAAATACTCTGAAGTCACTGAAAGCCTATAGAAATAGCTTACAGTATTGTTGTATTTTGGTAAAACCTTGCACTGTAGCTTCACCTGCAAGAAATTCAAAGAACATACTTAGAGAATGTGTACAGCTCCAAACATTGTATGTGCTAACTGAACTGTACTTTTATACAGCTTTTCTATCTTAACTAGACACTCAAAGTTCTTTACACTACAATCTGTGTCCTCATTGACCCATTCGTACATCACTCTCCTAGATCTATACAAAGAACAATCAGTGCTTTATCACATTCATACACTGATGGGACACACATCGGAGACAATGAGGGGTTCAATATCTTGCCCAGGGATGCTTCGTCATGTGACTGCTGGTGGAATCAAACCCCCAACTTTTGCATTGGCGGATGACTGCTCTAACCACTTGGCCACAGCTGTCCCATGCTATAATAACTTTTTTATGATTTAAACATTTTCTGACACATAGTCACTATTTACTCAAAACGTATGGATATACCACAGATGAATGAATGAATGAATGAATGAATGAATTAATTAATTAATTAATTAATTAATTAATTAATTAATTAATTAATTAATTAATTAATTAAGATTTATTTGTCTTTGTCTCAAGTACAACAAAATTGCAGAGTCTCGCATTGCACCAAAGATAATTTGCATTTAGCTTCTTCTTTCACTCTTAAGATCACAACTTTATTCTGGTCTTTTTGTCTTTATCTTAAAAATGTTGGACCTTTTCTTTTGTTTTTTTTTTTTTCAATATTCCTACTGTAATCTTAAAATTTGGAAGCAAATCATCCCAGGACTTCCTTTTCTGCAACCCCATGAAATGAAGAAATGTGACTGTTTCTCTATGTTCATACGTCTGACAGATGCTGCAGGCTATAAAACTCAAGCAAATCCCTTTTATCAATGCACATGTAGAGTCTGAAGGCTTGAAACTCATCTTTACACACGTTCAGTTAAAGTTAATTTCTTTACAGCTACCCTTTGGTAAGTTACAACTGATCTGAATCCTTTTAACCCATAACTGTCAAACAAATATCTGGAAACAACATCTCCATGTGTACATTTTCCTGCTTCTTGGTCCTAAATCATGTTTATTCAACAGTTTAACCACAGTTTTATTTGATGAACACCAAAATGAAGATGTGTCTGAGACAGAAAAAGAGGGAGTTGTCGTGAAAGACAGAATAAATTGTTGAGTGTGGGATGACAGAAGAGCAGCGATCAGCTGAGCGGGCAGAGTCACCTCTACTGTCACTCACCACTCCCCCCTTGTGACCAGAGGACTAAATGAAACAGGGCTTTAGTAGTTCTTTGTTTCATCCTCCTCCACTATCACTCCTCAACAAGACATCGGTTATTTAGTTGTGCAGCTCGGACACCATGAGGCTCACCGACCACAGGTTGCTGTCCACCCAGAGACCATGTAAGTGCTGACCCCCATTACAACACAATTAAATGACTCGTGTACTCCTCCGAGGTAGGAGAGCACTTTCTTCTGTTCCTGCTTCCCAGCCTCCTCGTGTTCGAATCCATTCTTCTGCTTTCTCATTAAAACATCACGTCCGTTTAGTGTCTACACAGTCAGGCCCTTTGCTGACACGCTGAACAGCAGGTTGTCATTGATGTGCAGGGATTCCTAAAAAAAAAGTCTTATTTCTTTATTTCTAAAATGTCTTATTTCTAAAAAAGGTTTATTCAAAACTCTAATTGAGAATGCTGTGTTGATTAAAAAGCAAGCTGGACATTTTAACTGATATTTAGACCTTTTAGCTGGTGGCTAAACAATAGATAAGTTATCACCTTTTATTCTATCTGTGAGCTTTCTAAATACCAAAAAGCAAATGAAAGAATCAATCTTGGGTTTTTAAATCCAATCACTGCTTTCCTGTTCAGACAAATGACCATGAGTTTGATCTTTAAAAGAGGAAAGAAAAAAAAAAAAAAAACAGATTACAGAGCCAACTATCTATGGATCGAATCGTTTCTTTGTCTGTAAGTAAAATGTGGGGTTTGAGCTGTGTAGAAAAGAGCTTTGCCCCACACAACATCATTATAGACAATATTTTGGTGCAAAACAAGCCCAGAGAGCAGCTCCTGCCTTCAAGAAAACCACATTTAAAATCACGCAGAATCTTTGAAAGCAAACTTTTGTCCTATTCCGGCAGCCTGTCTTATCCTCATAACCCCTTTAACGGGTTGTTTGCTCACCTCGATCAGAATCCACCCGTTTCCTCTAATTACAGACGGCTTGTTTTCCCTACGAGCTCAGCTGTGAATGTTCTTCTTCTCATTTTCCCCGACAGCTCAGTCCTAGATTTGTTTTGAAGTATTTGTCAAATGTCCTCAGTGTTTTTTCTCCTTCACACAGATCGCTGTTTCCGCAACTACTCAGTCGTAGAAAACGCAGAAAATATGAATACAGCCATCAAAAACAGCAGAATAATCTCTGCTCGAGGGATGGAGGAGAGAGGGTGGACATGGGTTGGTATAGGGAGGAAAGAGACTCTGACCTGATGTTTCAGCTCACGTCTGCTAATTAGGCCTATCCGCTAAGCAGATGCTTATAATTAAATTTACATGCAGTGGTGAATAGCTGGACAAAAACGAACTGATCCATCAGGAGGCTGTGAATGAGGCATTGAGCGACCAGTGCCTGGTGTGTAAAATACATAAAAAGCTCATTGGGAGAGACGATAAAGTGAAGAGACCCCCGGAGCAGTTCAAACAACATCTTTCCCCTGGAAGCATCCGCCAGACGTCACGCTTTCTGTGCCACACTTCCTCTCCGCTTTCTCCTCTGCTTTGTTCATCCTCTTCCTGTTACACTCTCAAATCACACTCGCAATCTTTCACTTCAAACCGGCAGTTGTGTGTTGGCACAAAGGTTGTTGTTTTTTTTTTTTTTTTTTTATATACCTACTAGAGGCGGCCATTCTTCCCTCTGGAGATGATCGGAGGAAAAGAAGAGGGGATAAGAGCTTCTGTTTAATGCCGTTTTGGCACATCGCCTTGGATGATATAACTAGCTGCAAGGAGGAAACAACAACAAACACTCAGTAGCAGAAAAGCCGAACTCACTTACAGTACTTCCTCCCACTTTGATGCTCTGACTGGTTAATTATTGCTCAGAGCTATTTAAATGCACCTAATTAAAATAAATGTAAAATAGATCATTAGTTGGGAGATGTTGGGAGCTGGTTATGTGGGCAAACAAACAAAAAGGCACCTTGGATTGCTCTGTGGTCACTCACCACTGTAGGGGTATATGTTATATGTTAGAGAATAAAAATGTTGTGAATCATTAATAATTCATAAATTGTCTAACCTCGGACCATCACTTATGAAAGAAGGACAAATCTATGAATCTGATTTATCTGAATATCAGTCGCAATAAATTACCCTAAATGATGAGTTCTTTTCATCAGAGTAATATCATAATTACATTTAAATACACTCCCACACACAGCTGGATAAAGTTTAGCACGTTTATGACATTTACTGACATACAGGTAGTCCTCGACTTAAGACGTAGATCCGTTCCTACGCGGCGTCGTAAACCGATTTTCGACGTGAGTCGGAACGTACGTAATTACCGTACCATATACATGTACGATACCTGTTTTACCATGCACTTTGCCTGTCCTAATGCAGTACCCTACATAATGATCAAAAAACACATAAAATACTGTACAGTACATTTAATTATGAAATACAATACTGTATTCTTCCGCCGCTGCGCCGCGGTTTTACGACGTAAAACCAACGTAAAACCGATATAAAATTGCGTAAAATTGCATAAAATCGCGTAAAATCGTGTAACTCGAAAGAAGGGAGATGCGTCGTAACCTCGAAACATCACACCTCGAGACCATAACCCGAGGACTACCTGTATAGAAATGGTGAATCCACATGGTGAAAAATGTTCAAATGTGGTCCAAGAGTGTAAACTTGAAGTCCACAAAAACGTAACATCATATGTATATAAAAGACAAAAATTGTAATTTGACCTATTAGAGGTTGAAGGATTAGACATAAAATAACAATAATAATAATTAAATTAAAGGTTGTCAAAAATTATAATATTGGAAAACTGATCAAAGACTCATTGAAGTGGACTACTAGTTTCTATCTAGAATCACTATCACCAGCAGATAAGAGTTGATTGAAGTGGCAGCTGGTCCAGTGGGGCGTGTAAAAAATAAACAATTAAAAAAAAAAAAAATCATCCCACAAAGTAGTTCCCCCTAATATCTGTCTAGCAATCCGTTATCTTTAACTGCTTCTTCCATTTTGGATGATGGGGGTTACTGGTGCCTATGTCCAGCAGTTACTGTGTGAGAGGCGGGGGAAAACCTGGACAGGTGGCAAGTCCATCAAAGAGACACATGGAGACAAACGAGACAACCATTCACTCTCTCACTCACACCTAGGGACAATTTAGAGTTACCAGTCAGGCTAACATGCATGTTTTTGGTCTGTGAGAGGAAACCAGAGTACCAGGAGAAAACCAACGCATGCACGGAGAGAACATGCAAACTCCACCCAGAAGGTTCCTGGAGGGGATTTGAACAGGGACAACCTGCTCGTTGAGAGGCAACAGCTCTACCAACTGAGCTTGAGCATATATTGTTATGTTATGTGTATTTTCCAACTATTTTTGATTATTTTAATTAGAATTTAAAATCAGTTTTAGTGATTCATCCTCAGTTTTTTTTACTTATATACCATTATGAGGCATTACTGTTCAACGAGCTACATCTGTCAAGTGGATCTGCACATGTGGCCAGTGATCCAAACAGGCAGGTCTAATAGAGTTTCATTTGGGGCATCTGATTTTCCATCCCATGAACACATTCGAATGGTTTTTAGCACATTGCCACGACTTCTACCTAAACCTGAAGTGATCTCAAACCCAGGAAAAGACACAGTGAAACCTGCTGAGACCATCAGTGGAGATATTCTGTTTTTATATCCATTTGGAGAAGACAGAGGGGACCAGGACAGAAAACTGAGAAGAACTGAAGAAAATCAAGGACAGGAATTTTCTGTCAGCATCGTAGAAGCTTATTTAAAGAAGTGTATGGCTTTTGTGTCTGTGTGGTTGTGGCGGATCAATGGTTGAAGTAGTGGGAAATGTGGATAAACGAAAAGCACTTACTTTGCTGTGGAAAATGTGACAAAAGAACATTAAACATCATGGAACTTAGATGTTCTAGAGTATGAAGTCATTAGCAACTGAAAGAAAACATGGTTAATGCTGCATTTTCAGAGTAGGCATGAATATTGAAAACCATAATAATTATTGTTTTTGACAGAATAAAACAGTATAATTGATCACTGTGTCCATTAGACATAACTGAAAGGTGGTTCCTTGCTCAGCCTGAAGGAGAAGCTGTTAGACCTTACTGTTCTGGAAGGACTCACCTTTGGGTCATTCTTTGAAGTTGGACAAAGGACATTTTCAACAGGTGTGAGTCCTGGAGGCATCTTGGAGTTGTTAGAAATGTAAATTTCTGTTAATATTAACAAAGTTGTAAGTTTATGGTTGACTTGGTGAGCCAGAGTGTCTGTTGGGGATTAACAAACAGGGGTTTATATATACAGTATTTATATTTTATCATTCAACACTCTTTGTTTCTGAAAAGAGGAACAGATGTGTCTTTGTCCCTCTCCAGAAACTGGAGATTTAATCAGGTGAAATGCTCATTTGTGTTTAGTTGAGAACCGAGAGATGCAGGAGTCCTGCAACCGCACGCTTTTATTTAGTGAAGTAAGAAGATTCACACAAAAAGTCAGAATTCTGATGTATAACACTACACCACTAACCTATTTATCAAGTTCAAGGCCAAACAAGTTCAAACTGGTGCAAACCTCCCTGTTTTTCAGGCAGTTCTCAATAAAACTGTGAAACACCAGCTATAGACTGGGAGCTGATCAAACAAGTTCACACAGACCAGTCCATCAAAAGTAAATATCAAAGGATCAGACAGCCAGAAGTCTAATTGCTGTTATTTCCCTGGAGGTTGTCTTGTGTTCAGTGGGTAAATAAACTCAATCATAGTGAAGATGAAGTAAAAGTGAACAAAAGCTACACAAATTACCTCTCACCATGGAGGAGAAAATGTGATCATAATATGATATGATATGAAAGGAAAATATGCATTTATCACTGGTAATTATGGCTGATATTGATTTGTGTATTTTGTTCTGTGCTAAAACTGCATGTCTGCTGGCTGTTTGTGCCCCTATGTTATAAAACTCTGAGTAAAAACGAGATAAAGCCATAAATCATGAACGTCATATTACCAGATGCAACATTTATATTGCAAAATTGTACACAAAATACACTTAGGTAGATAATTACACAAGGAACCAACATACTCAATTGTAGAAATGGAAATGTGTGAAGAAATGCCTTTGTTGTTACATCTTGTTTGTTTTTTGTTTGTTTATTTATTTATTTTGTGTTTTGTGTTTAATCAAGAAGTCAGGCATCTCACTATAAAAATGGCAAAAGTAACACCAGGTCTTTCTTGTAAATGATTCATTGAGGCTCAGTGAGATTAACCTGTCTAAATAAAGGTTGAATGCATAATTTAGCTGGATTCAGGCTGAATGGTGGACTAGTTGCACTCAAGCCATAGAGAAAAACACAAGTGTGAAATCTTCAGTTGGGACCTTTCTGTGTATCAAAGTTCTCCCTGTAAGCAGGTTTCATCTTGCAGTTCAAAAACATGCATTTTAGGTTAGATTTTTTTTTTTCCAACCAAACTGAACTCCACTTCTTGTCCAGCACCTGATTGGAGAAAAGCTCCTTTTGGCACTGAACAGAGAAAAGGGGTTTGCAGAGACAACCCATGTTTAAACGTTGCTTTGAGACATGCTGAGCAAATTATATAAGTAGATGACCTGTAGTTTCTGACTGTGCCTGCACTGGAGTTGGTCACTAATAAAACTATGTGTAATTTGTGCAAAAGCTGCCCTGTAGTTATTATGACTTTTCACAAGAATCAGCAGTGCCCCTTTTCACTTAACATTTTTCTCCCTATACTTTGTTTTTAATAACTGCAAAGCTCAAAATAGTTTGTCATGAACTAAAAGCAAGAGAAACCAAATATGTACACAGACAAAACAAAACACTGTCCAGCTGTTGCTCAGTAAGGATGGACACATTCATAATTTACTCATATTTACATTACATTGTTAAGTTTCAAATCTATAAATTAAATATATTCTTGTTCTTTTGGCTGCTCCTTCGTCAGGGGTCTCCACAGCGAGTCATCCTCCTCCACCAAACTCTGTCCTCTGCATCCTCTGTCCTCACTACAGCTACCTCCATGTCGTCTCTAACTGCATCCATGTATCTCCCCGTTGTCTTTTTCCTGGCAGCTGCATTTCTAATATCCTTCTACCAATATGTCCACCGTTCCTCATCTGGACATGTCCAAACCATCTCAGTCTGGCCTCTCTAACTTTATCTCCCAGTTGTTCAACCTGTGCTGTACCTCTGATGATCTCATTATATCCGTCCTTGACACCATGGGAGAACCTCAACATTTTCAGCTTTCAGTTTGCTCTCCTGACTTTTTGTCATTGCCATTATCTCCAAACTATGCAACATAGCTGGCGTTCACTTGTAAACCTTTACTTTGGCAGCAAAGGGATGCCACGCTTTTATCACAAATTATTCCTGAAACTTTTCTCCATTCACATCATCCTGCCTGGGCACTCTTCTTCGCCTCTTTACCACACTCCATGTTTTCCTGTACAGTCGAACCTAAGTACTTGAAGTCCTGCACGTTTGTGAGCTCTTCTCCTTGTATCCTCACTGTTCCAGCCACCTCCCTCAGGCACATGGACTCTGTCTTACTATGACTGACTTTCATTCCTCTTCTTTCAAGTGCATACCTCCACCTCTTCAAGTTCTCTCCCAGCTGCTCCCTGTTTTCACCACTGATCACGTCATTGGTAAAATAAACAAAGGTAAAATAATGAAATGTAATGAGAGAACTATTGGACAAGCGTTTTTATGCATGTGACTTATAGGGTATCAGAACAAAGGACTGTCTATCTGAATAGCCAGTTGGATCACTTCATCCAGACTCCTGGAAGTTTCTCGAGCGGCAAGTTGATCTTTAATAGATTCATTCAAAGATGTTATGAATGTAACTTTCAAGGCTTTTTCATCCTATCCAGACTACTGAGCAACAATGCGGAAGCGTATGGAATATTCAGATACAGACTGTCTTCCTTGGCATACCCAGAAGCTTTTGTGCTGCTGCCTTCTGCTGGAGGGGGTGGTCAAACTCGTTGTTACTCCTTGAGAACAGTTTGAAAAGTTTTGCTTGAAATGGGATTAGTGGGCAGATAAGCATGAGGTATCACCTTTAAGGACACTTATCACTTAAGTAATCTTTGACACATCAGAGGCATATATTATCGCGGATCTCTTGAAAACTACCAGTAGTTCACACTGAAGAGAAAACCTCCCCAAACTGATCAAGGTTCCCACCAAAAACCCTCAGATGGTCTAATGTCTGGTCACGCTGTGGACTGGGACTGATAGTCACACTGGAAGAGGGCTTGGGATGAACTGTGAGATGAGACTGAGACAACCGGAGGGCTAGTTTTTGTTTGATGGAGAACATCATGCTTCCTAGCACCATCATGCTGGTCTTGTTGGTGAGGTGTTGGGACAGGATCTGTTGTAAGTTTGAATCATTAACTCATGGTCATCACTTCTTTTATCCTGTAGGACAAGTGAGTGAAGGAGCATCTCACTGTCAATTTTACTCTGGGCATTCATATTCATGGCTGGATCATTCTATCATGTCCAGATTTGGTTTAACTCCAGAATAGGTAAACTAACAAAGAGAGTCCAATGCAGATTAAAAAAAGGTAAGTATATATTTTTTGCTAGACGAGTGATATTTACAAATTATTATCTTAAAGGAAGGTAAGAACATAATGCAAGTAAGGATCTGTCAGAAACAAAAGGCCTTCAATGATAACGTTTGTGTCTTTTTGTTACAGATCTTGAAGCAGAGGACAATGAAAGTGGAGATCCCAGGTGAGTGGTGATACAGATTTGCAGTTTGTAGGAGAGTGGCAGGATGGAAACCAGATTTTATCCAATGTCAAGAGGTAAAGTTAGTCATAGGTGATTCCAGAAGCTCAGCAGGTAAGTGGTTCTAGGTTGGGCTCTTCAAAAGAGGCATTCACAAGACTTGAAGGAAGGTGAGTTTTCATAAGGAGCAAAATCCAAACTAGCCTGGACTCGAGAAAACACTAGCAATTAAACACAGGTTAGTAACTCAAGAAAACCAGTCACTTGTAGCAGAGTCTTTTTAAGG
>JARVGS010000789.1:8238322-8249032 GCA_031762315.1 Hypsolebias antenori | reverse complement strand
TGATGACGTCACTGGGGCGGCGCCGTAAGTCCGAGTTGCCATAAGTCGATGGCGCCGTAAGTCGGTGACCACCTGTACTTTATATTTTGGTATTTTTGTAACTGGGACCCTGTGTACATAATTTTGTAATGACAATAAAGTTGACTTGAACTTGATCTCATAAAGTCAAAGTAAAACACCATTTACACAGTTTGACCCAAACCCAACAAAAAGTCTTTTAATAACTTAAATTGGAGCTCATCTTCTGTGTCGCTGTCAGATTCGTAGGGTTCGGTTGACTCCTTACCTCACTGTGTGGCATACTGTGATGAAAATCCACCATTTCTGACACTAACTTTTCTGATCTGGTTGTGTAGAGTTGTCTGGGGATCTGCAGAGACAGAGAGGAGACAGATCCATTATGTCCTACCAAAGACCTTTGTTCTACAACATTAAAATGCAAATAAAACGAAGACTTGAGAAGAACCAGCTCCAAGAAATCTACCCAGAGAGAAGAGAAACTGCCTCCCAGGAGGGTGTTAAAATCTACGAAGCAGAGCTGAAGTCGTGAGCTTTAAACTGGCTGAGTGACTGCAGGGAGGAAAGCCCCACAGCTGAGGATGCTGAACGCAAAAATGAACTCTAAAGATACGGAAAGCAAGCTAAACGTTAGTTACTGATAAGTGCTACGTTAGAGTTTTGAGTTTAGTACTGAGCCAGGTTAGTCTTTTGCTCTGAGCACCTCGATACTCAGCCGGATATTTTCGATGGAGGCAAAAAGTTCCTGCTCGGACTGTTGGGATGAGGACGAGGCAGAGCTCGACGGGCACGGTAACGTAGACACATGCGTTAAGACGCCGTCGTCGTTCTCAAACACGGGGTTCTCCCTCAAAGTGTTCTCAAAGGCGTACGGCGCAAGAGTGTGCCTGAGGGAGACGAGGGGGTGCACAACATCAAGAGACTCCAGACGAGGCCTTGCAAACGAAGAGCGGGGAGCAAAAGGGACTTACACCAAAGTTAGAGCCTTTCTGGGTTTCACACACTTCTTGTTGATGAACATTAAAACCCCGATGATGGCACAAATGAGGCAGAGACTTCCCACGAGGCAGGTTATAATTAAAGGAGGGTCTAGGGGCACTGATACCAGCTCGCTGCAGCGTTCTCCATGGTAGTGCCAGTACTGACCCACAGGGCATCTGGAACAAAGGACAGAAACACACATGAAGGAACCCTCAGATTGTATTCCGAAAGACT
Source organism: Hypsolebias antenori (assembly GCA_031762315.1). NCBI lineage: Eukaryota > Metazoa > Chordata > Actinopteri > Cyprinodontiformes > Rivulidae > Hypsolebias > Hypsolebias antenori. The sequence continues at coordinate 8,247,799 of JARVGS010000789.1, read as the reverse complement.
TTCTTCTTTTAATGAACAAAAAGGTTGTTTCTCTTTGTTTTTTTGTGAGAAGTGTGTAAAAGGAAGCATGACTGCTCTCAGCTCCTGAGAACAAAGGTTTCTAAATGAACACCGTGTAGCAAAGCAATAAATGTGTAAGAAAAAAGTTCAGCCGCTCAGAAGTTTAGGAGTTTCATTAAGCACCTCATGTTTTCAAGCAAAGAAATATCTGAACTAGCATCGGACATGTTTGGCATTTAAACCGTTTTACTGCGGCGCCATGATTTTATAAAACGCAACGAAATGTTAGCCAGTTGGAAGGAAATAAATTAAAGCTTATGAAAGAGTTTGCACTAAATCTCTTCCAAATGTCAGGCGTTATTATTTCTGGTGTTCTGGGTACCTGCAGGTGACTCCGTGACCTGGGATTATTGCACAGCGCCCTCCGTTCAGGCAGTAATCTGGCTGCAGGGCGCAGGTGCTCTGACAGGGAGACCCCTCCAAGGAGATGTAGCCAGGATCACACAGACACTCAGCCTCGCTGGTCCAACTGTTCACCACGCAGCGAGAAAACTCGTTGCAGGCCAGGAACTTACAGGGATCTGCTTGGTCAGCTGGAGTAAAAAGAATAAGAAAGGATCAGCGGACGAGAAAAGAAAAAGAGCAGAGCGATGCTGATTGCATGGCTGCTGAGTCAGTCACTCTTGTTTTTTTATTTTTCTGTACATTTTCTAGCTGCTCTTGCACTATTTCAGCTGTTCAATCATCAAAGCATTTATGGCTTCTATGACCTGGTTTAGTTAACTTGTACACTTTCTAAATCTTTTACTTCGTTTACAAATTTTTCCCCACAAAAATACATTAAGATCATTTTAATTCCTTCAAAACTGTTGTCCTTGAAATGTGCAACAGCACACACTGTCACACATCTGTACTTGTCTTTTTATGCTACTTTTTTGGTTTATCTACTGTCACGTTTTAGCTAGCCTTTTGTTAATTTAAGCTTTTAGCTAGCATTTTGCAACTTTTTTTGCTTAAAGTTAGCTTTTTGTTACTATGACTTGTTTGTAGACTTTTGCTATTTCTAGCTATTAGCTAAGCTTTTGATATTTCTAATTAGCTTTTACCGCTTTGAGGTTTTGGGTAATTTTTTCCTGTTTTAGCTAGCATTTTGCAGATTTTAAGTTTTAGATAACCTTTTGTTAATTTTAGCTTTTAGCTACTGTTGTGCAACTTTAAGCAAGCCTTTGACTAAGTTTAACTTCTAGCTAAGCTTTTAATATTTTTCACTTTTACCCAACCATTTTCTACTTTTAGCTTTTAGCATTTTGAAACCTTTTAGCTCATAACTAGCCTATTGTTTTTACTTTTAAATTGTATTTTTGCTACACCAAAGTTCATGCTCATTAATCCAGGTATAAATCCAACAATGTTCAGTCAGTTCATCTGGACAGTTACTTTTGTTACTGAGATGTTTCATCCTTCATCCGAAGGACTTCTTCAGTCTGAAGAGTCCACCAAACCAAACTGAATCCCACAAACAGCTCACCTGCAGAGTGGAGAAAAAAAACTCTTTGTTGGTGATAAGATGGCCTCCAGGGCCCACCCTCTGCCCCATAAGTGGGATTCAGTTTGGTTTGGCAGGCTCTTCAGAATGAAAATGTCCTTTGGATGAAGGATGAAATGTCTCAGCAACAAAAGAAACCATCCAGATGACCAGACTGACTATTGGTGGATTTACACCTGGATTATTGAGCATGAACTTTGGTGTTTTGAACCACTTTGGCATGGTCTGCCTTAGAGGAGTTGAAGGGTAGAGAGTGGGCCCTGGAGACCATCTTATCTAACTGTTTGTGGAATTCAGTTTGGTTTGGAAGGCTCTTCAGACTGAAGAAGTCCTTCGGATGAAGGATGAAATGTCTCAGCAACAAAAGAAGCCATCCAGATGAACTGACTGAATATCCTTATGCTATATTTGACTTACTTGACCTATACAGTATTTACAGTTTTGTTTTTTTTTTTTACTTTTAATATCATTTTACTACTTCTAGCTATTAAATTAGCTTTTGATACTTTTAATTAACGTTTAGGTTTTGGCAACAAAACAAGTATATGTGTGTGCTCCTTTTAGATTTTAGCTTTAACAACTCAACTTTAACTTCTTTAGTAAACTTTAGCAGTGGATTAGCATTAAACAGCACTTTATCAGAAAATGCAGTTTCTCTAGTTAAACATGTCTTTACAGTAGAGGACCAGGAGAGCTCAGAGGCCTAATTTCTGAGGTGTTCACTTTAAATAAAGTGTAAATTAATAAGTAGGACAAAGCAGCATTAGCAGGGACACCTCACCTGGCTCGACCTCCAAAGACCGACTGTCGATCTCGATGTCGAGGCGTGCAGCTGCTGCATTGCAGAAGTCCTCCAGGACACAGTGGACAGCTTCTGTGACATTATAAGGGACGGGTTTGTCCAGTTTCATCCTGCTGTTCACCACAACACTCCCGTTCCTGAAGTTAAGAATCTCCAGCTGCTTGAATCCAGTCAGATTTGACTGTAAATATGGCAGGAGCTGCATGGAAAGAGAGGAAAAGCAGAATGTCACTTTCCTAAACTTTAGGGAAATCTGTTTACAGCAGGAGAGCAGAGTTTAGTATTAATTAGTGTTCGATGATCCATGAGTTAATGAGAAAACTAGATTTGTGTCAGTGTTAGGTGTCAGGATGTGAGTCTCCCTGGGCAGGAATAAACCATCAAAAAACTATCATCCCAACATTTTTAGCTTCATTAATGACAGAGCAGATGTCATTTCACTGCTGATTTGTATTTTTTAGATCACATTAACCAGCGATGCTATGAATAGTTTATAATTAAATTTGGGAGCAGGCGTGAAATCTTGCCACTTCTATGTGAGCTGTGTAATAAAATGCAAAATAAAATCTTAATTCCACAATAAACCCTATTAAAATTTTTGGTAAAAGCTTGACCGTGTATGCTTTATGTAAAATAGGTACGCCTTTGTTTATTTTTAATCTTCTAGTTCCCAATTAAACAAATAAAAGCTCAGATGAACAACATACTAAGGTTTTTAACTCTGTATCATTCTTTAACAAAGAAAGGCAATTTATTAAAGCTTCATGTATATGGGGTGCCATTTGGAAAGTTGCACAGTCAAAATTAACTGCAAATTTTGGTTTATTTAGCCTTTCATAAAAAAAAAAAAGTTTTCCTATTTTCACCATCATATTCATACATTTATAAATGTCAGGTTTAAACTAAATATTTAATTTACAAGCTAAATATTCAGTTCATAAACTAAATATTTAACTTGCAAGTTAATTTTTAGTTAGCAAGCTAAATATTTTGCTCCACACTAAATATTTAGTTTACAAATCAAATGATTATGTCCAAGCTAATTTGCAAACTAAATATTTAGTTCATGAACTAAGTGAATATTTAGATAGTGAACTAAATATTTAGGTGTAAATTAAATATTTAATTTCCAAGCTAAATAATCAATTTCAACACTAAACATTTAATTTCCAAACTAAATATTTATTGTTCAGGCTAAATATTTAATTTCCATACTAATCATTTCATTTCTAAGCTAAACATTCAACCCCTAAACTAAATAGTTAATTAGCTAACTAAATCTTTCCCTCAAACCTTAATATTTATTTTTCAAATTAAACATTTATTTTCCAAAATAAAACATTTAATTTGCTAAGTAAACATTTAACTTGCACATTAGAAATGTAGCTCAAACCTAAATATTTAGCTAATATGCAAACTCCTTGCCGAAAAGCGGAAGTGGACTATCAAAATAAAAGCTGAACCTTTAAATATATACCTCTTGCCAAACCACCAAAAAACACCAGACTTAGAAGACAAAAAAGAAGAAGAGTTGCCGCTGGTCAGACTGAATCACTTCAGTTTTCTCTTATGTGCCGTATTTTATCTAAAATACTAAAATTTCTGAAAATCTTTTTCTACTTCTGGTGTTAATTGGTGGGTTGTCAAGAGGTTTAGAGGTTTGGCTTTTATTTTCATAGTCCACTTCCGCTTTTTGGGAAGGAGTTTGCATATTAGCTAAATATTTAGGTTTGAGCTAAATATTTAACTTGCAAGTTAAATGTTTAGCTAGCAAGTTAAATATTTAGGTCTGAGCTAAATCTTTAGTTAGCAAATTAAATATTTATTTTAGAAATTAAATGTTTAGCTTGGAAAATAAATATTTAGGTCTGAGCTAAATATTTAGTTAGCAAATTAAATATTTAGTTTAAGAACTAAATGTTTAGCTTGGAAAATAAATATTTAGCTTGGAAATTAAATATTTAGCTTGGTCAACAAATATTTAGTTTGGAAATTAAATGTTTCGTTTTGAAGAATAATTATTTAATTTGATTATTAAATGTTTATTTTACACATAAATATCTATTTCACTAACAAAATATTTAACTTGTAATTTAAATATTCAGTTTGTAAATTAAATATTTATCTTGGGCATAAACATTTAGTTTGTAAACTAAATATTTAGTGTGCAGCTAAATATTTAGCTTGCTAACTAAATATTTAACTTGCAAGTTAAGTATTAAGTTTGTAAACTAAATATTTATCTTGTAAATTAAATATTCAGTTTGGAACTATGACATTTATAAATGTATGAATGACATGGTAAAAATGTGACTTTGGAAAAAAAAAAAAAAGCTGTTTTTTTTTCTCCTTATGAAATATTGTTGTTAACTTTTGACTGTGGAACTTTACAAACGGAATCCCATACAAGTATGTGTTGATGATGACTCGTCAAGTTTCAGCTCAATATCTGTAAAACTGACTGAGTTGGAGTAATTTTTACGTTTTTAAGGTCATCCATCTGGAATTGGATTGACCCCTCATCAGTTGAAGATGTAGACCCAATGATTACTTTCTGAGTTCAGTTCATCATCCAGTGGTGCATGAGACACACACACAGAAACACCAGCAAAAACATTATCGCCTCTTGCCTTTAGCAGCAATCAGGAAATAAAAACCAAGCAAAGTGTAGAGACAGCAGGTGGAAAACGGAGCTCGGAACATCACGCCATTGCTAGGAGTCATTTTAAGCAACAGTATTAAAGAAACGATCAGAGCAAGCCACAGAATCAGTTTCCCACAATTATTTTTCCGCATATCGCCCGCCGCCCAAGGCAAAAAGGGGAAATAATGTGTTTGCTTCTGTGTGTGTGTTATTGACACACATACACTGACAGTAGTTTTTATGTTCTTCTTCAATAGGACTCCGTTTTCATCTTATAAAACATGGTAAGTGCAGATTATGTTTTTTAATTACATCCTTAAATGTGAAACCCTGAAGTGAAAAGAGGTTGTAATTATTTTTATCCCATCCATGCAAGTCATGCATGAAATTTGGCAACTCTTAAGAAGCCTAAGTCTCACGTTTGGCTGCAGGGAAACCAATATACCGGTACACTTTCCTTAATCTAACATAGTTATTATTCATTACCTGTAACTTAAATGCTTCTGGTGGGGTAAACAGGATTTGATGTTGGCATGACGTTACTCTATATGTGCATTAAAAAATAACCAAAAGCATTCACGAGTTAACCATTCAGAGCTAACGGCACGAGAGGCGAACATCAAACCAGAAGGCCATGAGTGGGAGAGATTACGATACCTTAGCAGGTCTGACTGTAGTGAGGGAGATAAGAGGCCTTAAGGAGCTCTGCTCTGATCGGGTTATCTCACCTATCACTGACAGTCCCATCAGAGAGGGACCGTTCCACATGACTGGTAGCATCTCATGGAAAAGCTACTTACATTGTTCAATTTCCAGAACAAAGCAGCAACAACATGTAGCATAACTACACACTCTGTTTCACGTGAGCACCTCCAAACACTTGAACGACAAATCTTATCCAATTCTGATCCGTGAAACAAAAGACGCCATATTTCTCTGTCGTCCACAAGACACCACCATATTCCACAGACAGCAAGGCACAAGCACAGCCAGAGCTTCACACACAAAGTTACACATGTATCTACTGGTTCTTCTTGGTTCAAAGATAAAAACAAATCAAATGTCCCCTTGCTGAAGTCACTGAAAAATCACAAGAAGTATTTTGCTGCCATAAAACCGTTTCTCTGATTTACTGTAGCAAGTCAACTCATTCCAAACTCCATGTCCAGTTTTATTGGTTGCTTCACAAACCAGTAGGTACAGGAGTAAGTGAGGCAAAACACGGGAGCATTGCACATCATAATGGCTGAATAATACACACAGTCATACATACACGTTCACAAATGGGCTCCAACAGCCAGCAAATCATTTCACTATGTCCGTTTAAATGGGCTGCCTAATGTGCAAAAGTTATTGAACATTTCCTCAAGACTGTCTGCACCGTTTCCACTGATTTATAAACTAGGCTGGATGAGTTCAGCAGAAATAACTGGGCCCATTTAAAGGAAGATATGTGATAGCACTAAACGGTTTATAAAGGACTACTAAAGAATGCTAAATACTTACCAGTTCCAACCTCTGATCACTTTAGTTTTGCCGAGGAGCTAAACGGATCAGTTAACAAGCACAAGCCATGGTTTGGGCAACCACAAAAAATTGGAGATGGAGTATTTTTAGAAAAGAGTTTGTTTTTTTGTGTGTTTTATGCTTCTCTGTATGTATTCCTTTATGCAGTACCTGATGCAGTGCAGACATTGGTTGGTTTTTAAGCTGTGCAAACCCAGAATATGTTCAGTTCATAACATGATACGACATAAAAGTGAGGATTTAACTTTAAAAAATACCAAAACAATGTCTTCCATTCATTTTTAACCCTGAACGCTAACAAAACCAGGCTAACCTTCAGCATCTCTTCCTCTCGGCCTTGCAGCACCCACATAATCCAGTTTGCATCAATTCATCTGCTCATTTCCAGGATGAGGACTTTACGTAACGCCGAACGCAAAACACTTGTGAGCAAAGTTGAACATAAAAACCCTCCATCGACCTGGTTGCAAACTTTGAAAGACAAACAAAAGGATGTCAAGTGACGCTTCTCTCCTTGATGCACGCTCATTAGAGCAAGTTTAAAGAGATTTTCCTCACCTCAATAAGGGCTGAAGAAACAAAAAAATCTGCGTTTGCTCCTTTAAGAGCAAAGAAATTATTTTTTTAGAAGGTATCAGAGGAACAAAGCACGTTCCAAAACCAAAAAGATGTTGATCATTTTTATTTCATTTCCCTTTATACATTCGGGCATAGAAAACATTAGTAAACCAGTGCGTGCAGATTTGCACATAAACTTGTCTGACTTCACAGTAAGAAGATTGAAACCATTATTAGCCTGATGTGTGCAGAGCGGTAGCTGCCTAGAATTACTCAAAGCTTCTTACCTCAAGTCACACACCAATGACTAAGGTTGACAAAGCTCCGGTGATTCAAACACTATACCTTGCACAAACCAACACAGTGTTAGCAACACAAAATACAGAAAGCTGAAGGACGTTCCAAACATATTTACCAATTGTATGCTACATTTAATCCATTCATTTATTTGTTCAATCTACAGGGTTTTTTAAGGCGTGCAAAGGTTGAAATGTCGCAACAGATGTTGCTTACAGTCATGGTCGGCCCCAAACTGCATACATTTTTTTTGATACACAAAATAGTTGTGCTACATGTCATACTGGTCACATTATGGAACAAAGCAACTTGAGCTGGCAGAGAAGCTGACGGGAATCAAACAATTTAGCGTAAATGACAAAAAATGACTCGTTTGTCGTGTTTTACGCTAAATGAGTAGTTATGTAATTGGAAAGAAAATGCTTATTTGCTTTCTTGCTGTGTTTCAACAGTTTTATGTTAGTCTGTCACAACAATAGGAATATGGTGGGAAAAGTAAGCTACGACGGTACGACAGAGCTTTAAGGCCACGCTAAGAAAAGTTACGACTACGAACGAAAAGCGGTCTTACAACTGCGGTAAAATGATGAATGATAACTGTATGGCATTGATGCATTGAAGGATTTAGTCGTGACATAATGTGGATGGAGACATATTTCACAAACAGTGACCCAAAAGTGATCACGGACTACATAAACACAGTGACTCGCATTGGAGGCTGCCCACAGCATAGACACACCATATTTTTCACCGTAAACATTGCGCCACCCTGTAAGTTGCATCAGTCTAAATATGTCTAATAAAGTGGAAAAATCCATAATAAATCACTTTACCATATAAGTCGTATGTATTATGTGTCACTGTTGACAAATTGCGTTTGTTATGCGTTACCGCCGACAGCTCGGAAATGTGGGCCAGTGTGGTGCCACAAATCGATTGGCTGCCAAATGGCAGCCGCGGAGGCGAACACGGGAGGACTTTAACAAGAATTTAACAAAATTAACACTTAATAACAATTTTTTTTGCTCAACATTATAGTAAAGGTGTGTCTCAGTCTAACTTTTGCTTAATAAATGCAGTTTGACGGTCAAATCAGCTGCATTTTCAAACGCCAATACGCAAAAACATGAAAATGCAGATGGCAACTCTCTAAATTTAACAAGATAAATGCCGAAATACAGTTATTTGTTTGCTCATCTTTATAGTAAAGGTGTGTCTCAGTTGAACTTTTACTTAATAAATGCACTTCAATGGTCAAATTAGCTGCATTTTGCCGAGGTGGCGCAGTGAAATGAAGCTGATTTGATGGTTGCTCCAGGCAGACGAAGGTGGTCAAGGTATGGCAGGCTGATTGTGTCATTAATAGCCACTTTTATCTCTTACATGATACAACGGCATGCTATACTACTCGAGTGCCATCTAGTGGCTGAAAATGGTAGTGTTCAATATTTTCAGTCGGAATGAATGAAAATGGTCATATCTCAGCCAAAATTTGGTTTATAAATATGGAGAAAAACACATAAATATGTGGCTTTGGTGTATAAGTTGCAGGGTATGCAAATTATGCAAAAAAACTTTGACTTATAGGGCAAAAAATACTGTATATACGAAAACACCTTATTGAGCGGGCTGGCCCGTTGCAGCGGTACATCAGCGCGTCCGTCATATTGAATGTGGCCGATCAGCTCGTCAACTGATAGTTCAGTTCTACAAAGTGTTTTAAGTTGATACCTGTCATTCACACACACTAATATATTTGGAAACCGAAAAGGCACCAAAGGCAACATTTGTAACTTTTAACATGATTATTAAATACTTAGGTCCGAGGTAAGCACTAAACCAACATACATATTCTTTTGATTGTTTACAACAACTAACGTGTGTAACAATATTACTGTGGTGATAAATGTAGAAATGTTAATATTTAACATTTAATCTTTGTGTATAATAACCAGATCTTGAAATGTAGATGTGACGTGTGGATTTTCTGAATAAAGAGCAATAACCTTCACATTTAACTGATTTTGATTAATGATGAACCAATATATACACCAATACATCTTAACAAGGGGTGTGGAGTATTGTGTTGTGTGTGTGTGTATA
>JARVGS010000789.1:8200082-8211422 GCA_031762315.1 Hypsolebias antenori | reverse complement strand
GCAACGTGAGGTGTGATGACGTCACTGGGGCGGAAGCTGTAAACGCGAAACGGCTGGTAACCGAGTCGGCTGTAAACTGAGGACTACCTGTATATATATACTGTATATATACATATATATGAGAATGTTACTGTTCAGTGCCCTGAGATGAATTCTGTTGTGACTTGGCGCTATATAAACACACTGAACTGAATTGAATTGTATGTTACCTTGGTTGTAAAAGGTACACAGCCCATATAGGCACATGGTTGTTGTATGTGTTGTATCCATAGGAATTGTTGCTTAAAAAATGTGTTGTTAATGGGTGAATTTTATTCCTTTGCTTTGTTAAATCAAGACAGTCATATTTTCAACATATAGGAACTTTCTTCTCTTGATTTAAGAGATTTCAGTCAAGATAACGCAGCTCCAAAAATGGAAATAACACATTTACCCACACAGAGTGGATGGAGTGATGTTGGTGCAATATTAGGTTTCACTGGCATCATTAACACTGCTGATGATCACATACCCCCCACCCCCCTTTTAACTGTATGATGTTCTTAATTTGTCTGAAATACACCCACAAATGAACTGCAATATTTTTATTTATCGTCATTATTATGGACATCCAACAGCAGTGGTCCAATGGATTTTTTTTTTTGTGTGCTGTATTTGCATTTTTACAAATATGTGAAGCTGTGAGGTCTGCATGACATAAACACCATCAGAGAGCGATTTAAAATATGTCGTATCTCTTTTCCAGATGTTGATGTGCTGGAAAATACCAATAAACTAAAGCAGAAACAAATTTGTTTGACTTTTCCACAGGATTATATATTTATGTGCACATCAAAACTAAGAGTTATTGGTTTCCTGTGCTGAGTTATAACACAAACCGACTGCTGCTGTATTTCAATATTTGACACAGTTTGTGCACCTTTTCAATTGTATTACTTCTTGTTTTTGTACTAAATTGGGATTTTAACTTGTATCAAACCTAAAACCAACAATTCAAAAGACAAACATTGCATTTTATTCTTGCTTTTCATTAGTTTATTTCTAGGATGTATAAGAACCTCACAAATTATGAATAAAATGTTTCATTTCTTGCACAATTCACTGATAGAGCCAGTTAACTTAAAGGAAACTCTTAAAATCTGCACCATTTGTTTTACTGGTTAAATTATCAAAAAACTTTTTTTCTTTTTAATCTTGAGAAAGAGGTGTGAAAAATACGAAACTGAAGGTCATTGAAATACATTTAAACTCAACATTTTGCTTTTACATTTTCTTATACTCATTGTTATACAAAAAACAGCCCATACAAATGGTTTCTCAGTAAAATAAAAGGTTGAAGACAATCCCTCATTAAGGGACATGTTTTTTGTGGTGACCTGACAAAATAACAACCCTTTGTTACCAAGTAACAGAAACCCAGGGATTAAATGTAACGTCCATAGTCAGGATGGGGGAAGAATATTGTGAGTTTCCATGACTTGTTTTTCTTCATTTTGGGGCTTTGGAGGGATTAGTAAAAAGAGGGAGCAAAGTAACCAATGAATCATGGAGATCACTGATAAGGTTGGTAGGTTTTCTCTAATCCAGGAAGTTGCTGAGACCACTGGTATAAAATTAGATGAATTGAAGCATGACCCCTCAATATAAAGGAGTGGTGCGCAGAGGCATAATGAAGGAAGACTTTCTCTCAACATGGTACCCTCTGTTTTCATGTCCTCGTGCTTTGCTTTAGCAAAGATTGAGGTTTTTGATAACTTTCTGTTTTTTGTGTCTCCAGGTTTCTGCTGCTTCCACCATGCTGTCTGTAAAACCAACTGGAGCGTCTCTTCTTTTATTGTATTTTCTCCTTTACATAGCTGAATCGTACACCAACGTTGATTCTTCAAGCGGTAAGAACCAGCTGCCTCTGCAAATTCTGCTTAATCTCGTCTGTGCTTATTAGACATCCATGGCGTCTTTCTGTGACTCATCATCTGTTGCAGGGAGCTGCGAGGAATGCAAGCTGATATTGAACAGGTCTTTTTCAAGGGATCGGCCCATTTATCAGTGTATGGGCTGCTGCTTTTCCAGAGCGTACCCCACACCCCTTGGGGCCATGAAGACCATGATGGTCCGAAAGAACATCACCTCAGAGGCAACATGCTGTGTTGCAAAGCACAGCTATGAGGTAGTATTGTGCTATAAATGGTATCACACAAAAGTAAAATGACCTATTTATGTGCAGATTTATGTATTGAGCTCTTTACTTCTATATCACCAGGTCAGAGGGAAACTGTGTCCTTTTTATCTCTTATATCTATTACACTGTAGTTTTCAGACAATTGGCTAATTACTGGTAATTGGTTAAAAAGGGGCAGCTGTGGCTGAGTGGTTAGAGCAATTGTCCTCCAGTGGGAGAGTTGGGGGTTCGAGTCCACCAGCAGTCATATGATGAAGTGTCCCTGGGCAAGACACTGAACCATTGCCTCTGATGTGTGTCCCATCATGTGATGTAAAGCACTGATTATTCTTAGATGTAGTAGAGTGTTGTATGAATGGGTAAATGAGGGCACAGGTTGTGTTGTAAAGTGCTTTGAGTATCTTGATAAAATAGAAAGACACTATATAAATACAGCCCATTTACCATTTATTTATAGCAAGAACTTATAGTGGTGTTTCCTGTCACAAACTAGAGTCAAGCTGCAAAAGATTACTCAAAACGGTATTGCATAATTTTCCATTATGTCACAATAACAAATTTTGCTGTACGATTGTCTCAGAAACTATTGCGATAACGATAATGTTGTTCAAAATTAGACAATAATTAGTAATTATTGTCAAATTTAAGAATAAATGTTTGTTAATTTGTTTTACATGTAGTACCTTTTTTGGACACTGGATGGCAGTATAAGATTGTTTGAACTGAAGGACGGATAGTGAGGGAGCGAGCAGCGTGTCTGTTTAAGAAAAATGGGAGGGAGGCCCCTTGACGCGATGTGGGCTGTCTCTCTTGGGTTCTCAAAATGGCGGACGCTCGGTGTGGTTTGAGCTCTTTAGCATAGCATTTGTCACACAAAGCTTTTAATAAAAACAATCAGTAAACAAGTTCTCAGCTTCTTTTTGCAGAGAAAAATAACTTTTTACACAAAGGCACGGATTTTAACCATGAATTTTGGAGTTTCGACAAGTCAGCGTTTTTTTCCCCGAGGTCGGTCTGTTAGCTTAGCTGCTTGTAATGATCCAAAAACAAGATTTTGGATCATCAAAACAGAGAAAGGGAGGGGTCAGTGAAGAGCACCGGAGTTGAGCCTTTTGTCATCCTGTGTCTTCATAAGAGAGAGACACAAAGAAACGATAAAGACGATAAATGAAAATGAGGTTGATAATTTTAGTTTATCATGTAATTATTAATAGTTTTTTTGTTTATCACGACAGGCCTACCAAAGACCTTTATTCTTTTTCTTAGTTGTGTTCATTTTAATGCTCATCAAAAATTAATTTAAATTTGCTTTCTCGACAAGATGCCCTTAAACATAAGTTCATTTACTAAAGCTCGTGGTGAATACTCTTAATTGATTCAGCATTCACTTTAAAAGCACATGTGACAGTTCAATGTTACAATATTAAGCTATATTGTTTCTTCAAGTGAACTAATTAAGGTTTGTAATAAGAAATGTTTTATTCTGAGCCTTGCAGAATAAATGACACTGAGTAGCACCTGATGAAAACAAATATTAACAATCTGCTGCTTTTCTGTGTCTCTTGCAGACAAAGTTTGGCAACATAATGCTGAGAAACCACACAGAATGCCACTGCAGCACCTGCCTTTTCCACAAGATATGAATGACTTGACCGCACCCTGCATCGCCCGGCTTGGCAGCGCCTCGTGCTTCTTTCAAAACCTGCACGTTCCCTCCAATTTAAAACATGCGCTCTTGCCAGATAGTATTTTTTTAGTAGAGATTCAATGTTTGTGATGTGTGATGAGCTTTCCGGTTTGCGTGGATAAATGTATTTAAACGTTTGTGGATTTGAAATGAATTAAAATGTGCACCAAGAGGCTACATTTGGTTTCAAAACCTGTTGATTCTGGATTGAGTTCATATTAAATACTAATAATTTAATAATCAAAATTCATGTCATGTTTATTTGAAGGAAAAATATTTTATGTAATGAATGACAGAAATGTAAGACAGTGAAGTAGCGTTTCAAATGAAACGCCTAATTTTAACACAGTTCAACAACTGAGCAACCTTGTCAAAAGTTCTATAAAGTTCAGCACAAATGGATGAACTTTGGGAAGTTAAATGAATAAAAAATTATATTAAATGTGAAACAGTCGATTTTAATTAAAGCTTTCCTGTATAACTTTGTTATAAAGGAACGTGGTGATGTAGTAAGAGTGGAACAAAGCAGATGTTTTTGTGAACATCTGTCTGCCTTGTTGAGGATGTTATGTCACAGTGAGGTAGGCTGATTGTGAAGATGCAGTGATGCATAGCATGAAACTTTTGAGGGACAAGAAACATGAGAGTATTTCATGGGTGAGAGGAAGTTAAAGTTGACTGAAAGGTCAACTTCAGGTGGTATTGTAATTCAGTTTTCTCACATAGAGTACAGGAATAATTTAATGATACAGGACTCGTGATTATTGGTGGGATTAAAGATACCCTGAACATCCACAAAAACTCATTTCCAAAACCATCCAAACATTAACTCTGATCTGTTGCATTTCCACCAACGTCTAAGGACAATATACAAAGAAGGAACACCATTCAGAGCCATCAGTATAATAAACTCAGTGAATAATGTAAAACATATTGCTGATGTTTAAGCTCCTCTTGTTGGAAACACACTTCACATGGTAACTCATGGATTTTGGCAAACGTCAAACACCTGAAGCTGGCTCCAGGACAAACCCTTGTATCACTTGATGTCACTTTACTTCACTTGTATAATAACATCAGATAATGGCTTCAGCAAGATAATGACCATCTTCTTCTTTTGGCTTTTCCCCCTTCAGGGGTCGCCACATCGAGTCATCCATGTCACTCTGTCCTCTGCATCATTAAACAAGATACAACCCTTTCTGACACAATTCTCACCATGTACTCGGGCTTGGTTCTGGCACAAGAGAGACACTGGCTGTGGCTAGTTTCAACAAGATAACAACCTAAACGACCATTTTCACCCCAGACCAGATCTGTACCCATTTAAACTTCTGTCTTTTCCACCACAGACATGTCTTCTGCAGGAGCATGGTAGTTTATGGCATCGTGAGCCATCTCTATATGGAGGAGATAGAAAGAGATGAGGGAACAAAATTGAACCACTGGTTGAAATATGTGGATGACGCCTGGGTCAAAATCCAAGCAAGTCCAAACTTGTACAGCGTAGTACCTCATCCAGTTCAAAGCTTGGACCGCCATACTGTCCAGTTTTTTTTAAGTGAGAAAGAAAAAAACATTTTCAACCAGGACCAGTTTTGTTCCTTTTTTATGTCATGTCCTGGATCACCAGGAATCTACTAGCAAATGGTCACTACAGCCACTACTGTATAATTTGTAACTCATTAAAGTTCTCTTTGAACAACAGAAATTCAACACGTTTGCAAACAACATTCAAACATGTTGATTCATTCATTTAAGCCGACTCATTCACTTATCTGTGTGGCATGTGGAGAAGAAGCTCATTGTCATAACAAAGCAGTGATTTACAGACACACAAACTTTCACCCCATTGTTTCCACTGTGGCACAAATGGATTCACTTCAGCTGTGGACACGTGTATTGTTTACATATTTTATTGGATAAAGTTGGCACGGCAGACCCTCGTAATGCCGGTTCTGTGAGAGCGCACACTCAGGCAGCGTGCCTTGACACTTCAATGGTGCTTGTGGTTATGCGTACGTGCATTGGAATGTAAATGTTGTAAGACAGCTTGACATCTAAAACGCCGCTTTGTTTAGCAGACAGGCGCTTTCGCTTTTCTGTCTGCTGCCACAGAACACGTTCTGTGACACATTTCTGCAAAGTTGATTGAACGTGTGCTTCTAGAGCAGAGGTGTCAACCTCTGGCCTCCAAGGTGGGGGCACTTTTCTGCATGATTTGAATATTTATTTGCTTTAACACATTTTTAAATGGCCATTAAGAAGCGTTTGAAGAACTTAATGACCTATACAATGCATACATTTGGAACAGGTGGCCCTCAAGGGGAGGCTGACACCCTCACGTATGCCACATATGCAGATGAGCGTGGAAATTAAATTCACAGTTAGTATATTTGTTTTTAGTTGGAACGAAGGGGTTGCACTTTCTCGCCCCCATTTTGGAGCTTTCTCAGCTGATGATGTCTTCAGCTCGTTGGGCTACTTGTTGAATCTGCAAACAAGAAATTATTCCTGCTGTTGAATCTGAAAATTAACATCCATCCATTATCTTTACTGTTTCTTCCTTTCATTGTTGCCGGGTGGCTGGCGCCCACGTGCAACTGTGAGACGCGGGGTACACCCTCGACAAATCGCAAGTCCATCACAGGGCCACAAAGACAAACGAGACAGCCAACCATTCACTCTCAACCACACACCAATTTGCCTAACGGGCATTTTTTTGGTCAATACTTGAGACTAGCCTGTATAAATAAGGTTGAAAGAATGAATACTTTGGTCCAGTGTGCATTTGATTGCACAGATTTGTTAATTTTACAGGTGTTAAAATCCACAGCCAACATCACAGGCGCACGACAGCCCCACCCCAACTATGATCCTGTTTGCACTACACTATTTTTAAGTGACTCTGTAACATTTGCCGTGTATTGGCTATTTGTCTACATAACATGCAGGGACTATAACCTTTAGGTATGGAATAGGTGGTATTTCCAGTATTCAATGTTGTTGTTTAACCCTAATCATTTGGTTACACATGCACTTTTATTGTGTTTTATATACAAACACAATTATAAACTTGTTTTATTGATATTTTATGTTGCGCTGGCAAAATGTCCTCAACGTACAACGTTGATAGCATGAGCACATCTGAAACACAAGTAGACATTACTGTTTAGAGACTGTGTATTTCAGCAAGAGTAATATAAGAGTACTGATGTGTAAGTGTACTGTAAAAAGGCCTATGTTCAAAACTGAAGGGTCTGTGCACACGCCTGTTGTTGAAACGCAACAATCACTGCACCAGCTAGTAACTTGACATGGAAACTACAATGGATTCAATGTTTATTGTGGTCTTGTGTCATTGTGCCGCATGGTGGATTAGCTCTTTCACATTCATTCTGAGATTTTGCTTTTGGAAACTTTAATTCCTCGTTTTCTGTATGTAAATCAAGTTATTTTTTTATTTTTTTGGATAATTATTTCCTCTGATATCAGATGCTGTGCAACTGGGAGAATTTTTACTGAAACTTTTTTTGCTTTGGATATTTGTTATGATGCATAACCATAATAACAAGGTGTTTTTTACAACAGCAGATTAACATCTCAAAAGCTCATATAATATCCCAGCTACAGTACAGTCCCAAATCTCAAATGAGTTGAAAAGGAGGCGCCGTAGATGCATTCCCGTCTACTTGCCATCTGTGCTCGAATGCCTGATCACCGAGATCCTGGAAAATGGCAGGAAACGGGGCTCGTGACAGCAGAAGGACCGGGATCATCCCCCGGCACCTGCAGCGACGAGGAGCTAGGCAGGCTGCTGGGAATTGTTCTGCCCAGCGTTCAGGCGATCCTGCAGCCCAGAGGAACCAAGAGGCAGCCGAGTCAAACGGATCGGATGGCTTTGGATCTGCTGTGGAATGGAGGTTCACAAGAGATCCTTCCTGCCTACGGTATCTAATATCTCTGAATGAAACGAGGATAGCGAGTTACAACATTTAATCTCCCTTTGGGTTTAATAAAGTACTGTATTGTTTAAACTGAACTGAAATTTCTTAACAAATGCAATCTCACGGCACAATTTCCACAGTCGACAAAAAGAAGAAAAGAAAGAAAATCCCAGGCGATCGCTCATGTGTAAACAAGGTCTACTAAAACCCATCCCCACTGCTCTTGTAGTCGTGATTAACCTGACGGAGCACAGAAAAGTGGAAATACACATTTTTATTTATAAAGCGCCGCAACAAGTGTATTGCACGACACCAAACAAGCAGGGCACAGGCTGAAATACACAGCTCCAAATAAAGATAAGAACTGTGTTTAAGGCATCAAAGTGTTTAGGCCTTGTCCTCAAATCCCACCCTGAAGGTTTTTCTGAAACCCCCTCCCCACCGGGGCCTTTTATGAGGCAACTCTCCCCCCAGCACTCTTGTTTTGTTCCTGGTTCCTGCAGCTGAAATGCCCTTTTGTTGATACTGGGGGTGTGTGAGAATGGGGGCGCACACTCCCTGACGAGCTGTCCCTTCCCCCCTTTCGTTGCGTGCGCGTGCGTGTGCCCGTCTGGCGGCGTAACATCTGTGCGTACGCGGTCGTGATTGTTGTGAAGATGGCGGAGGGGGAGACAGAAAAGGAATATGAAACACGGAGAGCTACCGACGAGCTGCGCGAGCGCTTCCAGGCTTTGACCGCGGCTCTGAAGGCGAGCAGCTCGCAGTCGTCGCTGGAGGCCTCGCTGCTCTTCTGCCAGGAGTTCTGCCAGGTGAGAGCCCCTCGTTCTCCCGCTGCTCATCCCGGGAAGCCCGCAGCCCCTCTGGCTTCCTGGCCGAGGATGCGCGTTCGCTACAACAATGTAGCTAAGGAGCTAGCAGCTAGCTGCCTCGCATTCAAGATGGGGGAAGAAAAAAAAAAAAAAAAAAGCTCCCGTTTTTTTTTTTCTCCTTTCTTTCTTTCTTTTCTGTCCGTTCTCAGTGTAAACATGTGGCGTTGTTATGTGCAACAGTTTGACATTTAAAGAGACGTGGGGTTACTGCAGAGTCTGCCAGCTGTGCAAGCATTACCCGTATTTTCCAGGCCGATGAATGTTGCTAGCTGGTATGCAGGGTCCCCCTGTCCTGTGCAGTGGTCATGCTGTGCACCAATAAATAAATAAATAAATACATAAAATAAAGCGAGATTTTTTTTAAAGAGTATTGCATGAATGTGCACTGATAATTCGTTAGTGTTGTAGCCGGATAATGTCGCCGAAACTCCATGTTTAATGATCGGGTTGTAAAATAAATGGCTTTCATTGGACGGTGGGGGGAGTTTTTTTTTTTCTTTGCTCCAGGATGCTAGCCGGGGCCTTTTGCACTAATTAATCCAGCATATCGCGTTAATTGCGGCGTTATAGCCATCACTGTGAAAACGTGTGAAAAAAGATGTCAGATATAATAAAGTCGGTCGCCTAAAATGGTGATTTGTAGGAGAAAGGCGTCAGTGAGTGGTCACCGACTCCATTATCCTCATTAATTAGCCGCAAATAAGCTGGTCTCCATTTTTTCTGCCACGATGTGCACAACTGCAGGTTATCACTGCGATTGAGCCAGATGTTACAGGGGAAGGATCCGCTTCACTTTAAAGTTGTTTGATGCAAACAATAAACGCTGAGCTGATCAGTTTTTGTCCGTTTTGTTTCCAGTTGACTCAAAAAAAAAATTTCCACACTATGGAGCAAGGCATCCATCAGATGCTCGTTCTTTTAGCGTTTTATTTGCGTGCAGCGAGGGACAATGGATCAAAATGGGATTACCGAGAAGCGTTTGCTTTAAAATGTAATTACACTGAGAGCTCTGACGTCACGATCTGTTACAATGGTTCACAACAAACTTTTCTGAATAAATGTTGAGAAACTTCATGACTGTTTAGCTGAAGTACACAGACCTTGATAAGCCATAACCCTCGTCAAGCATTCTTTGTATTTGTATGCGTTTGTGACCATTATTTTTTATTCTTTGAAACACATTCCATTTTATTTTCACCTTTGTTTGATTTCTGTAATTTTTCTCAAGACCTCACATTTCGCATTTTGCGACCGCAAACGTCCCAACCCTTACTGGAAGCCACTGATCTGTTGTAGTTTTAAATAGCACCACAGTAGTTAACTAGTAAAACGGTAAACAGACTGTACTTATTTATCGCCTTTCTATCTTATCAAGATACTCAAAGCTCTTTACACTGCAGTCTGTGTCCTCATTTGCCCATTCATACAGCACTCTACTAGATCTCTACAAAGACTAATCAGTGCTTTATCACATTCATACACTGATGGGACACACATCTGAGGCAATGAGGGGTTCAGTGTCTTGCTCAGCGACACTTCAACATGTGACTGCTGGCGGAATCGAACCCCCAACACTCCCATTGGAGGACGACTGTTCTAACCACTCAGCCACAGCTGCCCCATAAACAACATTATAACATGGCATTAACAAAAACATAACCGGACATGTGGTTGGATTAAATAATGCAGCCTAAATCTTAGTTTAATGCACTATTCTTCAGAATGAAATGATTTTGCATAACTTTGTTTAAATCCAATGCTGGATTTATCCATTGTCTCAAGAAACAATCAAACCAAAAGCAGCAAACCTTTACATTTACAGTAGGAATCTAAAAACTAGGAATGTTTAGCGTTTCTAGAAGAGGAGCCTGTGATTTTTAAAGCTCTAACAGTTTCTTCATTAATTTTTCTAATCTGTTTGTTTTTCCCTCAGGTCCTAGTGGAACATGCTGGCCGTTGGCAAACGGACGAAGATCCACTGCCCTTGTTGCAGGTTTACACCATGGCCATCCTCAGCTTCGCTGAGGCTTCTTCCTGTCTCTCCCCCGAATGTGAAAATGGGCCACTCCTACTTGAAAAGTTAGCAATGTGAGTCAAAACTGCAGCAAGCTTGTGTCCTGAAGTCAGGTTTGATTTACATGATTCTGTTGCAACACACACCATTTCCCTTACCGTTATCCAAGGAGGGCGCCCCGCCCTGTCAACAGAACCGAGTGCTCCGCCCACCGAAATTGTCCTTAACCCCTCCCCCCACCTGATCAACAACTGCCAGCATTGATGTAGCGTTACGCTAGTAGCGCGCAATTCATTCAACCTGCATTTAAACAGGTTAGTCTCATTGAGCACCGGGGACTCATTTACAAGAGAGACCTGATTTTAACAGAGTGACGACAACAGTAAACATTCATAAAAGAAAGTATAAGAATAAATAAAAGAAAATGGTATAAAAAAACTAACAAAAACAGCTAGATTGTAAAGCAATGTAGAAAACTACAAACAGGAACATGCCTGCGGCGCGCAGTACGCTAGACGTAGCGCTCTGCTTCCTGTCGATGAGAAACACTGCTAGGTCTTATCACAGTACAGGTAACCCCCGGTTTCCGGCTTAGTTCCGTTACACCGGCCCGGCCGGATACCGAAAAAGCCGGTTACCGGAAC
>JARVGS010000789.1:8186028-8199841 GCA_031762315.1 Hypsolebias antenori | reverse complement strand
ATGACGTCACGGGCGGGGGGGGCCGGATACGTGAAACGCCGGTTACCGGGAACGCCGGAAACCGGGGGTCACCTGTAATATAAAACTGCAGAGGGGGCACACTACTGTGGGAATAAAAGCTAAATCAGTGAAATGAGCCGCTATAGTTGAGCACCAACGAAAAATTACGTTTTAGTTGAACACAACTGCATTGTATTTATTCATGAGAGGGAAAATAAATTCAGGCAAACGTCAAATCAAATTGTTAATGTGTGCAACAGTCTACAAGGCCTACTCATGCAGTTTTTTTTTTAAATATGATTCATAGTTTAGAACTGGAAAACACACTTGATTAAAAAAAATCTCTCAAATTGTACTAAAACTCATTTTATGGGATGCAGCTGAAAATGACAAAATAATCCATATTTTGTTCAAATTGGCTGAGAAATGGAAAGTTATGTAATTTTAGAGGAATAAAAGAAGCTGCAAATTTCCACCATGATCCGATCAGAGGATCATTATTCCGGGGCTTCAAAAAAAACAAAAAAAAAAAAACACGTTCGGATCAACAGATCTCCATGAAAGTTACTCAGAACATAGAAAGTAATGTCCTACTTTCCTTTTAATGAATACATTTGATGTTTGACTTTGTGATCACTGGAATTTGGTCCAAATAAACTCACCTGTCCCTGTGATTGGAGACTGTAACAAACCTACACAACTCGATAAAATCAAAATCCAGTCAGAAAACGTGTAGTTGAAGACCCATAAACCAAACAAAACGTAGTAAAAACATGACACATTTTCAGCCTTTTCTCCCCCAAATCTTCTATGGAGAACTCGTAAATGCTGCTTGTTCAACATAAATTGCAAAAAGACATATATTTATTTAATCAGCATGTATCGCCTCCTGCCTTTTGTGTAGTTGAGCAGAGATTTGAATTGGAACACCTCAGGTGCCAAACCCAGTTGCATCAATTTTATTCCACAACTTGGAGCTTCCCTTTCCCTACTGTAATGGTGTGCTGCTGTTGCACTTCCCCTGGAAACATTAACTTTGAATGGTTATTCCTGCTATGTAGAATTTGTGCACATCCTTGACCTGAACGTGGCTTTAACAAATGATTGTGTTGGATTCACAGGAGCTGTGCGGAGCTGCTACTTTTAATGCCCCAGCATATTCCTGGTGCCTTATGGGAGGAGTTCCAGTCCTCCATGAAGGTCGGTATCCTTCAGGCCATTAGATGCTATATACTCTGGCTCATTTTTGCAGTGATGAATAGTAAAAAGTGGTCATAAAGCTCAGTATTTAAGTAGTGAAAGGTAGATTTAATGTTTAGTTGTAAAATAAAACAGTCTTAACAGATGTTTAGGTTTGTATAGAACAAAAAAAAAAAAACCCCTGAAGGATCCAAAGCAAGTTCCTATTCTTTTTACGTTTTGTTGCAGTTGGCACACAACCTTTTGCTAGAAAGTGGGAGCACGCAGCTTTGTACGCTCTCAGTTTTGGCACAGCAGGATGGTGTCTGGGTCAACAGCACATTAAACAGCATCCTGTCCAATCAGATTCCTCAAACCGAACAAGGTTAGTCCTCAGTTCACTAAATGTGTTTAGACTCACCACAATACATTTTACTGTTCGTGAACTAAAAGTTAAGTGAATTACAATCAATGGAGTTCACTCGTCTGTGGCTTCTTATCTTTTTTCTCTATTTCTAGTCCATGAGTATCTTGAATTGGAGGGTCCCAAGCTTGTTAACATGCGAATAAAGCACCTTATTCAAGTGGGAAGTATTGATAAAGCTGCTGTCCTGGGGAAGGTTTGCTCAGAGTATCCAGGGTATGAAGGGAAAGGGAACTTCAAACAGATCTACCTGCTTTGCATCTGCATGACAAAAAGTCAGGAGCAGCTGATGGAAGAGGTAAGAAACCGCTTCCTGTAGATTCAGTGTTGATTAGAGCTGGACACAAAAGAAAACTCCAAATAAAAGCAATTACAGTAATGATACTTTTGAAGTCAGTTTTCTCTGTGTGATAGGTTTTCTGTGACTTATTGCTTTGCCTCTTAACAGATTTCACCAATAGACTGTAAAGATGCTCTTGAGATGATCTGCAACCTGGAGTCGGAGGGCGATGAGAAAGGAGCTCTGTGTTTGTGCACTGCCTTTCTCAAGCGGCAGCTGATCCAAGGAGACGTTTACTGTGCTTGGTAAGCGCTGCAGTTGCTTTGTGTGAGGATAGAAGCATTTTGAAGCAAGTTCGGCACAGACCGGCTTTCTTTGTTCTAGCTGCCCTGGTAAACCTACAGCTCCTGTCAAAAATAATAAGTTACGTTGATAAAGAATAGAATCGTAAGGTAAGTTGCGATTGTGTGGAAGTCACTGTGCAGTATTGCTGGGATTGCAGTGATTTCAGAGTTTCAAACTTAAATCGTATGCCAAGGAATTGTAGAGTTGTAGCTGTTTTACTCTAATCCTGCACCTGCATCCTTGCTCGTCAGTGGCAGACAAGAAAAGTTGTTCTGTAAAAGCTGCATATCTGTACCAGATATAAATATAACAATTATCCACTGCAAGAGAGAATCATGATGTATAGAATTAGGCTTACAACTTTTTTATTGGTTGCATAAATTGATTCATAATTTACATTTTACAAAACAGTAAATGTTCCAGTTTTTCAAGCTTACAATATTCAGTCTTTGCTCCTTCACAATTAAAACCTTGAAAACCCTGTTGGAAAGTGAACAAAAAACAAAACATGTTTTTTAAAAGTATTTACATAGGTTTTTGTATTTTAATGTCTTTGTGCAGCTCTAAATCTTGATTTCTGAAGTGGAAAAGGAGAGTAGGAAAAGAAAAGTATGACGTGCTCTATAAATAACATATTGCTCTAATGAAAGACAAAGAAAAAAAAAAAGACAAATACTTCAGAAAACATATATATTTTTGTCTTAAGGACTAGATTTGTTTACCACACATCATGGTGTAATTGGCTCTGATGTGCTCAAGCATCTACTGTGCACATAGACAAAAAAAGGTGCTAAAAATCTTGGTTTGTTGCGCACAATTCCTGTCAAATGTAAACGGTGCAAGATTTTTCATTTTATTTAACATAATCTGTGCTCTCTTTTATGTTCAGAGCCTAACTAGTTATTTTATTAACCTTTCCAGGGAGCTCACTTTGTTCTGGAGTAAACTGCTCATGCGATTAGAGGCTTCGGCTGATTCGTTTCTCAGCCACAGCAAAGCGATGACGCTCCTCTGCGGGAATGTTTGTCACATTCTGTTTCTCATCAAAGTCATCCAAAACGAGGTAAGAAAGAAATCCTTGTGTGCGTAGCTAGGACACAATTTTGACATTACCACGTAAAGGAGCAACATATTAAAAGAGTAACCTGCAAAGAGCCACTTTAACATTGGAATGTGCATGTGTCATTGTTAGACAGCATTAGTTCTTTTGTTGCTAAAATAAAATGCTCTGCATTAACTGCATGTGACTTTTTTTTTAGGTTGGAGAAGTGGGGCTTCCAGTCTGCATAGAAATGTGCATTCAAGCTCTGAAAATGACCTCCGCTGAACATAAAGACAGCAAGTCTACCATCTACAAGACTATTTCCTGCCTGCTGCCAACTGATCTTGAGGTTAAGCGTGCGTGCCAGCTGACGGAGTTCCTCCTGCAGCCTACTGTTGACTCTTACTATGCTGTGGAGTCACTGTACAACGAACCTGACCAAAAGCCTGAGGAGGACGGGAGTCTGCCAGTGCCCAATTCTTTACGCTGTGAGTTACTGTTGGCCTTGAAGACACAGTGGCCTTTTGATCCAGAGTTCTGGGATTGGAAAACACTGAAACGCAACTGCTTAGCATTGATGGGTGACGAAGCATCCATTGTCTCATCTATCGACACACTCAATGACACAGATGAACAGGAGGTGGAAAGTGCACTTGGCAAGCTGCCTGAATACAAAGACCTGGAGAACTTCCTGCTAACAACTACAAATGAACTCAATGAAATAACAGACGAGAAAGAAAAAAACAGAGAGGCTAAAAAACTTCGGGAGCAGGGATTTGTGTCCGCTCGTTTCAGAAACTGGCGAGCCTACATGCAGTATTGTGTTTTGTGCGATAAGGAATTTTTAGGTCACAGAATTGTCCGTCATGCTCAGAAACATTTCAAGGACGGGATGTATCTTTGTCCAATATGTGCAGATAGTTTTGAAAGTAGGGAGGTTTTGGAACCACATGTAGCATCACATGTAAAGCAGTCATGCAAAGAGAGACTGGCAGCAATGAAAGCTGCAAGAAACGTACCCAAACCGTTTCAGTCCCCTAAAAGTCCATCCAAAACTGCAAAGGCCAAGACAGGCATGAGTCCTGTTAAAACTGAACCTCAGGTAGGTGAAAATTTGACATCCGCTGTTAAAATTGGACAAACTACATCTGACTCTCAGATTAGTCAAGACTGTTTCTGTCCGGTGAAAAACTGCACAAAGGCTTTCAAGTTTTTCCGTAACCTCATGGCTCATGTTAGATCTCACAAGGATGATGAGGAGGCCATGAGGTTTTTAGAAATACAGAAACAGAAAGTAGTGTGTCAGTACTGCAGAAGGCAGTTCGTTAATGTCCGACATCTTAATGATCATTTGCAGATGCACTGTGGCACCAAACCATATATCTGCATACAGCTGGATTGCAAGGCCAATTTTAATTCCAACTCTGAGCTTCTCATGCACAGGAAAACCCATCTTGAATTTAAAGCTCAGTGCATGTTCCCAAACTGTGGCCAAGTTTTCAGCGAGGCCTACCTGTTATATGATCATGAGGCCCAGCATTACCTTACCTACACTTGCCAAATAGACAATTGTGGTAAAATATTCTACATACAATCTGAATTTTTGTCTCACCAAGAGCATCACAGACCAAATGATGCCGTAAACAATTTTATTATCATGAATCAATCCCCTCCTACAACGACAAACGTAGAACTGCCATCTAGGAGCACTCCGGTCAATGAAGATGCATGTTCTGCTGTTAGCGTTGAAACAAATAATACAGATGCACTTGTGAATGAGGTAATTACATCACCGTGTAGATCAGCTGACATTGCTAAAGAGGCCGCTCCCATGAAAGTCAAGCACTCGATTGAAAGCATGCTGAATTCAATGGCAGGTCCTGGGATAAAAGAACCTGAAAAATGCTTCACTCCGCTCACCAACCCCACTCCTGCACCCTCTGATGCAAATCTTCCACAAGATGTGCCACTTGTGCACCTTAATGTGTCTGGGCACAGTGATACAACTCCAGTTTATCCTGTTCCCACTGCGACAAATTCAGCGGCTAGTCAACAAGCACACCAGCACAATGTTGTACAAGGCAACAAATTTAAGAAAGTACTACCAAAAATAATGTCTCCGAGTCAAATCAAAACGGAAGTCCCTTGTTCATTGCAAGGATATCCTTCCAGTTCACTCACTGTACCTGCAGTAAGTGCAGAAAATCTGCACTGCTGTCCAAGTCCCGACTGTTCACGTGCATACAGTACAAACAAAAGTCTGTCTAGGCATGTGAAGAAGCAACACCCTGAAATATTTGAAGATTGGAAATTGGCAAAGAAATATAATAAAGTGGCCAGAATTACAGCCAAAAAGGGGAAGAAGTCAAAAAAGACATTGGTCCTATGCAAAAAACCAGGAATGGAGCGAATGGATTATTCAGTGGGAAGCTCAACCTCAGCATCCGAGTGTTATCCTGGATCAATTGAGCCCGTGCCTATAACTCCAATGATCAATCCGACAGTATACCCATCCTGGGGGTGCCATAACAATCCCAATGCAATGATGCAGTCAGACATGTCTCAGCCATGGTCTTCAGTGTCTATGAATAACAGTTATCCTGAAACCTTCAATATGAGTGAGTACTCTCGCAGCTATCCTCACTGGCAGGCAGACGCTTATCAAACCACAATGCCTCAGCCTTCCGAGAGAGATCATTCAATGGCAGCTACACACTCTTCCCCTGTGTCTCATCCTCCTTCAGATTCCAGTCTGATGTCTCAGTATGTGTCCAGCTCTTTAATGCTCGACAACGGTGGCCAAATGCATAACGGAGGAAATCAGTATGGACTTGTGCACGCTGCTGGTACTGCGGAGAATGCAGTTGTGAGGAAAAGCAGTGCAAGCATGATAGGACCGTTGGATAATGGAAACAGTATCTCAACAATTGACAGCCTTCCTGATGGAAGTTACCACACTTCGTACGCTCCAAGTGAAAACTCTTGTCTCACTCAGTCGTCATCCGCGGATGTTCCAGAAAAATGTGGGAGCCCAGAGGTTAAAATTCCAGTAAAAGATACAAATGAAATAGTGAAAGTCGAGAACGCATCAACTCCTGGTTTTGAACAGATGGACAACTCTGTAGATGAGATGCTGAGTCCAACCAGTGTTGTTCACACAGATTTCCCTGATGATGAGGACTGTCCTAATACTGACTGTCAAGCCACCAATTCAGATGAAAAAGGCAGTGAGCTTGACTCGCAGATAGGAAAGCGCAGCAGGATAAGCAAGCGCACCAGGTGGCCAGCAATCATTAAGGATGGTAAAGTTATATGCAGGAGGTGTTTTCGAGAGTTCACAAGCACCAAATCTCTTGGAGGTCATCTGTCTAAACGCTCACAGTGCAGACCTCTTGATGAAATTGACCTGACAGCAGACCTGCCAACGTCGTTTTTGGATTTCCTCAATGACCCTCTTGTCCCTGATGCCAACGGATCGATGTTCAACATGCCAAATGGAGATTTCTCAGAAGAGTCATGCAGCTTGACTACATTTAATACACCTATGACGTTAAAGCAGGAACCCCAAGCTGTAAATATAATGGACCAATCAAATTCCATCTCAGCTGGCCCTGAAGACCAGCAGGAGAAAGCAACTGAGCTGGGTAATCCTCCCCATACTGGACCACACCAGGCAGATCACCAGGTGGAAATGTCACACGAATTTCAAAAACCTGATTTGACTGAGGCTGCGCAAGAAAAGCTGCCAAATGCTATGCCCTTAGAACAAAATGCCAGTCAAAGTCAGACAACTCCTCAAATAGAAAAAGGTAAAATGGCAAGAAAATGTGACGAAAAGCCTACAGCAAAGGGATCTAAAGCTTTTAAATGTGCCAAACATGACTGTGAGTATTCATTCATGACAAAGGAGGCTTTATTCAAACACTTGTGCAAAATGCATGATTATACCAATGAAATGATTGAGGAGCTCAAAAGATTCCCATCTAGACTGGCCCCGTATCCTTGTCAGGTTTGCTCAAAAATGTTCACAAGGATGACGGGGTTGAGAATTCACTATGAAAAAGTCCATCGGCTGTCAAAATCAGAAATGCTTAAGTTCAACATTAATGCTCGAGTTCGGCGTTCATCCCAAACTACCAGCTATGGCTCTTCAAACAACCAAGTAAGCACTATAAGCACTAAGCAGAACAACAGTAGCACAGTGCAGTCTGCACCTGTAATGCCTATTGTAAAACAAGAACCACTTGACATTGCAATTGCACCTCCACCTGTCATTGAACCCCCTCCAGATGTTCCTGAAATCACTTCAGGAGTTGCAGAGAAACAACCCTTGATGCCTGAGATGTCCACTGTTACACGACTACCATCGCCCCCAAACTATTTGAGCGAAAGCCCGCCTGACGAAGTGGCACCGTCAACTCCTGAAAAAGCTCCGGAGCCACCTAATGTTTCTGTCCCGAACAGTCCAGACGTGAAATCAAAATCCAGTGTAAAAGAAAAACTGAGTCCTGTAGCCAAAGCAGTGGTGCAGCAAGAAACATTAGATGTGTCACAGAATATAGCACAAGAACCAAAGACGTCCACAGCATCTGTCACATCCTCCCCAGAGAAACCAAGCAGCTCTAAAAGCTCACCAACCAAGGAGAAGAGGAGAGGAAAAAGACAGAGAAAGTTGAGTCGAAAAATGTGTGACGCAGACAATGTCTTCAGCCCATACAGACCCTATCGCTGTGTTCATGAAGGCTGCACTGCAGCGTTTACCATCCAGCAAAATCTGATTCTCCATTACAGAGCCATGCATCAGGTGTCGCTGCCCCCGGCCAAGGCTGAAACTGACACCGAAAAGCCAAGTGATACTAATGAGCAGGAAAGCAGTGAGAGCGTAGTAACAGATGCTGAAGTCAGGTGTCAGGTGAGAAATTGTTCTAGGGTGTTCACGGGAATCTCAAAATTAGTGCAACATTACCTCTTACTTCACAAGTTCACTTATGACAAGGCCACCTCCATGATGGCCAGCATGGCCATAGGAATTTTTAACTGTGATCGTCCAGAATGCGCTCTCCCCTTCAGCTCTGTGGAGACGTACATTGAGCACATCAAGAATTACCACAAAGAAATCGCCGTCTCTGAGAGAGGCTCAGTTGATACAACTTTCCGGTGCCAGTATGATGGGTGCGACCGTGTGTACTCTACAAAATCGAACCTCCTCCGCCACCTGATCAAGAAGCACGACTATGTTTACAATCCTAAAACAAGCGATGGACGGCGGAATAGATCAATCATACTCTTTCCAGGAATCAACAATGGGAAAGAGAATGTAGAAAACAAAATCAAAGTGAAAAAGAAGAGCACTAAAAAGAAAGAAGGGAAGTCCATTGAGCACTGGACTTGTTTTGGCAAGCCCACCCTAAAATCTCATGAAGAGGCATCGGCTATGTGCACCAAGAAGTCGCCTCTGCAGTACCCATGCATGATTATAGGCTGCGATGCTGTGGAAAGAGCTGAAAAGAGTATTTTTAAGCATTACGCCACTCATGGTCTCACGGAAAGATACATAGAAGATCAGAGGAGTCAGTTCATTTTCTGCAAAAAGTACTCGCGCGCCAGATTCAAGGATGCAACTAAAGAAGAAGGGGCGTCGAGTTCTTCCGAGGAGACTGAAGAGACGGAAGAGACGGAGGAGACAGAGGCAGACAAAGGCGAAAAGCCAAGCGAGCTGAAAACGGAGGATCCAGGAGAGACGAGAGAAGCAGAGGAACTGATTGTGGAAAAAGTAGTCAAGACGAGAGAAGCAGAGGAACTGATTGTGGAAAAAGTAGTCCAAGAGATAACAAGCAACAATCTGGTGCTAAATGACAACAAGCTGCCCGACGACGATAGTCCAGAACCTCAAGAATCACAAGCTTCCATTGGGACAGAAGTTGGACCTAAACGAGGCCGTCCTAGAAAACCTGCACAGCCTACACCAGCGTGTCCCGAGAGGATGCTGACCCTTAGAAACCGCTCGACTGTTACCAGTTCAAGAGAGAACTCAAATCCTGGTACCCCCACTACCCAAGAGCAACATGACGAAGTGGTTGCGCCGCAGCCTTTCAAGCCTTTAGAACTTGAGGACTCAGACGTTAAGTTCTTGGAAACAGAGTCAACAGACTCTCCTAAACAAAAATTAAATGAGACATCCAATGCTGAAGCTGAAGTGCCGCCTAAACGGAAGAAAGCTTACAAACCGAGGTTTGCAAAGCGAAGTAAAATAACGAATGACATTAAAGGCTGTGATAATTTTATAGACTTTAGAAACCCCTTAAAGCTGACATCTGGGATCAATGTAAAAATAGTTCTAGACAAAACATTTTTGGATGGTGCTGAAAGTTCACTTAAGCAGCTACAACACATGAAGCCCACAGTTGTTATTAAAAGGTGGCTTGATAGTGCATCATAGCCCAATATTTTGTTTTCCACTCGGTCTTACTCAGGATTGGAGACATTATGCTGCAGAATGGTTTATTTCTTAATGAATCAGATTTCCAACCCAACATTTGTGGTCACAGTTGACAATGAAATGGCCTATTTTGTACTTAATCATAATAAAACAATTGTCTGATGATTTTAAGTATGTATGGTAGTTATAATAACCAGGTATTCTATAGGGCATAGATTTTAGAAACATGTTTGTATTTATGCTTAGTACTGAAGATGTTTTTTTTTCTTCTTTTACTAAATTGACACTTTTAAAGAAAACTGTTTTTATATATCCCTATGGGATTTCAAGTTCTGTTTGTATTTATTTCATCCCTTTTCAACACTAGTAGACCTATCTGTAATATTTACATGTCTTCCACAAAGTGTTCAATAAAATGTTACTGGCTCTTTTTATAAAACCTGACTAGAGCGTATATTTTTTTTCTTATCGATTTAGATGTTTTAATAAAGCATTTAGGGTACAACAGATTTAACTTTTATCAAATACATTCACAGAAAATCATAGAAAGACTAGCTCGGTTTGTATCTTTCTCAGTGGTTGAAAATTATTTGCTGGGGTGAAACTTTGATGATTTTATTGTTAGTAAAATGTCCTAATTGGATAAAAAAAGATCTGTGGTTACCAGTATGTTGTAGGACTTTGTTAATATTTTCATGTTGACTGAGAAAAGTTTTTGATTCATCAACAACTTAAGAATGCATGTTGGAAGTTCAGAACATGTATGAATTGAAAAGTTGTGCATATCACATTTTTCATTTTATTACATTTTTTAATTCTGAATAAATTGTCTTCAGTTTTGAAATCCAGCATGCAGACATGAAGTATGGCAAGCCAATTTATGAGTTTGTGTTATCCACTTCTCACTTTTCCAGTTTATATGTATCATTCTTTTAACTTGGGATATGCACATATGCATTCCTTCTGTCTTGAATGAATCTTGTGTATCACAAAATAATTATTTTAAGGAATCTTTTGCATTTTATCCATCCACTCACATGGATAGCATGTTTGTAAGTGGTTCAAAATGAAGACGCATTTCACATATGTAATATAGATTTAAATGTTTCTTATAGATAATTATTTATATAAAAAAGTTAAGCAATTTCATACACCTGTAAATTGAATATACAGTATATTAGTGACGATGTAAATACATTTGTTTCCCTATTTTTATGTGCACGTATATTTTTAATATTAGGGTCTTGATAAAATGCCCCTTTAGGATAATTGTCAGGAAATTAATATCAAGTTATAACTTCACTTTCACGTTTGACTGAAATGCTTTAGAGAGCTGCTGTTAAGTAAAGACAAGAAAGTTCATGCTGTTATTTTTAAAGCAAAAAAAAAGAAAAAAAAAAGCTGGTGTGTGATACGTTACAAGGACCTGCCATACGGAGATCACGGCTGTTTCCGTAAACGTCACATTTGGCGGGAAGGCTTTCAGCGCGACTCTGCCTTTTAAAAACGTGCCAGCCGGCAGCCATTTAACTTGAGTAAACAACTGGTTTGATACGACCATGTCCACTTCGTCCGTCTCAAAGGTAAATTATTTTACGTTTTTAATTAAAGACGCTCCTTGACACCGTCTTCAAACAAGATGGCGTCCTGTAAGTGTGTTTATTTGTTCGAAACTGACCAAAACTATATGCTTTGGCGTCAAGGGCTGCTTTGTTTTCAAGCCCAGTCCTAAAAAGAAGAAAAAGACACTCGGTTTAGGTGAGGTTTATAGAGCTTTATTCGCTTATTTTGAATTTAAACCTCAGATTCAGGTGTCGAATGTTGTTTTCTGCTCACAGAGAGTTATTTCATCCATGGCTGTGAAGGTGCTGACAGCAGTCAGCTGAGGTTCAACCTCTGTCAGGATCTGTGGCACAAAATCAAAAGTGACACAGAGGTAAGAGCAGCTCAGACACATTAATCTTCATTATAGTAACTTCATTTGAAGTGTGGTCTATTATAGAGGCACAAATAGTAATCAGTGCTGTTTATTATTATTATTATTAAATGGAATCTAAGATTTAAATTGTGAGCAGCGACTCCTGACAAGATTAAAGTGTTAAATGATGAAAGTGTTTTCCTTCTGATAAGGTTTTGCAGGATGATCTGAACAGAAAAGTCTTGGACAGCTTGCTGGAGTTCACCAAGAAGTGCTCCTCCACTCGTCAACACGACGACTGGACCTCGCAGATGAGGGCCAGTGAAATTCCCACCGCCGCTCTCGTGCTGGGTACGCAGCTGCCACATCCAAGTCTTTTCAGGGCGTTCATTTTACATTTCTGTGGGAAGAATTTGTTCAAACTTACTATTTCTGCTTTAGGCGTGAACGTCCCAGATCATGACATGACCTTCCAGAGCCTGTCTGAGCTCCTCCGGCAGTCCGTCACTCCTTTCGTCGCTTCTGTTCAGGCCAAAGAATGTGGAGGTAACGACTTAAATGTTGAAGATAAGCCAGTGTATGGATGTTGGTGCATTCAGGGTTTTTTTTTTTTTTTTAATTCAGTGCTGAAACATTTGATGAAGAAGGTCCTGGAGAGATTGATGGACACTGATGTGGCTGTGGATGATGATGAAGAGGAGGTCGACGGTGAGCAGAAACCGCTGCGCAACAGCGTGCACTGCTCTCTGACTACTCTCTGTGATTGGTACATTTCCAAAACAAAGGTGAGGCCATGAACCACGCCCGGCTGTGCAGGTTATTTAGAATTTGGTTGCAAAGTGCTCACAGATTATGATGTTTTTCAGAAATCCAGCTGTGGCACTCCGGGGAAAAAGCGCAGTTCTTCTGCGAGTTCTGAGCAGCAGCCTCCTGTTGTGGTCATTTTTAAAGATTTGGAAGCCTTTAATCCAAGAGTTCTTCAGGACTTCATACTTGTCTGCAGGTAAGAAAGAACCTCAGCGTCTTGAGTCTAACGCTAAAAGTTGTTTTAGTAGAACAACACTGATCCATCATGTTTTTATAAACACTGGATCTAATAACACTACCGTATATTTCGGCCTATAAGTCTCAGGTTTTTTTTGCATAATTTACATGCCCTGTGACTTATTTTTTTTTTTTTTTCTCTCCAAATTTATAAACCAACTTTTGACTGAAAATATTGAACACTACCATTTTCAGCCGCTAGATGGCACTCGAGTAGTAAGGCATTCCGTTGTGTCATGTAATAGGTAAAAGCGTCTATTAATGACACAATCGGCTTGCCACAGCCTGCCACCTTCGTCCAGCTTACCTGGAGCAACCATCAAATCGGCTTCATTTCACTAAACCGCCTCGGTGAAATGCAGCATTTGACCATTTAAGTGCATTTATTAAGTAAAGGTTCAACTGAGACACACATTTACTATAAAGTCGAGCAAAAAAAATAAAATTTTAGGTGGTTATCTTGTTAAATTTCAATGAAATGCACAGCGACTCGTCCCTCTGCGCATTCCTACTGCCGCGTATCGACTTTTGAAATGCAGCTGATTTGACGGTCAAAGTGCATTTATTAAGGTAAAGTTAGACTGAGACACATCTTTGCTATAATTTTGAGCAAACAAATGTTTTTAAGTGTTAATCTGGTTAAATTTTTGCTAAAGTCCTCCTATGCACGCTCCTGCGGCTGCCATTTGGGAGCTAATCGATTTTTGGTACATCGGCCCACATTTCCGGGTTGTCAGCGGTGACTTGTAACAAACATGACATGATATGTCAGAGGTGACACATAATAGATGCGACTTATACGGAGAAGTGACATATTTATGGATTTTTCCACTTTATTAGACATATTTGTACTGATGCAACTTATGAGGCGGAGCGACGTTTACGGCGGAAAATACGGTAAATAGCATTCCTCATTGAAATCCGGTTTAGACCAAGATTATCTTATGTATGCTTTGTTAAACCCTGAAAATTTCATTATGCATGATCTAGGTTGTAAAGGTTTGTTACAGAGGTTTTAAAGGTTTGTTACAGAGGTTGTAAATGTTTGCTACAGAGGTTGTAAAGGTTTGCTACAGAGGTTGTAAAGGTTTGCTACAGAGGTTGTAAAGGTTTGCTACAGAGGTTGTAAAGGTTTGCTACAG
>JARVGS010000789.1:8151779-8162597 GCA_031762315.1 Hypsolebias antenori | reverse complement strand
GTTCTGTTATGAATAAAATATTGACATTTGCCATCTCCACATCATTGCATTCAGTTTTTAGTCACAATTTGTTTAGTCTCCCAACTTGTTTGGAATCCAGCTTGTAATAAAACTTACACCAAGAGCTGCTAAACTGTGTAGTTTGTTTAAAGCAGCTCTGGCTGACAAAACGGTCGCTCTTCTTCCGAGGTGAGCTGAGGTGCAAACATGTCGCAGTTAGACACGAAGAAAACCGGCATCATTCTATTATTTGTTTTATATGATAGTGCTTCACTTTCAAGTTTAAGTTCAAGTCAAGTTTATTGTCACTCACATCACATGTGGTACATGAGGTGGAACAAAATTATGTACACACAGTCCAAGTTACACCCCAAAATAGCAAAAATATAAAGTACAAAAAGAAACAGTATACAAGGAGCTACGATTTACACTAAACACTAAAAATGTAAAACAATATGGTATATTAAACAGCAGCCTGAACATGAGTCTGTGGTGAGCAGATATGGATGAATACAGCAGCACGAGATCAGCAGCATTGATCATCAGCAGCACAGATAAGATAGCTCTTTCTGTAGCTATTAAACATCTACAACACAAAATAATCACCACCTTTCAGGACAGAGTGTTAAATCAAGAGCTGAGACACGATGAGGAGTAAGGATGAAGTTGTTCTGGTCACACCTTGAAAATGACGTGCTCAGCGTCATGTGTTGTTACAAGATGCCACGCTCAGAGTATGTGTTGTCAACGATCCTGGTCTACAACCACATCGAGTGTTCAGGACAACACATGTCTATGATGGGATGTAACTGAGTACAAGTACTTTGTTACTGTACTTAAGTAAAATTTTAATGTACTGTATCTGTACTTTACTCAAGCAGAATTAAACGTGAGTACTTTCGACTTTCATTCCACTACATTTTACATGAAGTATCTGTACTTTCTACTACACTACATTTCTATAATGCGTTGCGTTACAAGTTAAATTCACATTGAGTTTTAAAAATGTATTTATTATTAGTTCATTAGTGTTGGGTTGAAAGAAACAGACACAAACAATAAGTGAGGATCTTTGCTTTGCAAAGGGAAGCACGGTCAAGATCGAATCTCTTCCACCGTCTTCGACTCGTTGCTTCCATCAGCATCTTTTTATTCACTTCAGACAAGGACAGGCGTGATCATATATGCAACAACAATGTTTGTTTACATTCTTTAAGCACTGGCTGTGTCAGTTGCTTAAGGCAGAAATAACTTTTTGAAAGAGAAAAATAACATCAAACTCTCAGTGGAACTTTCCACTGAGGAGCACATGAAATAAAATGTTCACTCAGAGTAAGAATTATCAAGAGAGAAAATTAAAACAACAGAAAAAAAGCATGGACAGACGTTTAAGGAATTATTTATTCTAACACCCACCATCACAGACATCTGCACCTTCAGATGCAGGAAGAAGGCCACCCCCGTCATGAAGGACTCCACCACCCAGCACACACACTTTTTGTCCCGCTCCCCTCAGGCAGGAGGCTGAGGAGCATTAAGTGTAGAACCACTAGACTGAGGAACAGCTTCTACCCCGAAGCGGTTAGACTCATGAATATCTCACCAGGATAATCACAGTAATGCCACATTAATTAGAGATTTGTCACTTTATCTGTGCTGCTGATTATTGCCTTTCAGCTGCTATATTCATACCCATCTGCTCACAACAGACTCATTGTTAAGGTGCATGTTGAAGCTCTGTTACCTTCATTCTGAGATTTTGCTTTCAGAAACTTTAATTCCTCTTTTTCTGTATGTAAATCAATTTTTTGGATGATTGTTTCCTCTGGTATCAGATGCTGTGCAGCTGGAAGGATTTTTACTGAAACTTTTTAGTTTTGGACATTTGTTACGATGCGTAACCATAACAACAAGGCATTTTTTTTAACGACCAGGACCATCTGATGAACACCTCAAAAGATCAAATCTCAGCTACAGCCCCAAATCTCAAATGAGTTGAGAAGGAGGCGCCGTAGATGCATTCCCATCTCCCTGTCAGCTGTGCTCGAGTACCTGAGCACTGCGATCCTGGAATTGGCAGGAAACATAGCTCGTGACAGCAGAAGGACCGGGATCGTCCCCCGGCACCTACAGTTGGCTGTTCGCAGTGACAAGGAGCACAGCAGGCTGCTGGGAGGAGTTCTGTCTGGCATTTGGGTGGTCCTGCAACCGAGGGGAACCAGAGGCCACTTGAGTCTGGGTGGACTGATTGGATGGGATCTGCAGCCATTTTCTTCAGATCTACTGTGGGACAAACTTCTACAAGAGATCCTTCCTGCCTATAAGCATCTATAAAATCTCTTAATGAAATGATGATAACAAGGTACAACAACATTTAATTTCCCTTTGGGATTAATAAAACATTTTAGAATAGACTTATTATTGTTTAGCATATGATCCTTTCTTTTTTACACTATATATTTTTGCTATTTTTTGTGTAACTGGAACTTTGAGTACACAATTTTGTTCCACCACATGTACCACATGTGCCGCGAATGAAAATAAATCTTGAGCCTTGAAGAAGTCACAGAAATGTTGCCAAATTCTTTCTGGGAGGGAAACTCAAGAGATGTGCCTCTTGTGGTCCCATTAGTCTAACTTCCAGTTTGCTTTATTTTTTTTTATTTATTCAGTAATTTTTTTTTTTTGGGTGGGGGGTATGAAACCCCCGGCTGTTATCAGCCGAATGTGCAAAAACCAGCATCTGTGATGGTGTGGGGGTGCCTCAGTGATCATGGCATGGGTGTGTGTGTGGGGTGGTGGGGGTGGCTTTTGTTCTTGTTTTCTAAATGCAGCTGAGTTTGGGGAAAAAAAAGTCATACAATGGTGCTTTTGTTTTTGTGCTTACTGAATAAAATTACAGCTGTAAGACGTGTGACAAATTTGATTTCTTCTGATTTCTCCTGTAAGGCACAATCAACTAAAAATCAAAACACCCTTAAATATAAAGTATTTTTTAAAACAATTTTGGGGTTTGACAGTGTCCAACCATGCGAGACTCCATAATGTCATAATAATAATGTCCCGCCTGGGTCTTTGCAGTGAAACAACATAGATGAGAAACTGTTCGATGTGCTATTTGAAGTAGTTTAAATGTTTTTGTCCTCTGTGCTATGGAACAA
The DNA here is from genome assembly GCA_031762315.1 of Hypsolebias antenori. NCBI lineage: Eukaryota > Metazoa > Chordata > Actinopteri > Cyprinodontiformes > Rivulidae > Hypsolebias > Hypsolebias antenori. The sequence continues at coordinate 8,159,436 of JARVGS010000789.1, read as the reverse complement.
CAAAATGCTCAAAATTAAACAAATAAATAAAACATTATGGAATAAGAGAAATTTCCATTTTTATTCTTTTATTTCATAATTTATTTCATTATATCTTATTTATTTCATAATGCCACTTTTCAGCAGAATGACTTCAGCTGTCAATCATCGTCAGTGGGTTGGACCTGCACACCCATTTATTTATTTAATTTTGAGCATTTTGGTGTTCCATACTGTGCCTCAAATCAAACTGTTGATGTCACATCAAGCATTTCAATGCTTCTCAGATATATTCAGTAAATTAAACCAATAATCCAATTATGTCACACATATGGATTTATTGTAACTGTAACTGAAGAAGCCACCACAAATTTTAACATTTGGCGTTATTTGCAGAACTTCTCATTTTACCCCCCAGTGTGAGGCTGCTTTGGTTTTAAATGCCTGATTCTTACCACAGCGACGCAGTGTGAGAGTGAAGTAAAACGTGAAAAATACCAGGTTTGATTTTCATAAACTGGCTGTCAGCTGATTTCTCTGTAACAAAGAGCTAAACGTTGTGATTTAATTGGATTTAAATGAATCGAAAGTGCACCAGCTGCCACAGTGAAGCTAGAATAAACCATCATCCATCAACATGGTCACCCTAAACAAATGTTTTCTCTCTTTTATATAAAAATAAACCTGGGTTAACTAACACAAAATGCAGTTTTAAAAATGGCAGACATTTGTTGGTTTCGGTGACCTACTTCTGTTCCATGAACAGGGAGAAAAAAAATATTAGGGATTATATGAGACACACGGAGCAGTGTAATCCAAATCTGCAGGTATTGCTCACATCGTCTCCTCCCAGAGAAACCACAGCTATTTGAGCTGGAAAATAGATCGATGGCTGCAGAGCTTACCTCCAAGCTATTACCGCTGCAGCTATCACCCTGAACACAGACAATCCTTCACTTTATAACACCCCCAACATCTCAGACACACACACTCAGACACACACTTTTATCACTTCACAGCTTGTGGCCTAATGACTCCAGACTCACACACATGTGTTGTAAACTTATCTGTGAATTATCACGCTGGAGCAGAACCACATTACCAATGTTTGGATAGTAAAGAACAGAAAACGATTCTCACTTTGTCACATTTTGTAAGAATTTTTTTTTAAATGGATCAGAGCATCCTCGTCTCCCATTTTGTTTACTTAATTTATTTATTACATCAATAAAACATTTGTTTAAATATTCTCGAGGATTAAGCAAAATCAAGGAGCCCTGAAGAATGCTTGTTATTAAAGATGGATAAGAATGTGCAACGCTCTTATTCATAATGGGAGGGAAATAAAAGATGCACGGTGCTTTTGTTAGTGTTTAGTGCGTTGCCATGGAAACACTACTGCACAAGGTCACCTGGCTTTATGTGTAAGAGATATTCAAGCAGCTCAAACATCATTGCCCAACTCTGACTGATAACAGTGCAACTGAATATGAAAATGTTTTTTTTGTTTTAAAAAGTGTTTCATATTTTGAAGTGGGGTTCTGTGGAAATACATGAACAATTAATATCTTACCTGTTGTAGATACTGAAGTTCTTTTAGTTATTTTCTGCCTGCTCTGATAATCTTAAAGTTACTCTGAGCAAGACCAAACAGCTTCAGTCGAAAACATTTCCTTTTCTATGAATCTTTACACCATTTTTAATTTTGCATGACTTGTTCTGGCAGAAAAGTTGTGATAATCCAGCTGAGTACCCAGATGTGCTGCAAATAACCACCGACTTTTATATTAATAATAGTCTATTGTAAACGTTCTGGTGATGTGAGGGTTTAAAAATAGTGTTTGCAGAACTATACACTTAGCCTGCCAATCTGGTCTTTTAGTATTTGTTTACCGTATTTTCTGGTGTATAAGTCACTTTTTTTTTGCATAGATTTGTCAGTCCTGCGACTTATATGCCGAAGTGACTTACATACCCCCCCCCCCCCCCCATTCATAACACAAGTTTTGACTGACGCTTTCAATTTCTACGAATGGTTTGGAATGACTTTTCACATTTGGGAACAGGCAGGCCTTCTGTAAAAGAGTTTAAGCGTTATTTAAAACTGTATTTAATTAAAGAACTGTGATAGTCACTTTTCAATTGTTACATATTTTATTCAAATTTCCATTAATATTTTGTAGATATGTTTTTTATTTATTTATTTTTTCTGTATAACTGTATTCCTAAATTTATGATCAATTGACCGTGTTCTTGGATTGTATTATTTGTATTATTTATATGTATTGGGTGGAGACTTTATATAAGTCCACTGGGCTTCTGCCTCTTCCTGCACTATTATAATTATTTTATCTTAAGATATTTGATCTGTATTTTAATTGTGCAAAATAAACTAAAATAAAATAAACTGAACTGCAACAGTGAGTTCTCCCATGTGCGCTCGCTTCACCCAGCTGGTGCAGGCGGACGAACGCTGGAGAGCTCACAGCTCTGGCCGTGATGAAGGATGGATGGCACTGTGCCGCCCAGGCGAAATGAAGCGGTTTTGACCGTTAAATAAATTCATAATAAGAACGACGGGTCAGCGGTGATGCATAATTAATGCGACTTATATATGTTTTTTTCCTTTTCATGATGCTTTTTTTGACTGATGCAACTTCCGGAGTGACTTATACGTCAGAAAATACATATGCATGATCTCTATTGAATCCACAGAAGTTTCCATGTTTCTGGTTCACAACCATCATTCAGAAAGTTTTGGTGTTGGAAGATGACAGCTGTTGTCATGTACAAAAAGCTGAAACAAGCAGAAATGCTACGACGTTGTGCAAACAGGGCCTGAGGCTGTTCACACCGGGTTCTTCAGTGTGTCTTTAGTAACTGGATTGCATACAAATATTGTAAAATAGAAGTGTAATGGCTTCAGTGTGCACTGGATTTTTTTTATGTTATTAAAACCTCCTTAGTGGGTGATCTGGACCCCTTTAATTCCGTTACATCTGGTCATCTGAACATAATCCATCCTGAGCCAAGATGGAGGACGTCCTCCTGAACTGACGTGACCCCACACAGGCAGCAGTCGACATGTCACGGTTATAAACAAGGCCATGGATTTATGATAAGCCAACCTTGAGATTATTCTGAAGACACAGACATTTTAATTAACTATTTATTGGTTTCAATTAAAAAACAAATGTTTTCTTTGGGATTTTTATTAATCAGAGTGTATTACAGTAAACTCGTGTATGGGTGAGTTTGCTTTAATTTTATTGTTTAGTCTGAGTGTTTTCAGAGTTGTTGGACCTGCTGTGGTCACAGTCAGTGTTATGGGTTATAATCGACTCATCAAACACAGTAAAAAGTCCCAAAAATGTGAACATTTGACAAAAATGGAATTCCAATGGCTCAGACGTTTGAATTTATTGTAATTTTTATAGAAGCAGCAGCCGACCTGCAGTCACATCTGATGTAGCGTTTAGTCCTAATTTAATGATTAATCAACGTGCTGTTTTCATCTTTAGTTCTATTCATGCTTTATGCCCATTATGTATTTATAACTTATTCTTTGTTCCATACTGTTTGCATGTATCTTGGCAATAAGAAGCATGATTTAATGTTTCTTTATTCTTATTCCACAGAGAAAATGAAAGTGCTCGTGTGTTGAAAGCAGTGATTGTGTTCTGATCAGGCTGCTTCTCGCTGCTGATGCTCGTTAACAGTTGGTCTGTCACGTGGACACTCTTTGACGCCTTCTGTCACGTTATGAGCATTTTGATGTTCCCACTTGCACAGAATTTAACTTTGGTTGGGATTTTAGCCTGAATCAGTTACAGAACAGAGTTTGCAGTGCATGAAAGTTACAAACTGAATTCTTGTTTTTTTTAAAATGCTCATAAAAAATTAACTCGCCCAGAGGTTTGCTTTAAATTTCTGTATAAGATCCTTTTCTTTTGTTTTGTTACATCTGAAATAAAAATAAATCAAAACAGTAAAGAGTAATGGAAATATAAAAGGGAGGATCACAGTAATCTTTTTGTTTCTTTATTGGATGGGTGAAGTTACCCTGTTATCACTTGGGTTCAGCCCAGTTTCATCACACAGGTTCAGCCTCATCAGTCTCTGTCAAACACACGTTCATGGACGAGGTCAAAGATCTCGACCACCAGAGTGGAGATCATTGTTAAGTTTTGATTGATTGATGATGTGTCATGATGCAACACCTGTTCTCATTGAGAAATTAACATATTGTCTGTTTTATCCCTCACCGTGTGTCCAGTGTCAACATGATCATATCAGTTTACTAATGTGTGCGTGCTTGGTTATGTTACTTTGTGAGAACCAACTGCTCTTTGTGGGGAACAAAGCCCAGTTTTCATGAAGTTCAAGTGTCCTTGGTGGGTTAAGGGTTAGGTTTAGGAATAAGGTGTGAACTGAGGATGGTTTGTTATCTGGGTGTACAAAAACTTCTTTAAAAAGTCTTCAGTTGATCCAAAATGCTGCTGCCAGTCTTACGAGAGATCACATCTCTCCAGTTTTAGCTTCCTGTCTAATCCAGAATTGATTTCAAAATCTTACTTCTTACAAAGCTCTCAACAACTTAGCTCCATCTTATATTACAAATCTTATTGTTTCATATTTTCTTAACAGAGTACTCCGCTCTCAGACTGCAGGTTTACTTGTGGTTCCTAGAGTTTCCAAAAGCAGAATGGGAGGAAGATCTTCCAGTTATCAGGCTCCTCTCTTTTTGAGCCAACTTTCAGTTTCTGTCTGTAGGATTGACACATTGTCCAGTTTAAGACTGGGCTTAAGACTTTCCTTTTTGATAAATCATATAATTAGGTTTGGATGTTATGCTGCTATAGACTTAGACTACTAGAGGACAAACTGACCACATTTTCCTTAAATGAATTGTTAAAATTTAATAGTTCTCATTTGATACTACGTGTATTTCTATCTATTTCTATCTTAACGTGACTCTCGATCGGACATTGTGTATCTGTTCCTCCTTCCTGTCCTCTCAAACCCAGCCAGTGACCAGTCGAAGCAGATGGCCACTTGTCCTAAACTTACACCTGACCCAGAGGACCAACCCTAAACTTACTGTAACCCCCTTACCCTTGTGCCTAAACCTAACCAAGACCCTAAACCCGCCAGATCCTTTACTCAGAACCTAACCACGTGAGCCTATTATGAGCACTAACAATGCTAACAAGTACCTTTATACCCACTGGGAGGTACAGGAGGGGCAGTCTGACTGCTACATATGTGGATTATAGCAACTAATAACAGCCATTTAATGGCTGATAACATTCGAAGCAGGTGACCAGTTGAAGCAGATGGCCGCTTGTCCTGAGGTTCTGCTAAAGGTTTCTTCCTCATGAGGGAGATTTTCCTTTCCACTGTTGCCTTCATGCTTGCTCAAGATGAGAGTCTGCTCCTCAGATAAATAATATTAACATATTATTTTTATGTATGAATGTTTCTGTTCAGTGTCCTGAGATAACGTCTGTTGTGACTTGGTGCTATGTAAATAAACTGAACTGAATTGTAAATTGGAGCACATTCCGCCTGCTTTGTCCTCACTTCACAAAATGATTATACAATTTTCCTGTTGACATATAAACTTTTTCATGTTCTACCACCCTCACATCTCCCTGACACTTCAAACTTATGTTCACTGAGATCGTCTGATCAGCTGCTTCAGGTTGTCCCAAAAACGAGGCTGGTGCTCAGAGGAGATCAGGTTTTTTTTTCAGTTGTGGCTCCAAAACGTTGTCTCAATTTGACCTCCAACATTAGACAAGCCTAATAACTTCCTGTTTTAAAATCTCTTTTCAAACATGTTTGTTCTGATTAAGATTTAACCAAGCATGAGTTGATTTGCTACATTATTGTTTTGTGTTCTTTGTTTACTTTGTTCTGTTATTTTCTTCTGTATTTGTCATTTGGTCACAACTTGTTATATTTTTTTAACAGGCTTTTTTAATAAATTGATTTGACATGACTTTCAAATGCAAAGAAACAATTGCAATAACATGTAAATATTAATAATAACATAATGTAGGGTACAAAATGCCATTAACAAATAACAGAGTAAAGACAAATACAGTAGTGTTAAAAAAAGGCCAAAAATTATTATTACTGTCTTTTATTTTTATTTTTATGGTTTGTTAGAAATTTGTATTTAAAAATCTATTTAGGATGTGCTATCTATCATATATCACAGGGGTTATGTTTCAAAAACTACGAGGTAAAAATATACGTAAACATCTGTGAAATAGCAGCTTTAAATGTATATAAGCCCTTCCCACACGCCTACAAACCATTCCCACTCTCTTCCAAACACTTCATGTTCTCTTAAACATTTTGGTGATGGCGATGAATATGACGAGAATGAGAGGAATGTACAGCACTGCACATCATGTACAGTACACACAATATAAAAAACTGAGTTTAAAAAAATCTGTGAAACAGTGAAACTGCAATAAGTGAGCTGTGATATACTGAGGGACATCTGTACTCTCATCTTTATTTTTTCAGGGTGTATAATGCACTTGATTTGCGTAAAGTAGAAAATATAAACATTAAAATATAATTATTTTTCAAATTAATTTCATGTTGTGCTAAACATTTCTGACACACACACACACACACACACACACACACACACACACACACACACACACACACACACACACACACACACACACACAGTATATATTAGAATACATTGGGAAAAGGTTAATTTTTCTTTGTCAATCATTTTTGAAAGTAAAACTCATTTATTACGCATAGAGCAAAATATTTCAAGCTTTTCTTTATTGCTATTTTTGATGAATATGGCTTACAAATACAGTAATGAAAAAAATCAGCATCTCAGATAATTTGAATATTCCACAGCCAGCTTTGAGTACCTTTTTTCAGTGTGGACAGGAGCAAAGTCCTGCTGGAAAATGAAATCAGCATCTCCATAAAGCTCGTCAGCAGAAAGAAGTATGAAGTCTCTAAAATATCCTGGTGGAGTCTGCATTGACTGTGGACTTCAGAAAACACAGTGGACCAACACCAGCAAAGGAAATGATACCAAATCATCACTGATGGTGGAAACTTCTCTGGACTTCAAGCAACGTGTATTCTGGGCCTCTCCACTCTTCCTCCAGACTCTGGGACCTTGATTTACAAATGGCATGAAGAACTTTCTTTCATTTGAAAAAAAAAAAGCATTGGACCACTGAGCAACAGTCAGCGTGGTAAGATGCTTCTGTTGTTGCTGGTTCAGGAGTGGCTGAACTTGAGGAATGTATCATTATCTGCTCATGTCTAGGAGCTAATCAGCTGATTAGGGTGTGACACTAGTTTACAATCTTGAACCTCTTCACAATATTCTAATTTTATGAGATTCTAAATTTTGATTTTTATTCATTTGTAAGCCATAATCATCAAAATTACAACAAATAAAGGCTTGAAATATTTCACTCTGTGTGTTCTGATTCTAATGAGTTTCACTTTCTGAAATGATTTACAAAAAAGGACATTTTCACGATATTCAAATTATTTGAGATGCAGCTGTCTGTCTGTCTGTCTGTCTGTCTGTCTGTCTATCTGTCTGTCTGTCTGTCTGTCTGTCTGTCTATCTATCTATCTATCTATCTATCTATCTATCTATCTATCTATCTAT